>CM043323.1:1045000-1487051 GCA_023736055.1 Quercus glauca
GAGGAGCTCTTAAATTTCTTTCTAACATTGGACTTTTTGTGGAACAAATTGTATAGCCCATGTTAACTTATAAAATTCTTCGTCCATGCTCTTGAAGCTGGCTCATAGATATCAGTCATGACCAATTTGTCAATAAGGTGCCTCTTACCAAAGAACTTTATTTATTTTTTAATTGTACAATATACTAAGTCTAGGACACAGTTCATTTAAAAGACAGTATAGAAGATACAGTGCTAAAGAAAAGCTAGCCTCAAGTGGACCTCCATTTTGGATACAATATGAAACAAGGGAAAATACATCATAAAAGGTGAAGGAAAACAGCACAAAGACAAAAATAGTTCCAAGACCTATGAAGGCATATAATCCCCCTAGAGCATCTCAATAGCGAGCCCACTACTCTTGGCCATAAAACCCACCTACCTTTTAAAATAGATTGGACAGATTGTACCTACAATGGCTTGCTTGAAATGTAAATCTTTTGAGCCCAAGAGTATAAGATCAGTATGTTTCTAACTTTCTATGCTGAAAACCTGTACTAAGTCATGATCATCTGCATTGATATGTTTCTTTATCTCATGGAAAACCGAGTAATCACAACATAGTTTGTTGGTTGTTTATTGCTAGACCTACTCATAGAAGTATCAAGAAAAACTCCAATTTTCAGCTTATAGCCTTTACCAACATCATTTTGAAGTTTTTCCTTATATGATTGGTCTTTACCGTTTTCTTCATTCTCTGTTGTAGGGTTCCTAGAATTTCTGGATTCCTTGAGCTTTCACCAGTTTTGTATTCTATCAGTTTTGATTTTTCGCTTTCCTAATTTTCTTTCTTTTTCTGTTCTGTGTTATACTCTATGTATGCAGTCCCTTTACTAGGGTAGCAACTCTTTTTGAATCAATGAATTTTTTACTTATCCAAAAAAAAAAAAATGGTGAAGAAATATTTGATTTGGTTTTTCCATTATACAGTCATAGCAGTTTGGCTTGTATGATGATATGTTAATGCACTAATGCAGTAATGCTTATTTCCATCATGGGGTAGACGTTGACTTTTGCCTTGCCATTATCATTATTATTACTAGTTGCAGACCCGCGCAATGCGCAGGAAAATTTGACACGTCATATTCTTTTTTGTCAAGTAAAGAATGAGAATAGTAGTTGAGAATATAAGTAATAGTCCCAAACTCATTACACAATAATGTGATTGCATTGTAATATATATATATATAATATTTTATGCAAGTAAAGAAGCCTATATCTTTATTTTTTGTACAAATATGTACTTTTTGGCAAGGAAACATGTTGCATTTTACTTTCAATTATTATATATGACAATATTTGTAATACGTTATAATATATTGAGATATGCATCAAAACAGAACACAATTAAAAAAATGGAAAATGCATAATTTTTATTAGAACATAAAAATGAATCTTGAAGGTTTCATATGAAAGCTAACATTATTTTGCATTTTTTGAGAAGTTAATGAGAAATTTATTCAAACTTTGTTTCCACTTTATCACATAAGAACTATTAAACAAAGTTATAACAATTTATATTTTCATAATCACTAAACTCATATATGAGAATCAGCTATTACAAAAAATTTTCTCCCCAAAACATATACTAATTTCTATTTATCCTTTCCATGCAATTTGAAAAATGTGAAAACTAAGGAAGCTAAATGTTAGTTGACCTTAGTCAATCAATAAATAACATAAAAGGGGTAGGGGAAAGAAAACGTATTCACGGTATAATTGTTTATATATGTCCATAGTTGTTTTTGTATATATTAATACTATTGATTTCTATCATTTTCATGTAGCAACTGTATCTTGTTTGATATCTCCCAGGTATTCAGCTTTAGGCCTACTCACAGCAAATAAACCAATAATCATGAAAAAGAACCTAGCAAGATGAAGTCAAAAAAATTTTCTAAATTTTCTAAATTTTAACAAATAGAAGATCAAGATTATAGAGAAATCAAAATGTGAGAGAGAGAGAGAGAGAGGTACCTTTGTTAGTAGATATTAAAAACAAACATGTAGTGATAATTAAACAAATTTCCATCACAAATACTATGCTTATTGGTTCTAAGAGAGATTAAAAGCATGGTTTTAAAAACCGAACCGGTCATCGAACCGTTTTTTTTCCAATTTCCGGTTCAACCCCGGTTTTTGACCGGTTTTTGGCCGGTTTTCCAGTTGTTGACCGGTTATTGACCGGTTTTAGGGCTTTTAATCGGACCGGACTAGCTCCCGGTTCCCGGTTGAACCGGTCGGACCAGCCGGTCCGGTCCGGTTTTTAAAACAGTGATTAAAAGACAACATACATAAATATACAAGTAATGTAGGGGAAGGGGAAAAGGTATATACAATACGTAAGTGTTGAGGGAGGGGAAAGTTAGGGAAGAGGAAGAGACTTTGTATGTTTTGGTAATTGAAAAATGTATTTAAAATTGGTAAATTGCATAGTTAATATGATGATATATATATATATATATATATATGTTCTTATAAAAAAACTCATCAAATCCAATGTGGTAACATAATAATAAGTCTGAATAAAGGACTTTTGGACTGCCATATAAGTTTATGAAAAATTTGAGACTTTCCTTCATAAATGAGAATTTTTTTTTTTTTTTTTTTTCCCAGTTAGATAGAAGAAATATATAGGTAGGGAATGACTTTTTCCCCAATTATACCAGAAGGGAAATTTTACGTAGAAATTAATTGTTTTAACTCTTGCCTTTTAGGTTACTTCCACCACCACCCCCTCCCCCTCCCCCTCAAAAAAAGAAAAAGAAAAAAAAGAAAGACTTTTTAGTTACTAAAAAATATATATGCCTCTTAGGAATAATTTAAGAGGAAAATTATACCCACTCTAGGGGAAAAAATTAGTTATGTATCTAAAAGAGCTAATAGTGAATATCTAAGTACATATTATTTAAGTGAGTTCTAGTTAGTTTAACTAGTAAAGTCTTTGATGGTTGTATAAGAGATCTGGAGTTCAATCCCCGCCTACACCAAAAACTGATTGTTGTCTTGGTCTGATGATAAACAGCTATCATCAGGAGTGGACGCCATAAGTTGAAACTCTCTCTAAAAAACAAGTACATATTATTTAAGAATTACTAGTCGCTAACCCGTGCGATGCACGGGAAAGCTATTGATAACTTTCTTAATTAAAAAAAAATCAATATCATGGTATAAATTATATACCCAATAACTAATAAAACTTATCATTTGCAAAATAATAAAACCTATCACATATAATGAGATATTGTGATAACCAAGTGCTTGAGATCATATTTAGAAAATATATAACTGATTCAATACAATTAATTACACAAATATAGTTAATTCCATACTTGTTCAATCAAATATCTTTCATAAATTACATTAATCATTCTTGACGTCCAAGATGCATCTAAATTCTAACATTGGCTGTACAAAGATGCTAGACCTCAATGGGATTGAAAAGGCAACATAATGCCAATTTACACAATTGCTAAAATCATTACTTTCCACTATTGAGAGAGAGAGAGAGAGAGAGAGAGAGAGAGAGAGAGGTGGTTGTGTTGCATCTCTTAAGAACCTGAATATTTTTTGAAACTGAATATTTGCATCTCTTAAGAAGAATCTACCTTGTACAATTTTTTTTGATATGTAATTGACCCATAACAAAATAGATGTACCACAATTAGAGTATGCACATTTGGGAGGATAAAAGTAAAGGAAAATGAGAAAATAAACCCACCTAAAGTTTTTTGCTCTTCCTCTTAATGTTGACTTTTCCAGTATCATCTAGAATCAAATTTATGTACTCCTCAAAGCCCTGTAAGGCAAAAAAAAATTAACATTTAAACAAATTTACATATATTCACTTAAATTGTGAAAGATTCTAAAAATTAGGTTTATATCAAACTTTTAACCAAAATTCAACAATTTAATGATTGCACATAAATCAGCAATTTTGCCATTGTTAGTTGCAACATATATCTTTTTTATTTCAAACAAATATGGTGAAATTTTGACAATCAAATTTTACTCAAAAGCCAAGATTAGACAACCTCAATCCTACATTGCTCTAAGAAATCTGTAGAATCCTTGCCCTGAAATCAAAAAGAACATGCCACAGCCATGGATAAGAGGCAGAACAAAAAATTTACTTGTTCACAAAGATTTCAAGATGTAAATTTGACAACAGCACCCCTAAACTTGCTTAACATACATAACATATAGCAAAAATACTCATCATAAATGTGATAAAAAAAAAAAAAAAAACTCAAGCACTAAATTACAACCCTCTGCATAATATTTTCTTTATAAAAAAAAAAAAAAAAAAAGACTATCTTTAGCATTTTATCTTCAAAACATTATAATAGGGAATGCCACTATCATGCAATATCCAATGAGAAGCAAATATACAACAAAATACCATTAAATAGAATAACACATCATCAAGAATATACCTTCTTTTCTTTTTAAAACTTCACCATTTGGCATCGGTGTGGACGCAAAAACTTCTTTGTACACAAATGCAAATGGAAATGCAAGTTATAAGTTGAAGGAGACAAAAAGGTTAATAACTATGTAGGTTGTCATACATTATCAATTGAAAGCATTAGAATATATGTTTTAAGGGTAACAAATCCTCAAATTCAATTTGTTCAAGAAACCTATAGAATCAAAGGCCAGTCCTACAGATCATAAAGAAAATTAAAATAAAAGACATTGCGATGGCAAGTTATGTCTACCTCAAGCAGTGTGTTCCAAGTTTGAGTCTTGAAATCAGCCTAACCCACCTCTCCCAAACCTTTTTTTAATTTAAATAGTAACTATCTACCACATCAGTAACATTAATCATATATAAACCAAATGAGTTAATAAAATATACCATATGCAAACAGAACTTAAAGAGAGACAAAAGCAATAAGAGAACAAAATAAGCAACCTTGTATCATTGAGGAAGACCAAAACATCTAGCAATGAAAAGAAAGCATACCTGTACCAAAACCACCACAATGGTGGAAGCTGTGACTTTTATTTCCTGCCCAACACCATTTTTTTTTAATAAGAAAACTTGTACCCCATTTAAGATAGAAAATTTTAAGTTTAAAAAAGGTAATGGGAAATCACCAACTCAAGTTGAAGCTTAATCCTATTTATAATGAAGATGCTAAAATAACCACTACTTTTTGGGGCTAAAATTAAACCCATTGGTTAAAGCTTTTTAAGTTCCAAAAGTGGTGTTTCCCCAGTAGCCCAAGCAAAACAGAAACGTGGCTCTGTTTGAAAATAGACAATCTTTAACAGAAACAGAGGCAATATGTTTTGCCAATTAATCATCTTTTTCTTTTCTTTTTTTTTTTTTTTTTTTTTGTAATATGAAAGTTTAAGAAACATAGGTAATATGAAAGTTTTCACTTAACTGTATTTTTTCCAAACAGAGGTAATATGTTTTGCCAATTAATCATCCAAACAGAGGTAATACATAACAGAAACAGAGGTAATATGAATAAAGCAAAATAAAGATGGTTAAACCCAAAAAGCTTTGTCCTTTCATGTAATACCTAAGCAGTAAAACAGAGGTAATATACCCTTTTGCCGAATGTTGATTGCAAATCAAATGGCAGGGAACCAAAGTCTAATGAGTCTGATTTATGGATTCAACAACACATCAAACCATAACAAAACCAATTACAACAAAACTTAAATCTCACCATAAAACCATAACCGAACCAACCAAAAAAAAAACAAAACAAAACGAAAATTAAACATGCATAGCAGAATGAAAAACACATATTCATCACAGAGCAAACAAAAAATCAAAATTAAATTGCTGAAAAACCCTAACAGAACAAAAGGGAATTGCTATCTGCTGAAAAACCCTAACAGAACAAAAGGGCCTAAAACAAAATTGGGGCAGAAAATTAGTAATTCTGTAAGACCCAAAACTCTAAGCAATCTTTTTTGTAATTTTCGTAATCTATATATAGCTTGACTTGAGCCAAATAGGATTACAAAAATGTACCAAGTTTTAGAGGTCAAGACTTGAGCCAACAAAGGCTATGAACAGAGAGAGCCAGAATAAGAGAAGCGGGATGCTCTGAGAAAGGAATGAGTGGCAGCGTGAAGAGAGGAGAAAACCTGCGTGCTGAGTTTGCGTTTGCGTCTATTGAATTTTGTTTATTTTTAAAGATAAGTATTGGGTTAAAAAAGAAAAAAGAAAAAAAAAGATAAGTATTGGGTTTTGTTTTGGGAAGGGAAATAGTGTTTTTAATTTTATTTTTAATTTTTTAAATATTAAGCTGTGCTGATGTGGAAAATTGTGGTGCTAGTAAAGGCTTCGGTTTTATATATATATATAGACTAGTCGCTAACCCGTGCGATGCACGGGCTAGTTTTAAATAAAATGTTTGGACCAACTGGGTACACTGGTCTTTTTAATACATAAACAAATAGTTTATCATCTCCCAAAGCTGCAACTGTTTTAGGTTGAAGCATCTCCCTACAATTTTTTATTTGCACATATTAGGAAAATGTCCCAATACCATATCTTTTTGCTATGAGCGTGAGAGTGAGAATAAGTTGCTATGACAACAGGTTTCTCAAGGCAAAATACAACATAACAATGAGGTGACTTACTTGAAGCTGAAGTTCCAAACCTAAGACTTATCTAAGTATGTGCACAAACTCAATTACAGATACAAAAGAAACACAGCTAAAACAGCACATAAGAATTCCATTAGCATAATCATATTTATAATGAAAGTGGCAGAACACAAGGTGCTTTAGAAAATACCAGATCTTGACTCATGGAACAATGAATTTTAGACTCGAATTGGAAACATCAGAAGAAGTAAAGGAAAATCCATAAAACTGGATTGTTGGGGTCATCCATATATATATATATATATATATATATATATAGATGACCCCAACAATAAGAATTGTTAATATTATATTAAGTAGCCAATAAAGGTTGTGATGTTGGAAATCAAATTGTGATTAGACAAAAACGTACCACCATTACTGGAATCTCCAACCAAAAGTCATCAAACTACATAAAATTCTGATCTAGTGACTGAAACTGAGAGAGAGAGAGGCGGAGTTTAGGTAGCTGTAAATCAAGAAACATAACGTAGGACTTTCCCTGGGAGCTGAAGGGAATGTCTTCCGGAATATATAAAAACCAAACTAATCTTCATAAAATCATAAATCAGCATTGCAGAAAGAATTATGGATAAAATTAAAGGAATAAATTCGATTATATTAAATCATGAAATTACAACAGGCAAGCAGATGTACAAACAACCAAATCAAATTTTACAAAAGAATTAAAAAATATAGACGCTGAGAACATAAAACAACAATCCAACACCAAATCACTCACAAGCTTGTCTAACATACATCAGGAGTATGAGTAGTTTAAGCGTCAACAGAACCACTTTCAGTTTTCAAAACTCTCTTCAACCTTGCCTCAAATGAAGTAGAGTGCCAATTCACTCTCTTATCCTGCACACCCACAAAAACTTAATCAGAACACTACTCCATCCCCTAAAACAAAAATCTCACTAATCTTTAAAACCTCAATAGTTGTTCTTTTTTTTTTTTTTTTTTTTTTTTGCTTTTTGCTTTTTGCTTTTTGCTTGGAAACAGATTGATCATAGTTGATTTCTTTAGGTTTTAACAATTATGCATCAAATAGCATTGTTTAGGAACACAGCCTTCATTTTACAAATTGAAGTATTTTTTATGCTAAAACTGATATAACTAAACTAAAATTCAAAAAAAGCTAAGAAATCCAAACTATTCTAAGTCTGAACTTGAAACAGTCAAAACATAAACCTACCAGCTGTATTTTTTCTGCACAAACTGATATAACTACACTAAAATTTGAGTTTCATGTACATAGATTATCACAGAGGCAAACGTTACAATTCAAATTGAGAGAACACTAAAATAGTTAGAAATTAGTTGTGATTTAGTCATGGATTTTGGCCTGTGATGGTGCTTAATATTTTTTGTACTTCCAGCAACATTTTATGACCATTGATGAGGGAGATTGTAATACTCAATTTTGATAAAAAAACATGTTTTGATCCAAGAACTTACTTCATTTTTTTTATATGCAATGCATGGTCATACTTCTTCAATTTTGCAAATAGAAAAAAGCAAACATGGTCGTACTTTCTTTCCAAGTTCTTTCTATTATATTGTAAAGGTCTACCATGTGAAAGAAACTCAAACTTGGAATAATTTCCTCAATCTTTCTCTCTTAGTATGAATATCAGCATCATCAAAGCCCACCGAAAGGTTTACATCAATCCCATTTAAATTTCCTCATGCTATATATGTTCAAATCTAAGACAAATTAAGCCAAAGAAAAATTAAGCAGAGAGATAAACCATGGAGGACACAAATCCAATATCTATAATCCGTCAAGGGTGTAAGTTAGCAAGAGAACTTGAAGCAAACCTACCAAACCTCACTGACCAGCACAACATGCTCTTAACATCCTGTGTTGAAATCATAAAGGTTTTCAATACAGCAAAGGAACGACTACACACTACTCAATATCTTCAGGACCCCATGTCACATACCCCCATGAACATGCTAATCCGACAATCACAGGAGTCACAACAGCCTCAGATTGAAGCAGCTGCTGATCTGCAGGGATGGCTTTTTCTTTTTTTTCTTTTTTTTTGTTAGGTTTTAAATTGACAAATTCCATGACGATGTAATAATTATTGAGTCTATAATGTGTTACTCAATATTCAAGATCAAAGTATAAAAATGTGTAGCTCAAAGAAGACATTCTATTAGGATTTCTACTATCATTCAATCATCAAGTTTCAATAGGTGGTCGTCGCTTCTTGATCTATTAAAAGAGGATTTTGGAGATCTATTCTATTGTGGCTTGATCTTTAAAAACTCATGAACACAAACTTAAACTACAGAAACTTATTAACACAAAAAGGAATCATAAACATGCCATATTTTTGAAATCAAACTAAAGAATTAAAAAACATAGAATTAGACAAACTCATATGAAAAAAAAAAACAAAAAAACACATACCAAGTTCTTTGTAGCTGTAGATTTAGATTCTAATATTTGTAAAACACCACCTTTGGCAGATTTAGATTTTGATGGTTGTAGAGCACCTTCAATTATCTACAAAATCAAAACGAAAATAAAAACAGAAAAACATAAAATGTTAGGTTCTAAGGTCTTAGGATTTTATGTATTTAGAACTCTAATTTGTAATGTTGGCAAACCATGATCAAAACAATGTACTTAGTCTTATTTAAGTTTGCTCAAAGTTGGTTTTATATTGTAAAGTTGGAATCGAGTGACTGCAGAAGCATTGGGGCTTCTCGGCCTGGCTCGATCGATCGAAGGTTAGACTCGATCGATCGAAAGTCGGCCCAGATGCGTTTTTCTGCAGAATTCCAACTCAGCCCTAACTCTTTAAACGTCTAGGTTTTTTATGTTTTTGCCCTAGGTATATAAGGCAAACCCTAGCCACGTTTTTCAGAGTTGCACAAGTTGTATTGTTGCTCATACATTGCTGTTTTGTGTAAATCTCTTGTGAGATCTAGAGGAGCTTTCCTTTACACAAAGCTTAGGGTTTTCAAGATTGAGATCACTTCAACATCTTGATAATCAAACAGGTTGCAGCCATTAGAACTTAAAGAGAAAAACAAGTGAGGAGCTTGTACTTGAAGAAGGAGTTCAAAGAAAGAAGTAGTCCGTGGATTCGGTTCCTGCGCGTGGTCGTGTCAGGAAGTTACTACTGGTGGGTAGCATTAGGAAGTCAAGCGGGGAGCTTGTAAGTCCTTTTGTAAAAACTTCAATTCTTTCTTAGTGGATTCCGTATTGCCTTGAGGATCGGTGGGTAAAATCCTCCCCAGGTTTTTCCGGTGTGGTTTCCTGGGTGATCATATCACTGTGTTCTTTATTTCCGCTGCTTTACTTATTTTATATGCATGATATGATCTTGTGATTGTTTTAACCTAGAATTACATAATTTGACTAAGTAAACAACTTGGCTAATTAATCTAGGCTACGCAATCTGGTTATTGTTTAAGGGGTCTAAACCGTTCAAGTGGTATCAGAGCGGGTAGCTCTTTTTTGTTTGAGATCTTTATCTCTGAGCTGATCCTTGACCCCTGTTGTCATGGAATCTTGGAAAATCTTTTTGCTTATTAGTCAACTTATATACTTACTGTCTTTGCCTTTTGTTGTTTTTGTTAAATCTTTTCTTAAGTATTTTGGCATAATCACATGTGATAAGAATTATGTTTGTTATACTGCTTTAACCGCCTTAAAGGCACGTGATTCTTGTCATTGGTATTTGGATAGTGGTTGTTCCAGGCACATGACAGGAAATAAAGATTTGTTCAAAACGCTTTTTGAAGGAAAGATTGGGACAGTCACCTTTGGAGATGGAAGTAAATCTGTGATCAGAGGCATTGGTACTGTGGATATTCCAGGTTTGCCAATGTTTGAAGATGTTTGGTA
This sequence comes from Quercus glauca, assembly GCA_023736055.1. Lineage (NCBI taxonomy): Eukaryota > Viridiplantae > Streptophyta > Magnoliopsida > Fagales > Fagaceae > Quercus > Quercus glauca. The sequence continues at coordinate 1,055,531 of CM043323.1, forward strand.
TGTTGATGGATTGAAGGCCAATTTACTCAGCATTAGTCAGATTTGCGACAAGGGTCTAAATGTCCTCTTCACCAAGTATGAGTGTGAAATACTTGATGGAGGAGGTGATTGTATGTGTGTTGGTATGAGGACAGTTGACAACTGCTATGGGATAACACCAAGTGTGAACAACAAGTGCTTTAGTGCAAAGATAGATCAAGTTGATCTGTGGCATCAACGGTTGGGGCATGCCAGTCATAAGCAGTTAGAAAAGATTTCCAAATGTGAGGCAGTTATAGGTTTACCTAGATTTGAGAAAATAGAGAAGTGCATTTGTGGACCATGTCAGATAGGTAAACAAGTAAAATCCAAGCATCCATCTGTGACTAGTGTTCAAACGTCAAGACCTTTAGAGTTACTACACATTGATCTCATGGGTCCTGCAAGAGTTCAGAGTATGGGTGGAAAGAAGTATATTCTAGTTGTCGTGGATGACTTTACTAGATATACTTGGACTATACTTTTGAAGGATAAAGCTGAAGCTCCTGAGAAGATGATCCATTTGTGCAAGAAATTGCAAGTTGAGAAAGATACTGTAATAGCCAGAATCAGGAGTGATCATGGAAAAGAGTTTGAAAATACCAAGCTAGCTACTTTCTGCAATGAACAAGGCACTCACCAAGAGTTCTCATCTCCCAAGACTCCTCAACAGAATGGGATTGTGGAAAGGAAAAATAGGGTTGTTCAGGAAATGGCACGAGTCATGCTTCACAACAAAAATTTGCCAAAGTCTTTCTGGGGAGAAGCAGTTAATACTGCTTGCCATACACTCAATCGGGTGTATTTTAGACCTGACTCCAAAAAGACTCCCTATGAACTCTGGAGAGGGAAGAAACCTGTTGTCAAATACTTCAGGATATTTGGCAGTGACTGTTACATTCTACGTGATAGAGAGAACCTAGAGAAATTTGATGCCAAGAGCGACAAAGGATACTTTCTAGGATATTCCTCCACCAGTAGAGCTTATAGAGTATACAATCTAAGAACCAAAACAGTCATGGAATCCTCAAATGTTGTGATAAATGATGAAGTGTGTTCAGAAAGCACTGTTCCTACTCAAGATGAGCCCTTAGAAGTAAATAACACTCTTCTTAATGAGGATGTGGTCAAACATAGTGAGGAAGAGTTGTTGGTGTTAAATGATACTGTCTCAGTACCTTCCAGTTCAGAACCATCCACTCCAGTTCGTGACACTAGACAGGAACAAAGTCAACTCAGTCCCTCATCTGCACAGAAAAGAACTTCCACTTCCTTAGTCAAAGGTCCATCCTCTAGAGTGAGACTGAATCATCCCTCCACAAATATATTGGGCAGCCTGAATGATAACATTAGGTTAAGATCAAAAGCATTGAATGTGATCACTCACTCATGCTACTTGTCCCAATTTGAACCGAAGAAGGTGGATGAAGCACTTCAAGATGCTGATTGGGTAAATTCCATGCATGAAGAACTTCATCAATTTGTTCGGAATGATGTGTGGGAATTAGTTCCTAGACCAAAGAATGTAAATGTGATTGGAACTAAGTGGATCTTTAAGAACAAGTCAGATGAACATGGTACTGTGATCAGAAACAAATCAAGACTTGTTGCACAAGGATACACACAGGTGGAAGGAATTGACTTTGATGAGACATTTGCACCAGTAGCAAGGTTAGAATCCATCCGAATATTGTTGGCTATAGCAAGTCATCTAAACTTCAAGCTATATCAGATGGATGTCAAGAGTGCTTTCTTGAATGGAATGATACAAGAAGAAGTGTATGTTGAACAACCTAAAGGCTTTGTAGATCCTCATAGACCTGATGATGTCTACAAATTGAAGAGAGCTCTCTATGGGTTGAAGCAAGCTCCTCGGGCTTGGTATGAAAGATTGACTGCATATCTCACTGAGCATGGATTTCAAAAGGGATCTGCAGATACAACACTTTTCATAAGAAAGGATAAGACTGGTTTTGTTGTAGCTCAAATTTATGTTGATGATATTGTTTTTGGTGCTACTAATGATTCTCTTGCTCATTCTTTTGCAGATGAAATGAAAGCTATGTTTGAAATGAGCATGGTTGGAGAACTATCTTACTTTTTGGGATTGCAGGTTAAGCAAACTGAGACAGGAATCTACATTAATCAAGCTAAATATGCAAGGAATTTGGTTAAAAGATTCGGACTTGACAAGGCTACTCATGCTCGAACGCCGATGGCGGCGAATGCAAAGTTGACAATTGATCCATCAGGTGAGTCTGTTGATATTACTTTGTATAGAAGCATGATAGGTTGTCTTTTGTACTTGACTGCTAGTCGTCCTGATATATCTTTTAGTGTTGGTGTGTGCTCTAGATTCCAGTCTAATCCTAAGGTTTCTCATTTAAATGCTGTTAAAAGGATTATAAAATATGTGAGTGGAACCTGTGATTATGGTTTATTTTATAGCAAAGAGTCAAACTTGTCTCTTGCTGGATTTTCTGATTCTGATTGGGCTGGGAATGCTGATGACAGAAAAAGCACCACTGGAGGGTGTTTTTATGTAGGTGCCAATCTTGTGGCTTGGATGAGTAAGAAGCAGAATTCTGTTTCTCTATCCACTGCTGAGGCAGAATATATTGCTGCTGGGAGTTGTTGTTCACAGCTCCTTTGGATGAAGAAACTTTTGGGTGATTATGGGATTTCTCAAGAAACCATGGTTGTCTATTGTGATAACTCTAGTGCTATAGATATATCTAAGAATCCGGTTCAGCATTCTAAGACCAAGCACATTGAGCTTAGATATCACTTCATTAGGGATTTGGTTGAAAAGAAAATAGTTGCTCTTGAATATATCCCTACTGATCGTCAAAACGCTGACATCTTTACCAAACCACTTGATGGAAGTAAGTTTGAGACACTCCGTCAAGTGATTGGTGTGCTTCGTTGTCCTTAGCTGTTTTTGGCGTCCTTGGTCCTTGTGCTTCATTGCTCTATTCTGTTGTGACCATTCTTTTTGTTTTTTGTGTTTTCTTTTGTTCTAGGACTTGCATTGCATTACATACATGCATTTCATTCTAGGATTTATTTGTTTTCTCTTTTACTAAAAAAAAAAAAAAAAAAAAAAAGGGAGAAAGCAAAATCTGAGTTGAACACTATTTTTCTTGATTTTTTGAAAACAAGGTTGGTCATTCTTTTTACACATGTCATGTGTTGTGTACCTTGTTTAACTTTGATGAGCTTACTTTATTGCACTTAACTAGTTAAAATTTGTAGTGCATGTTGTGTGGGAAAGATGTGTGTGGTTCTTAATCACTTTGCCTTAATCATGAAGTCACATGTGTTGACTGACGGACTTGTTCCTTTTGAGAAAGGCATAAATAACCATCTCACCACTGTTCACTAGCCAATCATGAACACCTTAGTGCATATCATAAGATTTAGTGCTCGAGAAAGTGTAGCACATGCACAAAAAGAACATAAGGTGTAGCCTCAATTAAAATTAAAACTGGTATGTACTATTAGGCTTGATGCCAATTCACTTAATTCAAACCGGTGTGTACTATTAGGCTGAATGCCATTTCATATATATAAATAAGAGGCAAAATTGAAAGAAACTTACATGATTGCAAGCTTTTGATCTAGGAGATGTGAGAGTTATAGGATGTAACTCTTTAGGTGATAGTCTCTTTTAATTCTATGTGATGAATTGTGTAGACTTAGTGCTTGATTGCCATTCACATATCACCTCACATGCATCTCAAGTCTTTGCTAGTTTCACACACTACACAAGTTACTCTTTGTTAAACTATGTACATGCTAGTGTGTGTGTTCTTGGTCCGACCAACCAAGTTTGAAAATTATCTTGAGATTTGTGCACAACATATTTGTTGCTTGAGAAAAATTAATTTGGAAGAAAATTGAAATTTGTGTTTGAGAGAAGTGGGTATAAAATTTTTGGGTTTTTGAAAATGCATTCCAACTCATACTCATGCATTTTGTGTTCATTGTTCAAAAGCTTTGAGGAGTTGTTTCAAAAATTGGGTTTGCAAATTTTCAAAACTGTGTTTTTCCCAAAATTCAATGTATTTTTGCCCATTTCGATCGATCGAGTGTGTTTTTCGATCGATCGAAAAAGTGCCTCAGAAAGTGCTAAAACGCCTGTCACTTTCGATCGATCGAATGTAATTTTCGATCGATCGAACATCGTGAATCTGCTTTTTAAAAAGGAGAAAATCTGACTTTTCAAAAGAACTTTTCAAATTTTTTCAACTCCTTTTTCTCTCTCCGACGAGGCAAGCCAAACTTTTCAAGATTTTGTCGTTTTCTTCCGTTCTTTTTGCAAAGTCTCTCTCTCCTCAAGCAGGTATGTCTCTTATACCCTTGCTTTTCAGTTTATTTACTCAATTTCATGCATTTTTCATGCATTTTAGGAGGAGATTTTCGGAACCTTTAAATTTGGGATTTTTGTTGTTTCGGCCACTTTTGTTAGCAATTGATCATTGGGTTTTGTTGGGGACACTATATAAACATGTTCTTGAGTGCATGATTTGATCAATTTTGAGTTTTGTGAAAATTTTAATTTTTAGGGTTTATAATGAGTCCGAATTGGGGATTTTTGTGCAATTGGGTTTAATTGATGAAATTGGCTTGTGTAATTGCTGCAATTGGTTATTATAAACTGTTTCTAATAGTATATAATGATTGCTTCTTCAATTTATTGCAAAAATTTTCAAGTGGTTATCAAATTTTTTGGGTTTTTGTTGAGAAACTCTATGTTCAAGCCAATTTTATGCCAATTACACTTAATTTGATCCTAATCACTGCATTAGTTCATGCATCATAACATCATTAATGTTTCATGCATCATATAGATTTTCATTCTATATTTTTTTTGTACTAACTTGCAGTCTGCCCTTGGTTTTATTTTCTGTTTGTTTTGGTTTTCTCTTGTGGCTCTGTCCTATTCCTTAGCACTATGCCTAGGAAGACTAGAGCTCGTAGGACCATTCCCACTCCTACTCCACCCTCACCTACCTTTGATAGTGAGCGTTTCCCCAGTGAGAAAAACCAAGAGAACTTTGAGACTTTAAACCTTAATAGGAAGGTTTGGGCTGAGCGTACGGTTCTTTTAGATGAGGTGGATCCTGCCATTAGGGCAAACTTCGAGCGTAGGGGTTGGCTTCATTTGTTAGCTGTGTCTGACCCTCCACCTCCTGCTACCTTGATTAGAGAGTTCTACTCGAACCTCTCTGTCCACATCTATGATTCCAACACTCAAGTGAGGAGTTGGATACGAGGTGTAGAGTACACCATTACCCCTCAGGTAGTGGCTGATGCTCTTGAGGTACCTTTAGTTAGGGATCCTGTCTATCCCTATGATGAGTCACCTGAGCTGAGTGATGTCATGTCATACATCACTGGATCTTCTATCCAGTGGGGTTCTGATCCTCGGATCACCACCGCTGAGCTTCCTGAGACTACCTATCTATTCTCTAGGATCGCGTGTCACTCACTCTGGCCCATATCTCATCTGCACACCATTCCTCTTGAGAGGTGTGTTTTTCTTTACGCTCTTGTTACAGATGCTCCTATCAGTTTTCCCCATCTTTTTCTTCGTTCTTTGAACGAAGTTTATAGGAGTTCATCTACCTCCCATGCCCTTGTTCATCCTATATTCATTCATAGGATTTTACTTTATCTTGGTTTAGAGGACTTCCCTGCCTCTGAGCCTGTTCATGTTATCGGTCCTATAGGTGCGTCTTTTCTTAGACAGAGGGCCGCTCATCTTCGAGCTGGTTCTAAACACCCTAGGTCTGATCCCTCTAGTAGCGCCCCTCCTTCTTCTTCTACAGGTCTTACTGGTGAGGCTGTTCCTGATCCTGCTGGTGCTGCTGCTGTTCCTCCACCTCCTGCGGCTGACTTCGATGTTCGTCGTACTCTGGAGACTGTCATGACCGTTCAGGCGGCTCATGGTCAGCTTTTGGTGGATCTGTTCGACGAGATTCGTGCTCTGCGAGCTGATTTGGCGCATCATCGTTCTTCCTCACCACCTCCTTTTGATGATGGTATCTGATGCCCTTTGGCATTCCGTCACAAAAAGGGGGAGTAGAGTTTTGACTTGTAGTGGAGTTTTTGTTGATAGGGGGAGTTATTTTTTGTGTTAGAGGGAGATATTTTTGTAGCATGAGATTTTTTTGTGGAGTTTATTTAGATTGTATCTAGGTGCTTCACTCTGTATATCTTTTTTGGGATGTTCATGTTAGGGGGAGTAACATTCATTGATTATATTGATATACATGTTTCTTTTGATTCTTGTTATCTTTTTGATTCACTGCTTATTGATTTATATTTATGAGTTGTTTCATTGATATATGTCTTTATTTTGTGTTGTGTGAATCTTACAAGAATATTATACCTGTTTATATACTATTTGCTGCCACACATGCGTTTATGTGTTTGTTGAGTATTTCAGGAATATACAGGTTGTTTCGACCAAGCTGCTGTCTACACTTGCAACCGATGGAGAGTAGTTAGGTTGAACTTGTTTTGTGAGCATTATTATGTAAAGGGCTATTTACTTGTAAACTTTGAGCTTCTATTGTGTGTTTTGTCACGGATTGCCAAAGGGGGAGTTTGTTAGGTTCTAAGGTCTTAGGATTTTATGTATTTAGAACTCTAATTTGTAATGTTGGCAAACCATGATCAAAACAATGTACTTAATCTTATTTAAGTTTGCTCAAAGTTGGTTTTATATTGTAAAGTTGGAATCGAGTGACTGCAGAAGCATTGGGGCTTCTCGGCCTGGCTCGATCGATCGAAGGTTAGACTCGATCGATCGAAAGTCGGCCCAGATGCATTTTTCTGCAGAATTCCAACTCAGCCCTAACTCTTTAAACGTCTAGGTTTTTTATGTTTTTGCCCTAGGTATATAAGGCAAACCCTAGCCACGTTTTTCAGAGTTGCACAAGTTGTATTGTTGCTCATACATTGCTGTTTTGTGTAAATCTCTTGTGAGATCTAGAGGAGCTTTCCTTTACACAAAGCTTAGGGTTTTCAAGATTGAGATCACTTCAACATCTTGATAATCAAACAGGTTGCAGCCATTAGAACTTAAAGAGAAAAACAAGTGAGGAGCTTGTACTTGAAGAAGGAGTTCAAAGAAAGAAGTAGTTCGTGGATTCGGAGCCTGCGCGTGGTCGTGTCAGGAAGTTACTACTGGTGGGTAGCATTAGGAAGTCAAGCGGGGAGCTTGTAAGTCCTTTTGTAAAAACTTCAATTCTTTCTTAGTGGATTCCGTATTGCCTTGAGGATCGGTGGGTAAAATCCTCCCCAGGTTTTTCCGGTGTGGTTTCCTGGGTGATCATATCACTGTGTTCTTTATTTCCGCTGCTTTACTTATTTTATATGCATGATATGATCTTGTGATTGTTTTAACCTAGAATTACATAATTTGACTAAGTAAACAACTTGGCTAATTAATCTAGGCTACGCAATCTGGTTATTGTTTAAGGGGTCTAAACCGTTCATAAAAAACCATCAAACAAATGAAAAGAGTAGTTATTAATAACATATTTCATAATTTAAATTAAAATTCAAATCTATAGAGATGCGTTGAATGTAGTTCTTTTTTTTTTTTTTTTTTTCTCGGAAATAGATTGATCATAGTTGAGAAATTCAAACTGATATAACTACACTAAAATTTGAAACAGTCAAAATCTAATGACTTGAATTATTAAAATAACTACACTAAAATTTGAGTTTCATGAGTTCTTTACAATTCAAATTGAGACAACACTAAAATAATTAGAGAAAGCCTAATTCGAATACCATACCTTAACCCTAATTCGAATACCATATCTTAACCCTAATTCGAATGGAGGCAAAGAACGAAGAGAAAGCCAATAAGAATAAACCTAGAAATTGAATCAACTATTTATAAGATAATAGTTAGAGTCCTAATACTGATAGAGTTCGGATTCAAAAAAATAAATAATATTAGAGTTCTAATTAAATTTGTTTTTTACTTACCTTTGGGCCGTTCTCGACGGGCTGGGTTGGGTGTTGATGGGCCATGGCCTGGATGAAACCCACGGCAAATGGGACGCCGGTTCTGTTATGAGGAATAGTGGAAACTGAGCGAGGTGGATATGGGCAAATCGGTGGTCGGTGGTCTGAGGAACTTGATATCGGTGGTCTGAGGAAGATCGATGGTCTGAAGAAGGTGTCTGTTGGGTCGATGCGATGGTGGGTATGGTGGGTACCATTGTGAAAGGGAAAGGCAGAGAGGATCGGGATGTCGTGGTCGGTGGTCTGAAGAAGGTTTCTGTTGGGTCTTTAGATGCGATGGTGGGTATGGTCGGTACCATTGTGAATGGGAAAGGCAGAGGCAGAAAGAATCGGGAAAGGCAGAGGCAGAGGCATCGTGAAATGAACAGATGGTTTATTGAGTTTTTTGGGTTTATTACATTTTTTTTGCTGGTTTTATTTTTTTTAATCGTGAAATGAACAGATGGCTTATTGCGTTTTTTGGTTATATTGTTTTTTTTTTTTTTTTAATATTGTGCTGACGTGGAAATTTGTGGGAGCTCTAAAAGCTTCGGTTTTATATATATATATATATATATATAGATTATAATAGTGGAATTTGCAGTATGCGTTTAAGAATTTTTTTTCTTAAGTACAAAAAACATTCCTAGTTGATTTCCTATTGTATTTATCTAAATATTATTTCTATCATATTTATGTATAATTAAGGAGTATGATGGATTGAAGCGCAACATATCATACTCAAATTGAACCCAGAATAAGATATAAGAAATAAGTTTAAGTATTTTTTGTCCTCTCTAGAATTAGATAAGTTTAATTAAGCTAACTAAGGTAATATGATTTAATTTGTGTTGGATTGTACAAAATCATTCTATTTGTTTATATATATTGGTTAGCATGATTGAATTAAGTTGCAGGATTTCTTAAAAATGAGATCACATCGAGGTAAATGCTTCACTTGAGAGAATTTTTTAATTCCAAAGTAATGAACATTAGTATTACCATGGAAAATATAAATCAATACTGCATGCATGTCCATAGTCATAAAATGTATGCAATAGTTAAACATTGTAAGTGTCCAAAAGTTATTTCCTTAAAAATTTTAAATTGTAAGATTTTTTTTTTAATTTTTAATTTTTAATTAATTAAAATTTTTTTTTGGAGAAGATAAATGGTTAGTGTAGGGATAAAGTGCCCAAAATTAAATATTGGGCCTTGGGCCTTATCCGAGGACGCTGGCATGTCCGAGGAAGGGTAAATAATTGTGAGGGGTTTCATTTTAGAGCCCCATAAATAAGAAAGGGGTGAAAGCAGTCCGAGGAGGAGTTCCTCCTCGGCTATGACAAATATGGCTCAAATGTGCATTCCAATGATGAAAGTGATCTTCATAGAAGCTCCAGTGATAGGATGTGCCTCATGAGCATACGAGAAGGAGGGGAACCCAAAAATATCTAAAGGAAAGATGCTACCACCACATTAAATGCACTGTAGCTACTTTTCTGGCGGCATTTATGTGGAGAAAACCCTTGAACAGTGCTACCTTAGCCACCGCAACTCACAGGAAGCCAGAGAGGGTGTCTGATGGGACGGGTACTTGAGTAAGGGCTCAAATGATCAACAAGTGTAGGGCCAGGATGGTGCAATGGGAGCTATATAATGTAAGGGACCTTCTTAGAAAAGGGGATCGAAAAATGTAGAAAGGAACACTGTAACAATCTAGAACCAGGCTTGTAATAAAACTTGAAGGGCAATACCTAATAATCAGTCTCCTCGAACTTGGCCAAGGACGTTTTTCCTTAGTATACATCTATTATCTTTCTTTCTTTGTCATCAAAATCTATTGGTTCGTTACTTAATTCACTAAAGCCCAGTTTTCCAATCCATTTCTACAAATTTATTATTTCGAGCTTTTTAGGCTTAAGTCCATACACTCGTTGGGCTCAGAGTTCAAATAAGGTCCTTATAATTGGCGCCATTTGTGAGAAAAAAATTGGTGCAATAGTGAGTGCAACGCCTAACTATGGGGATCAGGTCCACACCAAGCAGAGTCTGGGGATCCCAATATGGCGACCCCTTTGTCAACCTCGAGCGGAAAGGTGACCATGAAGGAAGTGTGCATACCACACATACTGATAGGAGTCAACCTCGAGGTGGAAGCCATATCTCCCATGCAAAGAGTAACAAGGGCATGCAACTGGAGATTGACCAGTTGAAAAGGGAGTTGCGCCATGCACAGCAAAGGCAAACCCCCTCTAACTCAGGCATTTCTTCTGATGACGAAAGGGACGTCAGTTACAGGCGAAGGTCTCGAACTCCGCCTAGCGAATCTTTCTCCTACAAAGAGGAACACCGTCGTGAATGGAGGGTCAGAAGCCCACCTCGTAAAGGTGTGGGAAAAGACGCTATGGGCAAGGTGTTAGACCAAATCTCCAGGTTGCCTTTCACGCGTAGGATTGAGGGAGCAAAACTCCCTCGATGATTCACTCAGCCTGCTTTCACCATGTATAATGGTAAGACAGACCCCGTTGAGCATGTGAGCCATTTCAACCAGAGAATGGTCGTCCATTCCAAGGACAAGGCCTTGATGTGCAAGGTGTTTCCCTCCAGTTTAGGACCCGTGGCCATGAGATGGTTCGATGGCTTGAGGGTAGGTTCCATAGACTTCTTCAGAAGGCTTACCCAAGCATTTGGCTCTCGCTTCATCACTTGTAGCAGAGTCCCCCGGCCCTTAGACTCCCTACTATCCTTGTCCATGCGAGAAGGGGAGACCCTGAAAACGTACTCGGATAGATACTGGGAAATGTACAACGAGATAGATGGTGACTTTGATGACGTCGCCATCAGTGCTTTCAAGAGTGGCCTCCTAACCGAGCATGGTTTAAGGAAGTCCTTGACAGGAAAACCAGTCACCAGCATGCGCTAACTCATGGACCAGATTGACAATTACAAGAGGGTCGAGAAAGACCAGCAGCAAGGGAAAGGAAAGGATAAGGCTATCCCTTAAGAGATGAGAGATTTCAGGTCGGATTAGTACAATAACAACCAATTGTGGAGAGATTTTGCTGGGCACTCAGGATCTCCCAATCCTCAGGCAGTCAATGCTATGTTCCGAGAGCCGGTGCATCAGGTTCTAGAAAAGATTAGAAATGAGCCATTCTTTAAATGGCCAAATAAAATGGTAGGAAACCCCGCAAGGCGCAATCAAAACCTCTATTGCCTATACCACTAAGACTATGGACACACCACAGAAGATTGTAGAAGTTTGTGGGACCACCTGAACTAGCTCGTCCGTGAAGGAAAGTTAAAGCAACTTTTGCACCACTCCAGTGGCCAGGGGGGCCAGACAAACTCAGAACCACGGAGAGATGCTCCTTCGAGACCTCCTTTAGGCACAATAAACTTCATCTTTGCTGCCTCGGGGAGGATCGGATCCTACCCCTCCAAGGTAATGTCTGTTGCTCAACTGACTGCCAAGGACTCAAATGCTGGCCAAAGAGGGCTAAAATGAGTATCCAGTCGGCGTTGAGCTTTTCTGATGAAGATAAGGTTGGAACCATATAGCCCCACGACAACGCTTTGGTGGTCACGCTCAGGATTAGGGGGTATGATGTGAAAAGGGTAATGGTGGACCAAGGCAGTGGTGTTGATATAATGTATCCCGACCTGTACAAAGGGCTGAACTTAAGACCCGAGGACCTAACAACCTACAATTTGCCCCTGGTAAGCTTCGATGGGAAGCTCGTCATTCCAAAGGGTTAGATTAGACTACCCATGTAGACTAGTTTGGAAGTGATGGAGGTGGACTTCATCGTGGTGGACGCTTACTCCCCTTATACGGCCATTGTGGCCAAGCCCTGACTTCATGCCCTAGGAGTCGTCTCTTCTACCCTGCACCAGAAGGTGAAATATCCATCGCAGGGCCAGGTTGAAGAAATTCTTGGGAGTCAATCTATGGCTAGACAATTCCTAGTGGCCGCCATCTGGCATCAGCCCGAGGCCGAGCCCTTGGCCCTGCCGATAGGGGCTTATAGCAATTAAAAGCTCCAGCGTTGCCTGCCGATGGGCCAGCCAAGGAAGCGAAATGTAAAGATTTGGAAACAATTGTGGTTAGTGATGATCCGGAGAAGTTCTTCCAGATTGGGTCTTAGCTGCATACTCTAGACAAGGAGGTGCTGATAGAATTCTTAAGAAGAAACATTGATGTATTCGCATGGAATGCTTACAAGGCCCCAGGGGTGGATTCGAGCTTCATCTGTCATCATTTTAACATTAATCCCTATGTCACCCCCAAAAGGCAACCACCTTGGCACTCGTTCAATGAGCATATCGATGCTGTCAGAGACGAGGTGACGAAACTTAGGCAGACAAGGGCTATCAAGGAGGTGTTCTACCCAGAGTGGCTTGCCAATACAGTGGTGGTAAAAAAGAAGGATCCTTTCCCCATGCCTAAGATAGACCAGCTGGTGGACACCACCACAGGTCATCTTCGGATAAGTTTCTTAGATGCCTTTCAAGGATACCACTAGATACCACTAACCCTGGATGACCAAGAAAAGACAGCTTTTGTCACCCCCACTGGGAACTACCACTACAAAGTGATGCCATTTGGGTTGAAAAATGCGGGGTCTACCTATCAAAGGATGATGATTAGAATGTTTGAACCCTAACTGGGCAAGAGCATTGAGGTTTATATAGACGACAAGGTGGTAAAGAGTAAGGTAGTGTCCAAGCATGTAGGAGATCTCAGAATCATCTTCGACATTCTGAGGAGGCACAAGTTGCGCCTTAACGCCTCCAAATGCTCTTTTGGTGTGGGATTAGGTAAATTTCTGGGCTACATGGTTACTTATCATGGAGTCTAAGTTAACCCAGATCAGATTAAGGTAATCAATAGTTTACAACCACCTCAGAATCCCAAGGAAGTCCAGAAATTGACCAGAATGACTGTTGCCTTGAGTCGGTTTATCTCTCGGTTAGCGGATAGGTGCACACCCTTCTTCCTACTGATGAACGAGTGGAAGGGGTTTGAGTGGATCGAGGAGTGTGCCTTAGCCTTCCAGCAGCTTAAGGATTATCTCTCTTGGCCATCTATCATGTCCAGTCCTGAGATGGATGAAGTTTTGTTTGCCTATATTGCTGTGGCCTCCCATATTGTAAGCTTGGTCCTGATACAAGTTGATAGCGGCATACAAAGGCCAGTTTATTATGTGAGCAAGTCACTACATGAAGCCAAGGTTTGTTATCTGCCACTGGAAAATGCCATTCTAGCAGTAGTACATGCTACACGTAAATTCCCCTATTACTTCCAAGCACATATAATAGTTGTCCTAACTCAACTCTCGCTCAGAGTTTTACTTTGAAGTGCTGATTATACAGGGAGGATTGCTAAATGGGGAACAATGTTGGGGGCTTTGGATATCAAATACATGCCTCGCACCTTTATCAAGGGTCAAGTCCTCGCGGATCTAGTTGCTGAGTTTGCTGAGCTCCCGTTGGAGGAAGAGGCAGAAATGCAACACATGGATGGAAAATCGGTTGGCATGATCTCCCACCAAAGTCCCTTGTCCTGGAAAGTATACATTGATGGTGCAGCAAATTAGAGGGGTTTCGAAGTGGGGCTAGTACTAGTATCGCCGGAAAGGATCACTATTGAGAAGTCATTAAGGCTGGACTTCTCAGCCACAAATAACGCAGCTGAGTATGAGGCCCTGCTGACGGGAATGACCATAGTTCAAAAAATGAGCAGAAAGGCAGTAGAGATGTTCTCGGACTCAAGATTAGTCGTAGGCCAAGTGAAAGGAGAATTTGAGGCAAGAGATGAAAGAATGCAGGAGTACTTAAGTCAGGTTAGATGCCTACAATCAGGGTTCGAATCTTTCAACCTATTACACATTTTAGAAGTGGAAACATGCACGCGGATTCCTTGGCCACACTTGCGACTTCCTTGGCGTAGAGCCTACCTTAGGTCATCCTTAGAGAAGACTTGTGCAAGCCCACAGAGGTGAACAGGGAGGTGGTTCATCTTCACCAAGTTAGAGGGGGGCCTAGCAGGATGGATCTCATAGTACTATTTTTGAAGAAAGATACTCAACCTGAGTAAAATCAGAAGCTACCAAAGTACGGAGAAATGCTCCTCGGTTATGACTATCTGAGGACCAGAAATTATATAAATGCTCCTTTTCAGAGCCGTACTTGCTATGCATACACCCCGAAGCAACAGAATTACTCCTTAAGGAGTTACACGAGGGGATTTGTGGAAGCCACACTGGAGGCAAATCTTCAGCGCACAAAGCCATCACTCAAGACTATTAGTGGCCAAATATGCAAAGGGAAGCATAAGAATATGTAAAGAGGTGCGACCAGTGCCAAAGATTCGCGCCAAATACACATAAATCGGAGGGAGTCCTTAATCCTCTGTCCAGCCCTTGTCCATCCTCTCAATGGGGCTTAGACATTGTGGGCCATTTCCCCAAGGCAGTTGGAAACAAAAGATACTTACTGGTCGGCATGGATTACTTCACTAAGTGGGTCGAAGTTGAGCCCCTAGCATATTAGAGATGTGGATGCCAAGAAATTTGTATGGAAAGTCTTTTAGGAGATACTGCTGTGACTTGGGAATTACAAATAGATACTCTACCCCAGCTTACCCCCAAGGGAATGGACAAGCTGAGGCTGTTAACAAGGTCATAGTGAATGAACTCAAGAAGAGGTTAGATGACGTGAAGGGAAAGTGGGTAGAAGAGCTGTCACATGTCTTCTGGACATATCGAACCACACCTCGCAGGTTAACAGGGGAGACCCCTTTTTCAATGGCTTATGGGGCTGAGGCTGTCATTCCTTTGGAAACTAGCTTCCCAACGTTAAGGACCAGCTTGTTTGATCCGATCAGTAACAACGGGCTACTAGAGAGGAGCTTAGACTTAATCAAAGAGAGAAGGGAAATTGCAATGGTCCAATTGGCATACTACCAACACAAGCTCAAGTAAGGTTATGATGCCAACATGAAGCTGAGACCATTAGCACTTGGTGATTTGGTGTTGAGAAAAGTTCTGGGTACTGCAAAGAACCCAGCGTGGGGAAAGTTAGGACCCAATTGGGAAGGACCATATCACATCACCTCGGTGGCTGGTATAGGAGCATATTTTCTAGAAGACTTAGATGAGCATGTAATACCACGCCTTTGGAATGTAAGCAACCTGAAAAGCTATTATTACTAATAAGAGTTTCCTTTATCAACATGTTCATTTGTCATATAAAGGCTTTGTACTTTCTGTTATATAAGTGTTCAAACAGAATCTTAGTCATGCCTGCATCCTCGAACCAGATGCTTTGGGGAATTGACACTTTACGACATCTTTATATAAATGTTCAAATATAACCTTAGTCATGCCTGTGTCCTCAGACTAGATGCTTTGGGGAAATTGACACTTTATGACATCTTTATATAAGTGTTTAAACAGAACCTTAGTCATGCCTGTGTCCTCGGACCAGATGCTTTGGAAAATTGACACTTTATGACATCTTTATATAAGTGATTAAACAGGGCCTTAGATATGCCTGGTTCCCTGGGCCACATACTTTGGCAAAATTAACACCCTAATACACCTATTCAAATCTTTCTAAGTATTTGACGGAATCCCAGATCGTATACTTGGGAAAAATTAATACTGTGATATCTACTAGTCTTTTACTAAGTGTCAAAATAGATCTAGAATTGTGTTCAAACCCTTCGGATTAATGGCTTTGAATAAGTTGAAGTCCTTATTCAGTTATCTAAGTGATGAGTAGGATGATGGTTATTTCTCCCTTTCATTTTTCACAAAAGTATATGTTTAATTCTCAAATACAAATGTGCGTTGAACCTCTTTATTGCTGGTACTAAACCAAATTACTTAGATTGATAGCAGTACACTATTGTTAGATTTTATTGAAGGCAGAGTAGCAACAGTTTAATGCCATTAGTAATAATAATAAACTTCAAAGCATATAAAGTGAAAATACAAGGGATAAAAGGAAAAATATTTTCATTAAACAGAATTGGGAATACAATATGTTTGATGGCAGACTGCCATTACAACAAAAAATATATATATATATATATACCAAAAAAAAAAAAAAAAAAACTACAAAAGAATCTAAGAGCTAAGCCTTGGTCTTGGGAGTGGGAGGGTCTTCCTTCTAGCTCAGCTGAGAGGTAGGAGCATTTTTGGCCTTAGGATCAAGTTTTTCAGTCTTGGCCTTTGCCTCCTTTGCCTTAGCTGCAGCTTCCTTGGCCTTGGCATCATCCGTAGCTTCCGAGGAGGTCTTCTTCCCCTTGCCCTTGTCCTTGACCCCTTTAGCCCCCTCGGCTTGGAGGCAGCTTGGGTAGGCAATTGTTGCTCAAAGACCTCTAGAGCAAGGGCAAAGGAAGAAGGGACGGCACCTGGGGCTTCACGTATGTCTGGGTGGTAGTATATACTCCCAAGCTGCCTCCAGACTGAGTCTGCAGGGACTTCTGCAACATTGAGGGCCTCATCCCATGTTACATTACAGTAATCCCTGCAAACCTCGGCAAGCTCCTTGGCAAGTCCAACTTGTGTCTCTTCCACACCGAGTAAATAGGACGCTTGCTTCTTAGCCTCGGCTGCCTCTTGGGCCAATTGAGTTGCCTTCTTAGCCTTTTGTAGCTCAACCTTGAGATCTCTGACCATTTGCCTTTCAGTGGCCAGATCTATCTCTGTCACATGCAGCTTCTAGCGTTGGTCTTCGACCTGCCTCTGCCTGGTCTTTAGACTTGCCTCAGCACTCTTTTGAGCCTGGACCACTTCCTTCAGTTGCTCAGACAAGGCTGCCTACTCTTGCTTAAGGGCCCTCATGGATTTCTCAACTTCAGCGAGGGAGAGGGCCTCGACATTGGCCTCATTACGGGTGTCGCAAACCCACTCCTCTGTTACAAAAACTTGTTAAGTAACCTGCATAAAAACTATGGAAGAATAACCTCGGTGAAAAAGTAAGGGAAAGACAAAACTGCAACTTCGCATTTAAGTTCAAGGGTATGATAGATTACTTACCATAGCAAGATCCCTCTTCAGGGATAAGAACAGGTCGTTCTACTTGAAATGCCTATAGACCTCCATGTCTCGAGGGAGGAGAAGAGGCTGCTCTAAGGCTTCAGCAATGTAACTAGCAGGGCCCCTTTGGAAGTCCCTGACCGAGGCATTCCAAGGGATGGCAGCCCCATCTACCTCCAGTCGAGGGGACCAGGTACGTTGTGGAAGGCGCACCTCAGCCCTGTTCTACTCTTCCCGACTGTCCACGGAGGTGGACCTTTTGTCATGGGGGTCTTTAGCCACCTTCTGTTGCTTAGACCCTTTCTGAGGACCCACCTCCCCTTCTTCAGGATCCTGAAGCGGCCTTTTCTTCTTCAGGTCTAGAATGGCCTTCAGCCTGAGACCAGTGGGAAGTGGAGGAGCAGGAGGAAGTGTAGGCAGCACTTGGGACTTGGTGGTTTCCTTTAAAGCTGAAACTTTTCCCCTTGAGGCTATGAGGTCTTTTAGACTCTTGTTACCTCGATTCAAAGCCATCTCGCCTTCCTCTTCCTCAGAAGTATCGTCAGGACGAGAAACCACAAGGATTGGAAAGTAGATGCTGGATTGCCTATTAGGTTCGTCCTCGGCGTCCGAGATGGGAATTACTTGCACTCCCTGAGTCTCCTCCTCTTCGAAACGAAATTTGTCAATTTCCTCTTCAAGTGAGGAATTCAAGGAGGCAATCTCTTCTCCTCCTCTTGCTGCTTTAGGCTGAACTTGCTGAAATGGTTGTACTATCAGTGGAAGGTTCTGTTGGTATGGGTGCACGATCGGTGGAAGATCGTCTTGGGACAGAAAACTGGGCTATGCCACATCAATCCGGGCTAATCTGGGGTCACCTGCCCTATGGCGTGGCCTATTTCCTGATATATTTTCGAGATAGGCTGAAAGTCCAGAATCAAGTGGACAGCTCGGAGCTGTCTATCCTCACTTACAAAGATTTCTGATCTCAGTAAGTAATTAAGAGCCACGATGTTGGTTAAGCTAAGCCAGGGGCCTATCTGCCTTTTATCTGCAAAAATAGCCAAGGAGTGGAACATGATTACAAATTGAGAATCCATCATTAGAAGAAATCAAAACAAAAAGGAGCAAAACATGGCCAAATTTAGAGAGTCTAAATCTTTTGCTAAGGAACCTAACTCTAAGGTACCCCACCTGGCACTCCCTCTCGGACAGGGCAATAAAGGTCATCATGCCACGCTCCCGAGGCTATAGGATAGTCGTCTTTCATGCCCTTGTTAGATTTAGGTAGATATGATACTAGTTTGACAATGTCTGAGTAGGACTTAAGATAATATCCCGCATTTTTTAAGGAGTGGCACTCGTACATGTGGACCACATCGTGCCAGGTGAGCCGCAAACCCAGATGCTCATTAAGAGCATCAACACTACCCAAGACCCTAAATAGGTTGGGCGCGCATTAGTGGGGGCATATTCTATGGTTGATAAGGTAGTCCCGTGTTATCCTACCCATAGGGAGAGTCATTCCCCCTTCTATGAAAGCTATCATGGGGATAACGACTTCTCCCTCTTCTCGGTTTGTTACTATTTGTTCTGGGGAACAGTATCGCAAGGCAACTTCTTGTGGTATGTGGTATTTTTCCTTAAAGGCCTCTATTTTGGTAGGCGAGTTTACTAAATGCTTAAATCTACCCATCTAGACAAGCTAAAGGGAAACCACCAAAATTGATAAATGGAGAAATAAGAACTGGAAGGCCGAGGAGACTGGCCGAGGAGAAAAAGAAAGGTTTAAAGAGATAAAAACTTACGGAAACTAAGATGTGAGATAGTCCCTGAAACCTTTAGAGAAATTTTCAAAGATTTCTTGAAGAAAAGGTGTAGAAAGCTTGGAGACTTAGAAAGCTTTGTGAGTTTGAATGCTTGGGATTTCTATTGGTTCATTACTTAATTCACTAAAGCCCAGTTTTCCAACTCATTCTCTACAAATTTATTGTTTTGGGCTTTTTGGGCTTAAGTCCATACACTTGTTGGGCTCAAAGTTCAAATCAGGTCCCTACAGTAAGAATTAGAGATTAGATCTTTTTCATAATAATAAAAAAAAACCTTTAGTATGTTTGACTTACGATAATGTAATTTACATCATAATATGCAAAAAAAATATGAAAATAACCATATAAAGCTAAATTATAATCCCAAATACAAAGAAAAAAAGGAACACCATATAGTCCATACCTATCGATCATAATATTTTGTTTCCTCTTCCAAGTTATCCTAAGAAAAGAAGTTAGAAATTACCATAGATTTAGATGAGATTAAAAGAACATTAGCAAGAATTTATGTAGTATTTAATTTAAAAATTACAAGGCCATTTAGAAAATAAAATAAACAAATGGGAGGCAAACGATCGTGTACTAAATCAATAAAACGCATTCCAATTATTCAGACACAAACAATTTTAATGGGTAAATCGCAATTAAGTAAAGAAAAATTGTAAACATGAATGCAAAGAAATAGACTAAAAAAAAAAGAATAAAAAAAAAAAGAAACGTGGTATTTACAACCCTGGAAAAGAAAATCCAGTACAAACTTTTACATCGTAATTTTTCAAAAAAAATAATGAAAAACCATATAAGGCTAAGTTATAATCCCAAATACAAAGAAAAAGAGGATCATATAGTCCATACCTATCAATCATAATATTTTGTTTCCTTTTCCAAGTTATCCTAAGAAGTTAAAAATTAGCATAAATTTAGATGAGATTAAAAGAAAATTAGCAAGAATTTATGTAGTATTTAATTAAAAAAAATTACAAAGCCATTCAGAAAATAAAATAAACAAATGGGAGGAAAATGGTCATGTACTCAAACAAAAAAAAATACATTCCAATTCTTTAGATACAAAAAAAATTAATGGGTAAAACGCAATTATGTAAAGAAGAATTGTGAACATGAATACAAAGAAATAGCCTATCAATTGAAAATTGAAAAGGAGAAAAAAGAAACATGGTATTTACAACCCCGGAATAGAAAATCCAATACAAACTGCAAACCATAAAAATTGCAATAGAAAAGTGTGGGTGAGAAAGCCCAAAGTCATATGTTGGGCCTGGGGCCCAGTCCAAATACGACTATCCATCCGAAGAGGCTAAAAGTATCAGCGCTTCGCCATCCTGATGAGAAAGCAACCTATGAGGGACAAATGCTCCGTCCGAAGACAACCTAGTTGGGCTGAAGGGGCCATATCCATCGGATCAGCCCAGAATTTAATCAAGCGGATATGCTGAGGATCTCCCTGCAAGGATTGAGCTCTGGGCGTGTCTAACAGCGTGGCTATCATGAAATATCCTGCTAGTAAAGCTGCCACCACCGCATTTAATGCACTACAGCAACTTCCCTGGCCGCATTTATGTGGAAAAGACACCTGAACAGTGCGTCCATACCCATCACCACTCACTGCAGGTTAAAGTAAACGGCTGATGTAACTGGCACTCAAGTGGGCGCCTAGATGAAGGACAAGTGTGCGGTGGAGATGGGAAGAGAGCATATATATAAGAGAAGCAGGCCTCACGGAGAGAGGGGAGGAAAAAAAAAGTTGTATTCGAAAAACTTACAAGCATTAAGTCCCTTCGGACGAAAGAGATTTGCCATCAAACTTTAGCTTCTATTATTTTTCTGGGTTTTGTGTGGGTAGGAACCGTTGCTAAGTCCAAATTCAGCCCTGTTGTTCAACCCATCCTCTACAAATTCATTGTTGGGACCTTGTTGGGCTTACCACGTACAGTTGGTATCAGGCCCAACAAATCGGGACCCTACAAAAAGCAAAGAAGTTGAAGGGAAGAAAAAGAGAAACTGACCTCAAATTTCCAATTCTAGTTGTAATTTGGTGACTTATGGGGTGGAAAGAAAGCAATACAAACTACAAACTATAAAATTGCAGCAAAAAAGCAAAGAAGTTCAAGGGAAGAAAAAGAAAAACTGGCCTCAAATAGACTTTTCAATTCTAGTTATAATTTGGTGCAAATAGATGTTCAAAATCCATATATAAAAAAATTAAATCGGTGGGTTTTAAATCCAAAGGGAGGCAATTGAATGTTTTGATGGGGAGAAAAGCCGTTTTTTTTATAAAGAGATGATAAGAGAGAGAGAGAGAGAGAGAGAGAGAGAGAGAGAGAAGGATTGATTGCTGAATTGAAAGTAATTCAGATTCAATGGGAAAGTCAATAATAGTATAAACATTAGCCATTTGTTTGATGGGAAGATGATGAATTGAGAGAGAGAGAAAATGGGATTCATTAAAGAGAATGTGTGCAGTGGAAAACCAAAAAAAAAAAAAAAAAAAAAAGGAAAAAAAAATTTGTGACATGGCGATGATGTTGCTCAACTGAAACGTAGCAACAATAAATGCTATGCTTCAGCTTTTGGATATATATATATATATATATATATATATATATGTATAGATTACTAGTCGCAAACTCACACAATATGCGGGAATAGATAATTATTTTGTAATTTTGATATAATGTATAATTTGCTTTCCTAAATTTGTTGAAGATAATTTACTCTCCCAAAAATTAAACAATTTCTAAACTTTTTATGTTAAGTGATCCATATTATTCTAAATTATGTTATAATGCGTTATGTTTCATAATTTTCTTTCTTTACAACTAAACTTTTTAAGTTTCAAATATATTATTCAAAATTTTCTTTCTCTTAAAGGAGAATCATGAGAATCAAAACTCATTACAAAATTACACTTAATATTACTCAAATAATTG
Source organism: Quercus glauca (assembly GCA_023736055.1). Classification (NCBI taxonomy): domain Eukaryota; kingdom Viridiplantae; phylum Streptophyta; class Magnoliopsida; order Fagales; family Fagaceae; genus Quercus; species Quercus glauca. The sequence continues at coordinate 1,077,383 of CM043323.1, forward strand.
ATAGGCACATTCAAATACATAGCCAAGATTGTTTTTTGATATATATTTGAATTTTCACTTCCAAAATGACTACGTATTAACTCAAACAATAGTTAAACAAAAGCTATAAGTGGGATAGAGAGGACTTGTGATAGGGAACTCAAAAAACACAACACCAAAAAGTATTAAACCAAAATAGAGTTATAAAAAATACAATGAGTCATCCATTTAAAGTAAAGTTGCAAGAAAGAATGGAAAACAAAATAATCTTAAACAAAAACTTAAAAGGTGAAGTATAAAAATATTATTTCCGATAAAATATTTATTGACATAATTTTGTACATAAGCTATGTTAGAAATTTGACAAATTTTCTTAATATCCAAACTTTCTCTCTTTAATATCAAAAGCATAAAAAACGTATATAAAAAATGGATAAGCCAAAGAAAAAATGAAACAACTACTTTCAAGACCTAAAATACAATAAATCCATATTCTTGGAGAAAGAAAAGGTTACCTTTAATACCTAAAATAGAGAAAACATATCTCAAAATTTTATAATTAAAAAAAACACAAAAATGTGAAAATTTTCCCAAACCAAACCCCTGCAAAACTATGATTCAAAACCTAATATACATACATATATATATATATATATATATATATGAAAGCTCGGATTTGTGCAAAAACACAAGAGCTTGTTTAGACCCCTTAATTAAAATTACGGCTAGATAGCTTTTACTTTAACTTATACTAAGTGCAGAGCAAGAGTAAATAAGCGCAAATAGCCGTTACCACTACCTTAAGTCATATTTATCCATTATCAACAATAAAAGGAAAGCTTAAGAGCAAGGAATAGAGATGCAAACACAAGATAACATCGAGACGTGTTATCGAAGAGGAAACCGAAGAACTTAGTGAAAACCTCTCCACGACCCTCCAAATCGAAATTGATCCACTAGAGAATAAAGTTGGAGTACATGAAAAACAAAAGACCCTCTAAGCCTAGTCTACCCCATGTACTTGAGCCCTCGAAGCTCCTGCTACCAACTGACTTCTTAGAGCCTTGTCTTCTCTAGTTTTCCGAATCTTATAATTTAGTCCAATTGCATCTGCCAATGAATGGCTCCTCCCAATAGCACCAAAATTTGACTTTACACTCATAATGGGTGTGGTAAGTATTTGGGCTAGTAACCTCTGAAGGATGTAGAGATGCAGAGATAGGAGTTGAGGAAAACCATAAGGAAATATGTAGATGATTGTTGGTATAACAATCTCTAACTCTTAAGTGTATTTTCTAGGGTTTTCTCTCTAAAAAGAACTCCTTTCAATTTGTGGGTAATGATAGTATATATCGTGTGGGTAAAGACATGGTAAAACAAAACATAACTCTTTGCCAAACAGAGAGTTTCGCTAGTCCTTCGCGGTTGGCTTTACTCGTGAGACACTCGCGAAAACCTCCAGTCTAGCACGACTCTTCATCTTCCAGTCATGTGCTCTACACATGACTCTTTTGCAGGTAAACTTCTCGTGAAGTAGTCGCGAAATCCATTTGTTCATCCTTTGAAACTTGAGTCTTCACAATCTCTCACACTCATCCCTTACAATTGAAAACCCACATACATACAGGGAAAAATAATTGAAGAAATTACAATCAAATTTGGCATGGAATTAAAACCAACACAATATAGTTGGAAATCACAACTTTAAAATGTGTGTGCGCGTGCGCGCGCGCAAGTGTGTGTATCCAAAATTTTCACTCTTATATCAAACAAAAAATATATACAAACACTTTTAGGACCCAAACCCAAAGCACAAAAAAACCATGATTCAAAAGTTTAAAAATAAATAAATAAATAAAATCTCATAAAAATCCAAATTTTCTCTCCTTAATATCCAAAACACAAAATTTACATCTCAAAATTTTATAATCAAAGAAAAAAAAAGTGAAAGATATAAATTATCTACAAATTTGGCGAACTTTAGCTTGACAATAACCTACTACCTCAGATAGGCCATAGCTAACTAGGAACAAAAAAAGAAAAAAGAGATAAGAATTGGTTAGGCACCAAATAAAATAAAATATCACAAATCCTGAAATGCAAGGTGATTCGCTATTTCTATTTCCTAAGAAAACCTTTTTTATTTTTTATTTTTTTTTTTGCAGTTCCTATAGTGCAACAATTTGTGAAGTGTCAATGCTCATCATGTTTGTCATAAAAGGAATTCAATTTGATCGATAGTGATAAAATTAAAAGAGAAATCAACGTTGGTATTGGATATCCAAGTGTATAACACTTATTGGACGTGTCATAGATTACCAATTGAACCTTTTTGCCTTCTCTTAAATTTATTTTCTTCTTCTATCACCCACCTTATATTATCGAGTGATAAGTAGCAAACATAGATTCAGTGCAAAATGCACCACTTCTCGCTGGAGTTTTAATGGTCATTGGATATTGACATATGTCAAAACCTTTAAATTTCTTAGTGATAATTATTTAGGGAAAACTATCATTTCCATAAAAATTCTAGCAAGAAGACTCTTAAAAAATTACCAAGAATTAGATTTCAATGTAATACATAAAGACAAGTACATTTCTTTGGTGGACTTAAAGTAGCATTGTATGAAAAAATTGTTAGTGGAAAAAACAGCTCCAATAAAGCCTACTCAGACGTAACTCGAAGGTATCAATGTCAACTCTGTTATTGCTTCTGCAACTGCATTTTGTTTCCAATCATGAGCTCTAAAAGAGTGAGACTTGAATAAACTATAGTAGTCAGATCCCACTGCAATTCTTTTACTGTATTCTTCACCGTGGCTTTGAGAGTATTTTTGTTGATTTATGGGAACTAATGTTGTTGGTACTTGATATCTCCGATGGCCAACAATATTAACCAGAAAAAACCTAAAGAATATGGGGGATAAAAAATAAAAATAAAAACTAACTTTAGAGGAACTTTCCAAATTTGCAAAAGTGGGGTAGAACAATTGCAAATATATATAAGCAACAAATCAGTAGTTTGGAAATAATTATAATAGCAATTGAATGGTTTTCATAACTACTTGATTAGAGAGAGTGAGAGTCATAGTGTTGAAGGAAGTTTGAATTAAACGTCAATTGAATTTATTTTATAAAAAAAAAAAAAAATCTAATAAAGTGGCAATTGAATGATTTTCATTACTACTTGATCGGGGTGAGGGAGAGTAGACATGGCAAAACGGGTTAGAAAATTCTGACCTGACCAGACCCGAACCCGATTTTTTTTTTTTTACCCGAAGCAAAAACGGGTTGACTCGTGACCCGACCCATGTTTTTTGCAAGTCAACTCGACCCCACCCGTGACCTGACTTGAACCCGAACAATTTTTTTTAACTTTTTTTTTATGGTAAAAAAAAAAGAAAAAGACAATATTAGTTTAATTGTTTGTTGTGAGCTTTAAGGAAACAATTGAGACATTTACATAATTGCATGCAAATTAATTGAAAGATAAATGGTTGAGCATTCTGTAATGAGTAAAGATTTTTAGATATCAAATAGCAAAATGCATGCCAAGATAATCTGGTTACAGTAGAGTTAAAAACATAGATTTAAAATTGTAGACATCTGTGAGAAACATTCACAAGTGTGAAAATAGTGAAGCCAAAGTATCAAATTAGCATAAATTATGAATGCTTAGACCTAATTTTTAACAATTTATGTTCAAAATAAATTGCTTTTCAAAATAAATTATGATATTTCCTAGAGTGTGTGTTACTTAACAATGATATGATATTCATAAGAGAGACCATGTATAAATATGTAAACAATCAAACTTTAATGTATATCTCAAATTGAAATAGAGTGCCAACCACAATTGATAATAGATTATAAAATTAATTTTCAAGATTGTAAATTTCTTATATGTTTTTATTCTTTGTCAAATGAGTTATTCAATAAGTCATTTGTAATTTTGTTTTATATTTTGGGATGATGATATTGTGTAGAATAAAACTTGTGTATTTGTTTTATTTATTTTTGTGTTATTTTATTTTAGATAGCAATATTAGGATTTGTATAATTTTAAAATTATTGAATAAGTATTAATAAGTTTAACTAAGTTTTTTTTTTTTTTTTTGGTTGTTGTTGTTGTTGTTGAGAATACTAAGTATTTTAACACACACAGACACACAAGGGGAGAAGGTCTTAAAAAAACTGACAGTGGTGTATATCCAAAATGACCTAACTCTAGAATACATAGCATAGGCTTTAAACCTCTTTAACTCATACTCATTTTTCAATGTGGGATTAACCTACTGTTTTTTTTTTTTTTTTAGAATACTAAGTATTTTAACACACACACACACACAAAGGGAGAGGAGAGAAGGTTTTAAAGAAACTGACAGTGGTGTATATCCGAAAGGGCCTAACTCTTGGATACACAGCACAGACTTTAAACCTCTTTAACTCGCACTCATTTTCCAATGTGGGATTAATCCACAGTTTTTTCTTTTCAGATTACTAAGTACTTTAACACACACACACACACAAAAGGTTCATTCTTGATATAAGTGGTGAATTCAAAGTAATGCATTTTACATCAAGTAATCTGTTGCATGACTTTCCAAATAGCAAATACATGATTTTTTTCTTTTAAAAAAAAATTATGTGAAAAATACGGGTCAACCCGACCCGACTCGCAACCCGATTGACTCGAACTCATTTTTAACCCACTTAAAATGACCCATTTTTGACCCGCAACTCAATTGACTCAACCCAAACCTGCCCGTTTTGTCATGTCCAAAGGAGAGTCATACTGTTAAAGGAAGTTTGAATTAAAGGTCAATTGAATTGATGGGAAAGACAATGATTAGGGAAACATTAATTAAGAGAGAGAGAGAGAGAGTAATATATATATATATATATATATAATGTGATGGAGTAATAAATGGGAAAATGTTTTTTTTTAATACAAGATAGAATTTCTACTCTAGCCTAAACTAAGTGTATATGTGTGTGAAGCTCCTTTCTGGAGACTTGAACCCTGGCCCTTGCCCCCCACACCCCACAAGTATTTATACTTGTGGAGTGACCACCGCACCAAGGGTGCGTGACCATTAATGTGACTTAACAAAAGCGTAGCAACAATAATTGCTACGCTTCAGCTTTTAGATATGTATAAATTATAGATAGATTGAGAATTTTGTGTCTATCAATTCATCAAATTGATTGCTCAATAATGCAATTAAGGGTCCCAATTAAAGATTTAAACTCCTAATTTTTTCACTGTTACACTGCAGGATTTAACAAAAGATATAGTAAGGTAATAGATTTAGTATTAAAATTATGGTTTTTCAAGCCAGTAAGGATGTAACCAAATTGGATGAAATAATAAGTAACTGGGATATTTAATTAGGGTTTGGTAACACCAATTGGGAGAAAACATCATAGATTTGGGATAAATCAAAGAATTAAAATCGTTAAGATTAGGACTTGGGCCAAAATTTGTGCTATTGATGTTCTTAATGATTTTTTTGTCAAATTGAAGGTCCACTTTTCAAATTAAGAAACCTAATTACAAGTTTGAAGATCTAACTGGATGAGGTGACCAATTGACTTCATAATTTGAAATGAAGAACCTTGGAAAGGCAACGAAGATACTTGCTATGGAAATTGCACAAGATAGAGTGAATAGTAATTTTTTTTGACACACACAAAAAAAGGGGTTTATTGGGGATTTGATTAGTTCATGTTTATTATAAGTTTGGTCGTAAAAGAAACTCTAATTTGAAAAGGAAGACTTCAATTAAGGCATAGAGCAGTTAATGGCCCGTTATGGATTGATAGGCTCTTATACTATTTGATAAAAATGATGATAAAAACAAACAGGATTAAAAAAAAATTAACACGATCTATGTTATTTGCTACACTGTATTGATTTGATATATTACACACAGGTGTTTATATACACAATATTAAGTATTGCATCAATGGTGTGGGCATTTGAGCTAGAATTGGACCATATGCCAATGAAATTTTTGCTAGAGACAATTTAGTCATCGACAACAATGCATTAGGAAGACCATACGGAAATGAATTACAATGTGCCAAGCAAGTTGTCCTCAAGTATCATATTATGCAATTTGATCAGCCACTGGTTGCTTCTATCCCAAAGAAACCAACCCCTACCCAAATAAATAATAATATGATAAAATTTACTTTACAAGCTTAGTAGACAGTAAAATGAGCTTCTAATGCCAACAATGACAATTCAGTTACATGACTTTAAGGGTGTTTGAGCTAAACCGGTTTCATTATTTTGTTTTAACCATATAAGATGTTGTATTTGCCTAAGCTCTAGCGTTACTTCTCTCATGGCTGGCCTCTCATCTCCCTTCCTTTTGATGCATCTCAATGCAAGCTCAGCGAATGCTTCAATATCTTCATTGCTTCCTTGACTTAGCACCATGTCATCAACAATTTGCAATATGCAATTCTCATCCATTGAAAAAACAAAGCAATCTACCAAATTCTCTTCCACACCTATATATGTATAGAAAGTAAAGATACAGTTTTGGTCATACTTTGAATATAAGTTGAGATTTGATATTTCATGACAAACCCTAATTATACTAAAGCAGATATGCAAGAAATTTTAAAAAAAAAAAATTAACCAAAAAATTAAGAGAGAGACAACATTTTTCGTGAGGGAAGATTATGCAAAGAATGGAAGAGAGAATGATAAATTTATAGTAAAATGGTGTGAATAGGAAGAGACAAAATAAGAGAAGATGAAGTGATTTTAAAGTAAAAGGTAGTGGGGAGAAGAAAATGTAAGGGGGGAAGAAAGGTTGGAGAAAATGTAAATATTTAAAAAAAAATGAGTAAATGTTAAAAAATATTATTGAAAAACTGGAAAGAAATAGGATAATGACGTGGACGCTGATGTGGCTCAACTGGAGCATAGCAACAATAAATGACACGCTTCAGCTTTTAGATATACTAGTCGCAGACCCGCGCGTTGCGCGTGATAATATTATTGTTTTAGTTATTATTGGTTAATAGTTGGTTTTTCGTTTTCTTTCAAGTTAATAAATTGACTTTAAAAAAATATACAATCTAATATATTAATTCAACAACAATAACAATAATAATGTTGAATAAAATAATATGAGAAGAAAAAAAAAAGTAAAAATACAGGATATAATAATAAACACCAAATTTATTATCTCTAAATAAATATCAAATTATTTAAATCTATTATGTAATATTATAAAATTACATTCTTATATACTATCTTTAATTCTTTACAATGTAATATGATAAAATTTAACAACCAAAGTGAAGAAAAAAAAAAAAAAAACCTTAACACACAATTAAATCGCATCAACCTAAAGTAGAGTTCTAAAAAACACAAAAATTTCTCAACCTAAAGTAGAGATGCAAAATATATATATATATATATATCACCAAAAATTGAGAGAGAAATAAATTTTTTTGTGAAGAAAAATTATGCACATAATGGAAAAGAGAATGCCAAATTTATTCTAAAAGGATAACAATAAGAAGAAACAAAATAAAGGGAAAGATGAAGAGTGATATTAAGAGAGAGAGTATTGGGAAGATGAAAATGTAAAGGGAAAGAGAAAGGTTGGAGAAAGTGTAAATGTTAAAAAAAAAATGAGTACAATTTAATTTATTTAAATTTAAATAAAATATTATATGTTTAATTAAAAAATAATAATTTAATTATATGGAGGATGTGACTGAGTTTAAATATTGAATAAAATAAGATGAAAAGACTAAAAAAGTAAAAATATAATATATATATATATATATAATAATAATAATAAACACAAAATTACCCAAATCATATTATGTAATAGAATAATATATATATATATATATTATATTCTTATATATTATCTTTTTTAAAAAAATTTTATAACGCAATAGTATAATATTTAACAATCAAAGAGAACAAAAAAAACTTAAAACACAAAACTAAATCGTACGAACCCAACGTAGAGTTATAACAAACACAATAATTTATCAACTTAAGCAGAGATGTAGGAAAAAAAAAATACTCCAAAATTTATTGTGTGTGCGCGTGTGTGTGAGAGAGAGAGAGAGAGAGAGAGGGAGGAAGGGAGAAACAACATTTTTGTGATGGAAAACTATGTAAAAAATGGAAGAGAGAATAACAAATTTATAGAAGATGATGTGAATATGAAGAGACAAAATAAATAAATAAAAATGATTGGAAAGATGAATAGTGACATTAAGGTTGAGGGTAGTGGGGAGATGAAAAGGTAAGGGAGGGAAAGACGAAAAGACAAAATAAAGAAAGATGAAAAGCAATATTATGGTTGAGGGTAGTGAAGAGATGAAAATGTAAAGGCATGAGAAAGGTTGGAGAAAGTACAATTATTAAGAAAAAGTAAATGTCAAAAAACAATTATAGGAAAATTGGAAAGAAAATGGATAATGACGTGGATGTTAATATGGCTCAACGTGAGTACAGTAACATTAAATGCTAAGCTTAAGGTTGGAGAAAGTGTAAATGTTAAAAAAAAGTTAGTACAATTTAATTTATTTAAATTTAAATAAAATATTATATGTTTAATTAAAAAAAGAAAATATAAATAATTTAATTATATGGAGGATGTGATTGGGTTTAAATATTGAATAAAATAAGATGAAAAGGTTAAAAAAAGTAAAAATATAATATATATATATATATATATATATAACAATAAACACCAACTTACCCAAATTATGTTATGTAATAGAATAATATATATTATATTCTTATATATTATCTTTTTAATTTTTTTTATAACGCAATAGTATAATATTTAACAATCAAAGAGAACAAAAAAAAAACTTAAAACACAAAACTAAATAATACCAACCCAATGTAGAGTTATAATAAACACAAAAATTTATCAACTTAAGTAGAGATGCAGAAAAATAAAAACAAAATACTCCAAAAATTATTGTGTGTGTGAGAGAGAGAGAGAGAGAGAGAGAGAGAGAGAGAGAGGGAGGGAGAGAGAAACAACCTTTCTGTGATGGAAAACTATGCGAAGAATGGAAGTGAGAATAACAAATTTATAGAAGATGGTGTGAATATGAAGAGACAAAATAAAGGAAAATGAATGGAAAGATGAATAGTGACATTAAGGTTGAGAGTAGTAGAGAGATGAAAAGGTAAATGAGGGAAAGATGAAGAGACAAAATAAAGAAAAATTAAAAGTGATATTAAGGTTGAGGGTAGTGGGGAGATGAAAAGGTAAAGGCATAAGAAAGGTTGGAAAAAATACAATTATTAAAAAAAAAAAGTAAATGTTAAAAAACAATTATAGGAAAATTGGAAAGAAAAAAGAAGGATAATGACGTGGGTTCTGATGTGGCTTAACGTGAGCACAGTAATATTAAGCGCTACGTTTCAACTTTTAGTAATATATAGATATAGATTATATAAACTCTTGAAATTGAATTTTACAATATGTTCTTGAGAAAAAGCTCCCTTCTTCACTTGTCTTTACAAAACATTTACTCACTGTTTTCAACAGAAAAAAATGGTATTAACTTCCAAGGGTGGACTCAAGTTTTTGTTTCTAGAATACCTTTAGGTGTCATAGATGATGATTTTCACAGGTATTAAATTCTTGATCACATTTACCACCTTTTGGTGCAATTAGTAATATCTAGTAGACCTAAATGCTTCAAGGGCCGCATGCATCAATAATTAATTCTGTAGGATTGTAAAATAATGAAAATTGGATGGATTGTTGATATTTGTTGCAGTTACTTTATGAACCACAGTCCACTTATAGATGCTTACATTCTAAGGTATATGGTATCCTAATCCTCTTAACTTTAATTGTAATTTCAAAAATTTTCTTTTTATCTTAATATTTCCATTTCTGGCTTTTGATTTCAAGAAACTTGGCCTAGTTAACAAAGTTGAGTGTTATTGGTGTTTTTGACATTTCCTTTTCAGGTCTAATAAGTACTTACACTAATTTATAATAATGATTAGTTAATTTTAATCTAATTCGTTATTTTGTTGGAGTTTCTTGTGTGTATATTCTACATTGTACTACATTCTCATCATTTTCACATTCAAATGTTGAAATTTGAAGTTGCTTGCATTTCAGGATCTAGTGACAAAACAACACTGTCGAATTGAATTCATAAAGTATGAAAATGCAGGAAGTGGAGCTTTAGTCTTAAACGTTTTGTATTCTGGGTTTTTGTTCAAGTGAATTTGTATAATACAATGGTAATCAAGAGATTCTAAACTATAAACATAGTGTTTGAGGTGTCGTTTGGAAGATTGATAATTGTGGAACTTCATCCTTTGTTGTATTGGTCTTCCATCTTATCTCATAGTATTATTGTCTGTTCTGTTTTCAGATTCAGTATACCTGATAATGTCTTAAACATATGAACTTTAAAAGGTTCTACAGTTGCTGTGGACTTAGAAATTCCAAAGGTGTGCTATTATTTAATCTGCTACTTGTATTGAAAATCAAATCAAGTCGGTTATGTTGATGGTAGACTTGCATGTTCCACCTGCTGATGTGCCTGTTATATGGGAGTAATGCTTGGTTAGCATTTCAAAATCTAATTTCTACTCCAGCTAAATAGGCAAAACATAGGCAATAGTTTTAAGAGGTTATTTGGATGCAGAAAAGCTAATGGTTTAAAATATTTTGCATGAATTCGAGTTTCATGCAAAAAAATTTTTTTTTGATTTTTTGATTTTTTTTAAAAGTTTGATCGCCCCATACCTATAGTTGCGTTTAGGGAGTCCTATAGTGACGTTTTAAATGGAACTCGAGCTCCATGAACTCGAGTTCCATGCAATTTTTTTTTTTTTTTTTTTTTTTTTTTAAAGTTTGATCGCCCCATACCTATAGCTACGTTCAAGGAGTCCTATAGTGGCGTTTTAATGTAACTTGAGCTCCATGAACTCGAGTTCCACACAAGTTTTTTTTTTTTTTTTAAGTCTCATTTGGCATAACTCGAGTTCCATGCAATCGAGTTTTTCATTGAAAATCAATTTTATTAAAATCGAGTTTCAAAACAGGGGCACGAACCTATATAGTTTGGAAACAGGGGCATACTGCCAAATATTTTGCTCAATAGAGACAAATGGCCAGAATCTCCATGACATCTGCAGCCAACCTATGTATCTTGTCATTGACATTTAATATCAGTATGATACAGGATCAACATGCAATAAGGCGAATCCTTAAACATTAGGACCTTGACATTGTAAGGGCCTGGGACACAGTACTATATATATCAAACATTTTTGTTTTTATAAAATTCTCCTTAAATTAAGGGCACAATTATGGCAAATAGATAGAGATATTAAGTGAATGAATATAATGACTTATCATATCCACTAACATGCTGCCGACTCCATGATCACTGAGACCACCTTACATATTGGCACTGCTGCATAACTGCATCTACTCAATTGCCATTACCATTGTATTTCCAAGGGTTAACCATTTAATTGAAGAAGATCAACAGGGTAGTGATCTGAAACGGTTTTGAAGCAGAAGGGAGGAGAGGGACAACAAGTCTGGAGTGGCACAACAGGAAGCAACCTCAATTAATGTTTTAAGTCCTCCATTTTTATATATTTGTATAGATTTCAGTTCTCCTTAGCCCAAGCCCTTTGAGATATTTTGGTTAGCAAATAGTGTCCTAATAAATCATATGCAGCTTTCTTAGAGTAGAATCTTGTACTCACCAAAACTGACACATAGTAGAATTAATCTTCTTACAAATATCAGCTCAAGGGCTGGTGCCACTTGCTTACATATAACCTATGCACATGTGCAGACTTTCATTTGCTTGTTCCCATTACCAGCCAATATATGTGGTGTTTGTTTGGTATCCGAGAAAGACATTGAAAACCTCAAACAAACTACAGCTGGGTGCAGCAACAGCAGCATCACTCCTTGTGAGGCTGTGACCCCTCTCCATGATCATTTTGATGATTCAGCAATGGCAGAAAACGACACTGAAATTAAGTGAAGACATGATGACTATGATGGGGCTGAACATAGTGGAAAAGGTAGCTCTAATGATGTTCCATACATAATGACAATTGAAGGGCTAGGAGATATAATTAAGTCCAGGCTTGGAGGTTAAGAAATGTGGGGAGGGTTTGGTATTCAAGCATGTCTCTAAAGAAGCATGTCTCTAAAGATCACAAACAAATTCTGACATGCTACAGCAACAGCAGCATCACTCCTTATGAAGATGTTCTCCATCATAGAAATGAACCAACTTCTAATAATTTAAAACATCATGTTTAGATTGATCTAACCTCAAATGCAAGTTGACTCAACCAGAACCACTACTTCTTGTTAAATAAAATGGCATATATACAAAATTAAGCAATGAAAACTAGGCCCAAGATGCAAGAATCAATTCTTGGGGAGCATACAGGTATACTGATCTAACATCTTCATACCGCCTAAGAAAGTCATTGTGTTAATTGAGCAGCACTTTAGCAGATTCTAATGGAGTGGAAATGATAACTCGTACTAAGTAGCTTGGAGTTTAATATGTGTGACAGAGTGAGGGAGGTTTGGGGCTCAAAAATATAATTAAAAAAGAAAAAAAGAAGAAGATTCAACTATTACAGGCCCACTTCCAGGGTACACTGGACCAAATTCTGAAAGGAAAAATTTCCACAGCTTTCTAATCAACCAAACATAACAAAATCATCAACAATATAACTGAAAAAATAATTGATTCAATTTTTAAATTTTGAAAATTTTCAGGATTTACAAATCAATTGTTTCAAATTTTTTGAAGTCCAGATTTAAATTTTATACTACCACACCAAATATATTCAAGCTACCATGCAGGTCTACCATCACCTTAAAACTGAGACTTGTTTTGATTCCAAATACAAGAAGCAGCACACCTTTGGAGATCCTCAGTTTGCAGCAACTGTAGAACCTTTAAATTCATGTGTTTCAAACATAAGCCAGGCATACTATGAGGTCAAATGGAAGATCAATACAACAAACGATGAAGTTCTGCAATTATCAATCTTCCAAACAACACCTCAAACGCTATCTTTGTAGTCTAGAATCTCTTGCTTAACACTATGTATTCTACAAATTCACTTGAACAAGACCAGAATACAAAAGCTACTCGATCTCCACTTGCATTTTCATATGTTACAAATCCAATTCCACTGTGTTGTTTTGTCACTGGATCCTAAAATTCAAACAAGTTCTTATTTTAACATTTCGGTGTGAAAAAGTGACAACATATGCGTGTTGTACTTTCCTCAGTTTTTTATTGTATCCAAAATGGAGGAGGTCCACTAATGGCTAGCTTTTCTTTAGCATTCTATCTTTTATACTCTCTTTTAAATAAACTCTCTGTCATAGACTTAGTATATTGTAATATTAATATATAAATAGAGAAATTTCTTTGGTAAGAGGTAACCAACTCATCTTTGTAACAAATTGGTCATGACTAATACCTATGAGCCAGCTCTAAGAGCATGGAGGGAGAATTTTATAAGTTAACATGGGCTGTTCAGGTTGCTCACCCAAAATTACCATATTTGAAAGAAACTCAAGAGCTCCTCACAATATAACATCAACATATACTTCATCCATTTAGATATAAGCATTAACACTTAATCACAAGGACCAAGCAACATAACTTACAGTTATTTGAAGTTCAACCAATTAATTTTCAATCTCAAAGCAACTATAACTTTTTTTTTTCCAGTTGCCAAAGATTTTTTTTCCCCTCTTTTTATTTCTATGGCTACCAAACATAAGTTACGTATGGAAGTAAAAAAGAGTTGGGAGCAAAACAACAGGTAATTTAAGTTTAAACACATATAAATTGATTTAGATTATTGAAAAGATCATTTAGTACAACACCAAGGTCATAGGTTCTTCCCTCTTCCGCAGATCAAATGGTTGGATAGTTCAGACAGCTCTTATTAAGCTACGGGCAGCTGATTCTAGGCGAGCTTTGTGCATAATGTTTTTTGGCTTTTAACTTCAACTTGTATTAATACATATCTTCAGGACTTCATCTACTAACACATGTATACTATCAAGAATTGACTACAAAATAAATCTTAATTACATTATTTAAATATACTTAATATTATATATAATCATAGCATCGCTCACAAAAAAAATCTCACAATTAGAACCACTTCCAGATTTTTGCTTCCAGCACCTTACGTTAGTTGGATCAATATTGGGTAATAGCCTTTACGCATCAAAATTTGTAAAGAGATTTATATATATGTGCATAAAAAATAAAATATTCATGTCCCAAACTCCAACATACAATCAACCAAAAAATAATAACAAAAATAAATGCAGAGAGAGAGAGAGAGAGAGTTTGACAAGATCAATTCATACTTTCGTGTCATGGAATTAATGGATGATAATTGACAAACATCAAACTACTTTAAATGTGCACCAACTCATTAGAATTGACGGTCATATATCTATGTATTCTCTCTACATGCCCATATCAACTTTGGAAGAACTCAAAGAAATATGCAATATTTATTTGGATCCCAAAGAATGAAACTTAGACAAATACTATGAATCTCATTTTGCTGATTGAGGCAAGACAGATAAAAGATACATCATCTATAAATATCAACATGCCCAATCATCCAAATACAGGAGGTACCATCAAGAGGGTGATCCATGTAAAGAAAAGAATTCTTTTAAGCTAGGAACAGAAATTGTATTTGGGGTAGCAACTTGGACCTCAAGCGTCCTTCCATTATGGGTATGTTGAGCTACAAGTATTTTCTGACAGCATGAAAATCAGACAATAGAATGTCCACTTGCTCTACCTACCTTGATTAAATTAACTGTCTAGAAGCTCAATACCTAGGAATCTTCTGAAGAGTTAAAATACTGACAGCTAATTCCACAAGAACATCTTCTTGTGCGATCCTGCAACCAAAGCAGAAACCAGTGAGTCACCAAGCTGCAAAAAGTAAAAACTCACCATCCGATATACATTTAATCTGGAAACACAATGAATGTATTCTATCTAATGCATGATAGGATTAACACTAAAAGTGAGGTCAATGATTGCTCATCAGACCAAGGCATGTAAACTATTAGTTTTCTGCTTAGTGCCAGTAGAAACTTAGGTAATCATCAATCTATAGTTATCATTTGTACGGAAGAATTTTACCAAAGCTACGTAATTTTAACTTCTTGCAGGCTAGGAGGGTAAAATATTAAAGACAGTTAAGGCTCCTTACAACAAATGAGAGAATTAGCCACCAAAAAAATTATCGTGCATGAACAGAGGACACATACTGAACATAGAAACCAAAAATGAAAGTATCCTTAACCAACAAATCTATAATAGAGAAAATCACACACAAGAATTGTTCACAGTACCTTCTTCACCAATTCACCATTGCATTTTCTAGTTCACCAAACTGACTCATGCATTGCCTCAACTCTTCCCAGAACCTGTGAAAAATAAAATCTAGAAAAGGTTTTATACATAATACTAACAAGAAGAGCATGTCCTACAATTTGAAGATACACATTCTACCAATTTTTGGCCTTCACTTGTCGTAACAGCTAGGCTCAGAAAAAATTAAAGAGAATGCCACATGCATGGCAAAATTGCAAGTGAAATATAAAAATAAATGCAAGCATATGCCCAATCAATAAAAAAAGAACCAAATATGTAACTACCAAGGTCAGTGAAAGAAGGCAAGGTGGTGACTTACAAAAATTTCAGAGGAGAGTGTTTATTTGCCTTTTGAATTCATCAAAGCTACCATTTTTTCTGGGATTTCTCATCATTAGAGTCATGTTGTGTGATTAAATTCCCCATCAAATTTCCCAAACGTGGCACAAATCTTTCAATGATATTAGGGAGCCGTATTCTCTTTGGGTGTGGTAGGTCATTAAAGCTACCTTCGTCACTAGGTCCAGCCCCATCATAGTCACCGTGGCTATGCCTACGCTTATTTTTTGAATCTTTTGATGAATCATCAAATTCATCCTCATAAGGAGTGATGTTGCTATTGCGGCACTGAGCCATAGTTTGGTTGCAATCTTCAATATTTTCCTTGAATACCAAATGGACCCCACATTTCTTAATCTCCAATCCTGGACCGAAGGTTTCAAATTCAAACTCAATCTGATTGAATCCATTGGCATCAATTTGACTTAATTCCTCCACCTGATTGAAGTATGTGGGGGGAACATAACTCAGCCAAAGGTGATTCGATTCAATCTTACCATATTGTTTGGAAAAACAATAGTCTTTTTTATTGGGTTTGTCATATCCATTGACTTTAAAGGAACAGGTAAGCTGATGCGTAATTCTAAGAAACCCCCAATTTGCTGAATCAATTAGGTCAAGTGGATGATGCTCACGGAGTGCAAAAACAACGCACAAAATGATCCCCATTAATTTATTACATAATAATGAAGGCACTTGCAAATTCAGTGAAGCCCCCTCACTATGAAGACTAAACCATTTTGGGATTTTACTTCCAGGAAAAATGATATCATATCCAGATGTCTCTTTAAAGTTGCCCCGAAACACACAAATCAAGATGTTTAGAACTTCACTGAATTCTAGATTAGATAGTCGAATGATACTAATAGGAAGACCAACAAAATTATTTCCCATTAGATATAATTCTGTTAAAGAGGATAGGCAACCAAGAACATCAGGGATTGCTTGAAGATTGCAATAACTTAGATCCAGCTGGGTCAAAGACCATAAGCCTGATAAAGAACGCTGTAACATGCCCATGGGACAAGTACTTCTTCTTGGCATTAGAGGGAAGTTGAAAAACCTATTCGATGATTTAGATAACAGTGCTTCACATCCAGAGAGAGAAAGTATTTTAAGATTGTTGGAGGGAAAAATGCAAGACCATTCTCTTATAGCACTTCCACTTAGATCCAATTTAATAAGGCCAGTTAAACGCTCAACTGATAATGGAAGTTCTTCTATAGTAGTTCCATCCAAATATAGTTCCAACAAATATGACATATTTCCCACATTCTTTGGAAATGTTTTTAGTCTTGAACAGCCAGAAAGAATAAAAACTTTAAGTGACTCCAGGCTAATCTTGTGTGGAAGGCTTTTAAGACATTTACAACCACGGCAAAATTTGCAAAACGGTACGAATTTGAAAAAAAATGAGGTGGATGGCATGCGATCAAAGTTTATTAGTTAGTTGGACTGATTTTTGGAAATCGAGTACAAGAAAGTCGACTTCCAGCCAAAATCCCAGCCAAAATCGAGTTTTCTGTATCCATTTCAGAGCTATTTCTCGGTAGGAAGTCGAGTATATGAAACTTGATTTTGGCGGCTGGAACTCAATTTTGCTATACTCTATTTCCAAAAAACAATCTAATTTTGCTGTACTCTATTTCCAAAAAACAATCTAACTTCCTAATAAACTTTGAATGCATGCCATCCACCTTTTTTTTTTTTCAGATTTGTACCGTTTGGCAAATTTTGCCCATTTACAACCATTCAGATCTAATAGAATAAGCCGTTTGAGTTCTCCAAGGGATGCGTGAATCTTGGGCTATTACTAAACAATATTAAAAGCACAAAATTTGGACTGTATGAAGATATTAAGATAACAATAATAAGTAGCATTTTTCCTCAAAAAAAAAAAAAAAGTAGCATTATTAAATTCGAAAATAAAATCTTACTTATCGTGTAAATCCCATCCAGCAATACTAGCAACTTGTGTCAAAGTAGCTCTCCACGTGTACACATCCTCTATGTTATCTTTGAAACGCTCTTTGTTTGTTAAGCTTCAGCAAAAGCCCCTCTCTGATTGCGCACATCACTAGGATCCACGTAGTGGAAAACTGGCAGAACTATGAGCCCCTTCTTTTTAATGCACTCAACGATCTTCGCTAGCTCAATCAAGCACCAACTCGACGAAGCGTACTCTCTGGAGAGAATCACAACAGCAAATCTCGAATCTTCAATTGCTGACAAGAGCTCAGGGGTAATGAACGTTCCGCGCTCAAGCTTTTCATCGTCCCTGAATGTGAATATGCCTTTCTGACTCAGCGCTGCGTATAGATGGTCTGTGAAGTTTTTGCGGGTGTCGGTGCCTCTGAAACTGAGAAAGACGTCGTATTTCCATCCGGGCGTAGAAGAAGAAGAAGAAGAAAGAAAAGATGAGGAGGAGGAGGAAGCGTTTTCTGTGTCCATAAAAGCCATCGGAAATATAATCAAATTGGTTTTGAAGAATAACACAGAGGCAGCGAGGAATATAATGATGAAATTAGGGAAGAATGAAATGGAAATTGAAGCAGTGACGGAAAAGCTACAAAAATTATATGCTCTTCAGAAATGTGAGTTCACGGATTTAGGAAATTGCAGTCCACCGACCCGCTTGCCAAGGAGGGAAAGAGAGGGGAAGATTCCAGAAGGTCAGTAAAGTGAGAGGATTACACAATCACCATAGACACATGGTCGTATAACCGAACCAAAATTGTGTAGTGAAGTTTGTAGGTAAAGTGAACAATAAGATTTTTCAATATAAAAAATGGTGTAAATTATGTAATAGATAAATCATAAAAACATCAATTTATAAGGTTGGAGAAGTTAATGCGGAAAATGTATATATCTTTATTTATTTATTGAATATAAATGAAGGATGGGAACAAAATGGCCTCGTGGCTAAGGGTGTGCAGCCAAAACCGACTCAATCTAATCCAATTCACCGAGTTGGATTGGATTTTAGGGACCAGTGGGTTGGGTTGTGAAATTTTTTTATAGTAAGTTGGGTTTGGATTGGGTCATAAAATTCACAAATCCGCCTAACTCGACCCAACCTAACCCACCTATATTTAATATATATTTAAATTTTAAAAAATATATTATACAATTTTATATTTAATTTTTTGCCCCTCTTTCTAAATAAAACTCAAACTCTAAATTCTCCTCATTGCAATCTCCTTATTATCTCATCTCTCTCTCTCTCTCTCTCTCTCTCTCTCTCTCTCTCTCTCTCTCTCTCTCTCTCTCTCTCTAGGCCCTAAATAAATTCCAAATTCTAAGTTTCCATCATTTAGTTTGTGTTGGTTTGTTGTTATGCTCAAGATTATTAGATTATAAATTTTCTCTTATTTTATGGTGGTGGTGTTATAATGTTCAATTTAATAAATAATAATAATAATTGTAATTAAATAAAAAATTGTCCAACCCGATCTAGGTGGGTTGGGTTGGATTTTTTTTAACCCACTATGGTGGGTTGGGTTGAAAAAACCCTCAACTTGGCTCATACACACCCCTGCATGTGGCCCAGTGACTCTTATGATGTTACTTTAGAGGTTCACAATGTCTAATGAAATTAATGAGGTCTTGGTATGACTGTAAATGAACAAAATTGTTTATAAATAGCAGGAACTAGACTTGGGAAAAAACTTGTATGTGTTTGTTTATATGGCAAACAAGACAAGATCAAGCCCAAATTTTGGCTCGACTATTAATCTAGCCAAGCTCAAACATATAATGTATTTGTAAATAAGCTTGTGAACATGGGACTCAATTTAAGTATATATAATACTATATGTTTATATGTGTAAATATATAAAAATATACTTATATAGACTTGAGACTAGATTATATAAGTTCATAAGATATAAAATTAATAGTTTTAAAACACTTATACCATAAAATAGTCAAATTCATAGTAAACATTAAATATAATTTTTAACAATGCAATGTTTGTGAATCTAATTTTTATAATTGCACAAATAAAAATCATTACATCTAATTAACTCAAATAATATATTTTTAATTTTAATTTAATTATTAATTACTTTGCAAAGATTGATAAAAGGCTAGAAAATATTATTTTTGGTGTTTACTGTTATGGGAAAAAGAATAAGTTAATAAAGAAGTTTGCAAATAAGCTGAAGGTGTTCGAAAAAAAAAAAAAAAGATTGAACATGTAATATAGTTTAGTAATGAGCTCAAATTCATCTCGTGTTTGTAATAAAATTAAATGAACAATCATGAACTTTTAATACTCAGCTTGACTCGTATATAATCCAAAGTCTCGAGTTCCAAAGTCCTTATCAATATCTTAGACTACCACTAAAAGATTTCTCCTGGTAATTATGTGTCACGTGTGGAATGGGAGGCTACAACCAAATTAGTATTAAAAAAAAAAAAAAAGACTTCAAAACTCCTTATTTACATTAAAACCTTAAACTTATAATTATACCCTTTATATGAGAATAATATATTCGTTATATTTGTTGAAATTATATAATGGTAAATTCTAAAATGATAATTAATCATCCATTTCTTTCATCAAACCATTTGAATTTATTTGCATATCATTATAAATATACAATTTTTTTTTCTTCACTGTTATCTCTTTTTTTTTAGAAATAAAAATAATAATAAATAAAGAACCAAACAATGAAACATTGAGAATATACATATAGCCAAAACTGAGAGAAAATCCAGTTAGATTTCAAATTGAAATTCAATTAGAGTCTAATTTTGCACTATGTGTTCCCTCTAATCTAATTAAGTTTTTAAATTTTTATACCAAGTGAGTTAATTCAGTGTAGAAAATGAGGAGTCCAATCTCTCTCTCTCTCTCTCTCTATATATATATATATATATTAATACCCAAAGTTTAGAGAAAATCCAATTAAATTTTAATTGGATTCTCAAATTTGCGTCACGTGTCCCATTTAATTTTTAATTTTGTGCCAAGTGAATTATTAAGTGTAAAAATTGAAGAGTCCAAATCCAATTAATTTCTAAATTAGATTTCAATTGGAGTCTAATTTTCTGCCACGTGTCTATCTAAAATTTTAATTTTTGTGGCAAGTGAATTATTGGGTGCAGTGTTCTTATCTCTTATCCTTCTGTTGTAGTTTCTAAGGAAATTCCTAAAGTTCTTGGCAAGGTAAGCAATCTCTGTAGCAGAGAGCTCATCATCAAATCCACTAACACCAACACCATCAATTGAATTAAGAGCCATTGATTTGGATTTGCTAGTTTTGGGTAGGTCCAACTCATATGACTGAAGTGATCATACAAGTTCATCAACAGGGATGGAGTCCACATCCTTGCTCTCAGTGATGGCGGTCACTTTGGGTCTAAAATCTTCAGTTAAAGATCTAAGAATTTTCCTAACAATTTTAGGTTGATCATAGATTTCACGCAAGTTGTATTCAGAATTAACAATGTCATTAAGTTTAGCATAAAATTCATCAAAGGATTCATCATCAGGCATCCTAATGCTCTCAAATCTAGATGTTAATTGCTGCAACTTATTAATTTTGACAACCTTTGTGCCTTCGTGCACAGTCTGGAGGATATTCCAAACATTGTGAGCAACCTCAACATTAAAGATTCTCTTAAATTCCTTCATAGAAACAGCGTTAAAGATAGCATTCATAGCTTTGCTATTGAACGCGACTACTTCTTTTTGAGAAATTTGCCACTCACTAACAGGAGTAGTGGGCTTCTCCCATCCGTATTCAACGGAGTTCCAGACTCTCTCATCAATTGATTTCAAGAAAGCTTTCATCCTTACTTTCCAATAAACGTAATTATTCCCATCAAAGTGAGGTGGAATAACAAGAGAGTGTCCGTATTCCATAATAATAGGGGGTCAAGGATCAACTCAGAGATCAAAAGATCTACAACAAGAGAGCTACCTGCTCTGATACCACTTGTTTGTTTTTAGACCCCTTAAAACACAATTGAATTAACCTACTTAACAAGCCAAGTGATTACTTAGTCCAGATTAAACAAATCTAGGTTAACACAATCATATAATCATATCAATGTAAAGTGCGGAAAATAAAGAACACAAAGATATGATGACCCAGGAAAATCAAACCGGGTAAAAAATCTGGAGAATATTTAACCTAGCTATTCTCAAGGTAAAACTAAATCCACTATGAAAGAATCGAAATTTTACAATAGAGACTTAGACCACTAACATCCTATTGCTACTTCATGTAGAAAACTTACTGACACAACCACGTGCAAACTCTGAGACCATGGACTCCTTCTTTCTTGGATTCTCCAGCAAGTACAAGCACTCCCGCTTGCGTATCTTTAAGCTCTTTAGTGCAACAACTGAATAATTCATCAAACTCTCAATGAAATCTCCTTCTTGATAATTCTAAGCATGTGTAAAGGCAACCACCTCTTAAATCTCACAAGAGATTCACACACACAGCAAGCAAAGCAACCTCTAAAACCTAGTTAGAGTTTCCCTTTTATACTTAGGGCAAAACATAAAACTCTACACGTCATATGGGCTTAGGGCTGAGTTGAAAATTCTGCAGAAAAAATATTATGCCCGACTTTCGATCAATCGAGTCTAATTCTCGATCGATCGAGCCAGTCAGAATTGCACACTCAATTCTGCAGTTAACTCGATTCCAACTTTACATAAAAGACCTTTACTTTGAGCAAGTCTAAACAAGACTAACAACCTGTTTTGATCATGGTTTGCCAACAATACAAATTAGAGTTTACATTAGTTCCTAAGTACTTAGAACCTAACAAATATCATGAAAATTGTAAAGAAAAATCATTTTAGTCCCTCTAAATGTCATGGTCAAGTTAATATCCTATATGTTTAATAACTTAAGGTAATATCAATAGTAACACTTCAATTTATTATTCTCATTGAATATGTTTGATTAGCATAGGGAGTGAAAATTCAAATTTCTCCATAACTAAATAGTAAATACCAAATAAATACTATTCCATCTCAACTAAAAAAAAAAAAAAGGCGCCTAGACAACAACCCCCTACGTGTTGACTTCGTATACGCCATTTAAATCTCTCGATCCAATGTCGGTGATTCCTACCTTTCCTATACATATCTAAGAGTGATTTTTTTTTTTTTTTAATTATTGGATTCAAAGGTTTCCAGTTCAGAATAATATCTCGTGGTTCTACGGTGTCGGTTCGTTATAGGTTTTCGCATCGTATTCAAATTCAAGTGCATTAACCATGTCAGGAAACTCAGATTGCAAAGTCTACGTTGTTAAGTTTCATTTGAATTCCCTTTCACCTCGAAAGCCTTATGAATTTCGTTAATTTTGTTTTGCTTGGATTGGTTAGAAACCTTTAAAAATTTTGATTTTTGGTATTTGAAAATCAAATTGCTAAAATTGAATTGGGCATGTAATAGTTCATTGAAATCTTTTTAAGTTCATTACTCTATGTTTTCATCTAAACTATTTGATTTTACATATGAAGTTTAGTGCAGAAATCTGTGTGTATGTGTGTGAAAAGTGAGCTCTGTTTGAGTTTATAGAGTAAAGCTATGTGTTATTGATTTATTTCCTTAAATTATTTGTAGTTGATGGATTCTCTGTTATCAATTGAATATGTTTGTTTTGTAGTTTTTGAAGATGTAACAAATAAAGCATTAAGCCTGTGATATATTTAATTTTTTCCTTGCTTTTTGTATGGTTTTTTATTCTGATACATTCATTGATATGAAAGAAGTGTATTTAATTCAAATTGTTAGTGAGGTGGGGCTTCTCTTGCCTTTTCTTTTTAAAAATAAAAATTCCCCATAACAGTTATTAATAGGCACAATTTGTTCTGACGTGGTTATTATTCATTTTCATACAAAGGCAATCTGCATGAGAGGGTGAGCGATAGGGTCTTGTATGATATATTGATTCAAGCAGGGTGGGTGATAGACTTGTACATTCCCCGAGACAAGGAAACAGATTTGCGTTTGCAGAATGCGAATCTGCAGAGGTTGCAGACCATGCCGTCCAGCTTTTCTCTGGCCTTGTGTCCCTCTACAATCGAACACAGGACTATATTGCTCATCACAGTAATCCTTAGGTTACTATCTATCAAATGTGCTATACAACAAGCCATGCGAGGAAGCGGCTTTTACACAAGTTGCTAGTATTGCTCGATGGGATTTACACCATAAAAGTAATATTTTCTTTTCTAATAATAATGTTACTTATTATTGTCACTTTAATTTTTTCACAGTCCAAATTTGGTACTTTTTGTTCCATATATATTTAATGAATCAAAACTCGTTATAGATTTGTTGAGAGTACCTAGTCTAGATTTGTTACTTAAGAATAATTTAATTCTTGGTTTCTATGTTCAGCATATGTCCTCTGTTCATGCAAGATAATTCTTTTGGTGGTTAATTATCTCTCTCTCTCTCTCTTTGTTAGAGCCTTAACTGTCTATATTATTTTACCCTCCTACCCAACTGGAACTTAAAATTTTATAGTTTTGGTAAAAATTTTCCTTACAATCGGGAACTTCTAGTTGATGATTACCTAAGTTTCTACTTCTCTCACTAAACAGGCGACTAATATTCTACGTGCATTGGTTTATTGAGCAATCATTGACCTTACTTTTAGTGTTAATCCGATAATGCATGAGATTGTAGAGATTCATTGTGTTTTCCGATTAACTGTACATTGGATGGCGGGTTTCTGCAACTTGGTGACTAATTGGTTCGGTTATGGTTGTAGGAACGCAGGGCAAGGCATTCTCTTGGATTTGGCTGTCATATTTGGCTCCTCAAAAGATTCTTAGGTGTTGAGCTGCTGGACAATTAAATTTAATCAAGGTTGGCAGAGAAAGTGTGTCTGATATTCATGCTATCATGCTAGCAGAAAATGCTTGTGGCTCAACATACCCATAATGGAAGGACAATTGAGGTTCAAGTTGCTACACCTAAAGAAATTTCTGTTCCAAGGTTTAAAGAATGCTTTTTTTCACATGGATTACTTTCTTTTTGGTACCTCCTGTAATGTGTTCCAAATCTTTGGTTTTACAGCTTTCTGTTCTCATGGTCATGTGATTAAAATTTGAAGTTGCTTGTATTTCAGGATCCAGTGAAAAAACACCACTGAATTGGATTTGTAATCTAAGAAATGCAGGAAGTACAGTTCGGCTCTTAAAGCTTTTTTATTCTGGTTTTCTTCAAGGGCATTTTTAGAACACTGTTATTGTAATCAAGAGATTTTAAACTACAAGTATAACGTTTGAATTTGAATTTGAATTTGAATTTGAATTTATGTATGATGTTTGGATTTGAATTTTCTTTTCATCACTTGACTTCATGTAACTTTTGTATTTAATTATTATTTTTGAATAGTGAGAATTAACACTTTACACCCCAATTTGTCTATATTTATTTATATTTTCTTTTATTATTTCTTTTATTTTTTTGATACATCTTCCTCATTAACTTTTTTTTTTTTTTTTGAGGAACAAGTAAGTGAATTTTATTAAGCTAAATCAAGATTGAATACATCATCCAAATCCAAAGGTAGTTCTTCTACCCATACATCAGTGTCTGCAGATACAACTGCTCTTCTAGCTAAGGCTTGTGCCAAGTTGTTTCCCTCCCTTCTTACATGTTGGAAGTTACAGTCATTAAAGAAGAAGTAAGACTCCATATTTCTTCAATAATGTGGCCAAATAGAGTATGGCACAGCTCCTTTGTGTTAATAGCTTTTATGATCCGTAGGCAATCTCCTTCGAATATTACTTTGAATAAGCTGAGCTCCCTTGCAAATGCCACAGCCCGAGATGCCGCAAGTGCTTCAGCATGTTCTATTGATTGAGGCAAAGCTATTTTCTGACTCAGGGCACCAATAATATTTCCATTGCAATCTCTAATCACCACTCCTATACCTGCCATATTGCTGGTATCAAAGAGAGCTGCATCAAAATTGGCCTTTTAAAAATCCTCTGGAGGCTTTGTCCAATGCACCCGAGGGCCTTGCACCGCTAGTCTAGGGAGCTGTTTGTGGATGTCGAAGAATTCCATCACCAATTCCTTTGCCTTCCTGCTAATCTTATGTAGGGGCCATGACGGTTGTCGCACCCGGATCTTGTTCCGTCGCTGCCAAATGCTCCAAACTATGGTTGAAAATAGAGCAACTGTGAAGGCTGATCCCTGGTCAAGTACAGCCTCCAGGAGGTCAATAAAGGACCGATATCCTGTCTGGTACAATCGTGAGAAGCTTGGGACAGATTTCCATACAGCCTTGGCTTGGTCGCACAACCATAACGCATGCATGACCGATTCTTGCTGTTCATCACATAAGGAACAAGTCTCGTCTATGGGGATTTTTCGGCGCGCTAGATTTTGTTTTGAAGGTAAGGAGTCCTTCGCTACTCTCCACATAAAGTGCCTGATTTTTGGGGGTGCTCTGATCTTCCAAATACTCTTCCCTACCTTCGAACCTTCCCCATTTGACGATGATGGAGCTCCATTAATCACCTCTGTTGCAAGCATCTGATAGGCAGACTTGACCGACTAACAGCCATCTGATGTCTTGGGCCAAACAAGGCAGTCCGTGTTACATGCCTCACTAACGTAAATTTTTCTTATCACTTCAGCTTCCCACGGGTAAAAGGAGTTCTGCAGCACCTCCATATTCCAGATTTTTGTATCAGGATAAAAGAGGTCACACACCCAGTTCAGCCCCACATATACCACTCTGCTCATACCAGGTTCGGGCAGCCAACTGTGATCCCAGATGCTTATGTTTCGCCCATCCCCTACTCTCCAAACAGCCCTTTTCTGCATTACCTTTTTGGATTGTAAGATGCTCTTCCAAGCGTAAGAGCATTTAGTAGGAATTGGTGCATCCAAAATGTTACCCCCTGGAAAATATTTAGCACTAAATACCTTGTACAGCAGGGTTTTTTTTTTATGGAAGAGCCTCCAAATCTGCTTCACAAGCATGGCATCATTGAAATTTTTTATATCACGAAACCCCACACCTCCAATCGAATTTGAAGAACATAGTGTGCTCCATTTTACCCAGTGAATCTTCTTTCCTTCACCACTTCCCCACCAAAATTTGTGAATCATAGCCTCAATGTCCTTGCAAAGACTAACCGGTAACTTGAGAACACATTCATAGAATAGGCCGGGATTGATTGGATCACTGCTTTTATCATGACTTCTTTGCCCGCTTGAGAGAGCAACTTCTCTTTCCATCCTTGCATTTTTGACCAAATCCTTTCTTTGATGTGAGTAAAGCAAGCCTTCTTATTCCTACCAACAAAGGAAGGTAACCTCAAGTACTTCTCATTGTGTTGGATAGCCAAGAGACCAAGGGAGACTTTGATTGCTTCTTGGGTAGCATCATTTGTATTTCTACTAAAGAAAAGAGTAGTCTTATCCTTATTCACCATTTGACCGGAGGCAGCTTCATAAATGTTCAAAATATTTTTTATTTGTTCACATTTTGCCGAGGTGGCCCTGCAAAATAATAGACAATCATCTGCAAAAAAGAGGTGAGTAAGCTTTGGCCCTCTTCTACAAAGTGAGAACCTAGTGATGTCCCCATCATTAGTTGCTTTTCGAAGGATAGCATCAAGACCCTCCGCACAAAACTAATGCGATAGAACTAATGCAACTATTTTATCATTTAGAAGTAGGACAACTATTTTAAAACTTAAAGGACCCTTCTTTTCTCTTTTTTTATTTTGACTTCACACCACACCACCCATTGTTTGGTTGATTGGAAAGCTGTGGAAATTTTCCTTTTTGGTATTTGTATTTTGTGCTGAGTTTGTCCTTGAATTAGGCCTGAAACAGTTGAATTAGGTTCTTGAGTTCTGACTTTTTTTTCTGGGTCCCAATATAACAAACTTACAAAATATCATTATTCCCTGCTTTTATTTTAATAATTTGATTTAAGGACAAAATTTTGTCTAGAACTCCTGATGTGCATGTGTCTATATGACAAGTTAGCTCTGTTGAGTTAATAGAGTAAAGCTATAATATTAATTTCTTTCTTTAGAATATTTGCAGTATATGGATGCTATGCTATCAATTATATCATTTGTTTGGTTATTGCTAGTCAAAATCATATTTTTAATGTACTCAGTACAAAACTTTTATTTTATTTGTTTTTCCCTGTTATCTATGCACTTCTTTATCAGGCTACGATCATCCAACTACCATCCCTGTCAACTTGGAATAAGAAACTTCTCATTGTCTTATTTGTCATTTGGAAACTGATGTCAAGTGGTTCCATCTAGGTGCATTGATGTGGCAGTCCTATATATTGTGTGGATCACGTCCAGATTGGTTGAATCAATACAATTGCATGGAAGCTTCTATTGCTAGCAACTGCCAAAGCTTGAATGTGCAGAAGTGTGGTCTCATTTGTCGTTTGATGGTTGATAATGGAGAAAGATATAAGCAAAATTGTAATTGTGAAGTAAGACCCTGAAGATTTAGAAGCTATGTTGAAGAAGTTCAGCCTAAAAGATTCAGAATACACATTGATTCCATGCTTAAGGACGAAGGAAAACAAGATGTAGAATATCCTCTTCATTGCTGCCTTCATTACTTTTGAGCTTTTCCTTCTAAGCTACTGGTATGCATCCACCCCCTAGTTTTCTGTCATAGATTTATTTCAAATAGCTCATTTATTTCGTCTTTTCTTTGTGATTTGATTAAATATTACTTCCCCATGGTGTAACTTCAACTCACAAGTCAGATCAGTACTCCCTCATTTGGATTTTTTCAAAATTTATGTGGATGAATACTTCAACAGTGAGCAGAAATTTATACCAAACTTATGTATTTCCTATATTTAGCTTTCCTGTCAATCAAATTTTCCAAGGTTTCATACCTACATGAACTTGGGCCTAGTTGTTTTTTTTTTTGGATGAATGAAAAATATTATTAAGAAAACACTCAGTACAAAGCCACACACAGCATAAAAATAGCAACAACAGAACAACTAAACATGATATAGACATATTTGAAGCAGAGCAAAACTCTTTAAAGAAACACTTTCTGGATTTTCCAAATGCAATATTGACTCTTACTAGGACACCAAATTCAATCACAACAGCACCTAGCATAAAAATTATAGATGTAGCAGGAAACACAGCGGCAGGAAACAATTCAGCACGACTGTGCAGGATTCCCTGGCTTCATTTTGTGAAATGATAGTGGAATATTCTAACTTTCACATAGAGATATATTCATGCTAGTATTTGCTAGAGTCTATGAAATTCCCTCTAGCTGCCATCCTTACACCAATCTCGCATTTCTTCAACTGCTCCTCACTTTAAATATTCCCTTCATGAATTCTGGCATTTCCATGACTCCATAAATGGTGTGTTAAAAATCAAACGCCGCCTCTCTCTCTAGAAATTTCTCTCTTGCTCTCTCTCTAGAATTTTCTTTCTACAAGACTCTCTTGCACAATTAAAGCCCAGCCACAATTTTAGGATGTCTAGAAGCATAGAGAGAGCAGTTTACTGTTACTGGGCTAGAAATATCAAAGTCGGTAACTTAACCGACTTGAACCAAGTATAAATAGGAAGTGATGGTGCTTATTTGGTGTGCGAAGTGTAAGCACCAATTCCTAGTGTGAGTGTATATGTCCTTACAAGAGTGAGTGTGGTAAAGTAAATTGCACGTGTCTGTTGTGCGGAGCGAGTGCAAGTGAGTTGGTGTGTGCGTTATAAGAATTTAGTTTTGAAAAAGTGTAAAAGGAAAAAGTTGATGTGTGTGTCTATTGTGTAAGCAAAGTGTGGTGTGTGTCTATGCAGAAGTGTCTTGTCTTTAATTTGAAATCAAAATTTGTTTTGGTCTTCATTACTTCTTGTGGTCTTTCCTCAACATGGTATATAACACCTGCCATGCTAACTTACATAAGGAAGCTTTAAGACTCTTACCTTTTAAACTTTCCAACCCCCATTGAGCAACCTTATTTCAGTTTATTTCAGGAGAGTCTATGACGAATCTGTTCATAACTTCACTCCACAATCTTTTTGACAAACTGCATTCAAAGTATAGTTGGTCTCAACATCTGATACTAGGGAACTTACGGTATTGTTAACATCACAATTTTTATGTAGCGAACTAGCTTTCTGAAGGGAGACACCCATCAATCTAGGTACAGCTACTGCTTCTGCTCAAGATGAATAATCACAAACCAGAATATGATTTATAAGTTAAGGAAAAATAATAAAATCATTTCTCTGTCCAATAAAACATTTTCCAAATAATAGGTGGTTTCAGAATTTTTCTTGCAGATAAATTCAAAGATTGTTGACTAAAACAGATTGAGTAGTTTCCACTGAAAGCAATGGATTCTTGGAGTTGAAAAGTTTATTTTATCTTACATTAAGCTGCAAAGGTTTAATTTGCTGATGATTAGCCTAAGGCCATTGTCTTGTGAGGTCAATGATAGGGAACAAGGACCATGCCATGCCTTATTACCTTATCAAGGTGAGAAGGGAAATCTAAAAATTAGTAGCTCTTGAGCATGTTTACTTGGGTGATAGCTGAGTGTAAGAAGCTTATTATCATTTTCTCATTTTTATTTTTAAGTTTCAAATGATAAAATGGGAAATACTACCTTCTGCTTAATCCTACATACAACATAAGCGTCCCATTACATAGTTCCGACATGTATGATATGTTGACAGGATATCATGGATGCATCTGGTGTGACACTGGTTATAATTGGACCTTACAGCATTGTATAAATGCCCCTTGGCCCTAATAGGTCTATCTATTTCTCCAATGTCCTCCAGAGGAGGTTTGCTCTGTATAGAAACCAGAGAAATGGACCTAAGTGGATTCCAGACAAGCGTTTTCCTTCAACAAACTTAAAAAATTTTATGAGTGATGTTATGATCATATATATATATATGATATTAGGTATATTTACTAGTTTAATTAAGATTTATTTGGTAGGTGATTCTTGATGGTGTTCAAATATTCACATTTTATAGGAATACCGAAATGGTTTAGCCATCAAAGTGAGGGGGCTTCGTTGAATCTGCAAGAGCCTCCAGGTTTTATAGGAATTGCTCTGTGTGTTGTTTTTCTACTCTGTGAGAATTATCCACTCCAACATCCTCTGGAAAGTTCAGAAAATCATCCAGTTACGCATTTTATTAATTTTCTCTAAAATGTCAATGGATATAAAGTTCCAGATTACTTAAGCTTTGGTTTTTCTGAGAAATCTGGTGAGATTGATTCCAATCACCTTTGGATGAAATATTTTTCTATGGAAGGGTTATGGGACAAGGTATTGAGTCAAGTCGATGCCAATCAATTGAGTTAGGTTGATGTTGGAATTGAAATTGAAGGTACAGGCTTGAAGGTGACGAAATGCGGGGCCTGTTTGGTATATGAGCAAGACATTGAAGATCTCAAACAAAATATGGCTGGTTCCTGCAGCTGCAGCGTCACTCCTTATGAGGATGATTTAGACAATTCAGCAAAAGATAGCATAATTAAGCGAAGTCATGATGACCATGATGGGGATGGGGATGGGGATGGACCTAATGGAGAAGTTACCTATAATGAGGTAGATGTACCACACCCAAAGAGGATACGGCTCCCTGATTTAATTGAAAGATTCATTCCACGTTTGGGAAATTGGATTGGGAATTCAAGCACAAAAGAACAAGGTGACTCTGATTGCGAGGAAGAGAAATCCCAGTGAAATTGGTAGCTTTGATGAATCTGCAAGGCTGATACACTATTTTTCTCTGATTTTTTTTGTAAGTTGCGCTGTTTTTCTCGCTATTCTCTAAACAGAATTCATTTCTGGCTGTATATTTCATTTTTTTTTATAAAAAATTCCTTTGCATTTCTTTTCTTAGATAGGGCCTGAGTGATTTTGTAGTTAATCCAGCAACAAAACTAATCCCATAGCTTGAAGGACTTGCATCAGGGTTTTGCTCTCAGGTATGTGTGTGGAATGTTAAGCCTCTGTATTTGGTGTGGTAGTATTTATCATTTGAAGTTGCTCAGGGCACAAATTTATCTGGGCCTTCTTAATAGTCATTGAGAATTAGTAATGAATATGATGATCACCCAATGAGTACTGAATATACCCAGTTCAAATGGCGTGTTATATACCTTTCGGTTTGCCATGCATGTGGCATTCTCTTCATTATTTCTAAGCCTAGCTGTGTTATGAATTATCTCATTTTTTGTTAGCAGCCTTAACTTTCTATAATATCTTCAACAACTTAAGTAGTTTTGGTAAAATCCTTCCATACAAATGGGAACTATTTACCTAAGTTTCTACCTCTCTTAGATGGTATACATTCATTGTGTTTCCACATTAAACTGTATTGGATGGTGGGTTTCTGCAGCTTTGTGACTAATTGGTTTGGCTATGTCTCTTGAGGATTCTTATGTATTAATCTGCTAGACAGTTATATTTAATCAAGGTAGATTGAGCAAGTGACATTCTTGCCAATTAAATTATCTGATATTCATGCTGACAGACTTAAAAATGCTTGTGGCTCAACATACTTTAATGGAAGGACACTTGTGGTTTGAGTTGCTACCCCAAAGGCAAGTTCTGTTCCTATCTTATAAGAATTCTCTCTTTTCATGGATTACCCTCTTGATGGTACCTCCTGTATTGTTCCAAATCTTTGGTTTTTATTTTTCTGTCTCCATTGTCTTGTTATAAAATTTTATACAAAAAAAAAAAAAAAAAGAAAAAAAGAAAAAAAGAAAAAGAGAGAGAAAGAACCTGAATACACCATTGTCTTGAAAATTATGTTGCTTGGTGCTTGTGACCGAGTGTTAAGACTTATATCTACTGGATGTGTTGCCTAATGTCTTCACTTTCAGTTTGTTTATCTTATATTGTAAGGAGCTCTTAAATGTTCTTTCAAATATAGTAATTTTGGTGGAACAACCTGAATACACCCTGTTAACTTATAAAATTCCCCCTGGACCCCCTTGAAGCTTACTCATTGGTATCTGTCATGACCAGTTTGTTACAAATATCAATTAAGTTGCCTCTTACCAAAGAACTTTCTCTAATTGTTTTTTAATATTACTATATACTACGTCCATGACAGTGAGTTTATTCAAAAGAGAGTATAAAACATATAATGCTAAAGAAAAGCTAGCCATGAGTGTTCCCCCATTATGGATACAATAATAAACACAATTTTATTTATTTATTTTTTTTGGGGACAGTAATAAACACAACTTAGAAAGAAAAAATCAGCACAAAATACAACCCATGAAGGCGTATAATCCCCATGAAGCATCTTAGCAGTGAGTGCACTGATCTTGGCCAGAGAACCCACCTGCCCTTTACAATAGATTGGACAAATTATGTCCTCACTGGCCTGCTTGAAATGTGAATCCATTAAGCCCAAGAGTATAAGCTTAGTATGTTTCTATGCTGAAAACCTGTACTAAGTGATGATCATATACATTGAAATGTTTCTTTATCTCATAGGAAACTGGGTTATCACAATATAATTTGTAAGTTTCTATGGCTAGACATTCTGTGGGAGTTTCAAGAATGACTCCAATTCTCACTTGATGGCCTTTACTGACATCTACATGTTCTCTTTGGGAGATCTCCTATGTCTATTCAAAGCTCAGAGTATAGATGGCTATTTTTCCCGTGTGAGTATTAAGAAAACTCCAATTTTCACTTGACAGCCTTTACCGACATCTACATGTTCTCTTTGGGAGAAGTCCCGTGACTATTCAAAGCTCAGAATATAGATGGCTATTTTTCCATTCTAAAACTCAAGTCTTGTGGAGGATGATTTTCACACGAGGTCTGATTGATGAAGAATTCCATGTATATGAAATATTTCCTATGAAATATTTCCACAAAACATTTCCTTTTCATGTTTAATAAGTACCTACACTAATTATCATAATGATCAGTCGCTTGTAATGTAATTTGATAATATCTTTTCTAGTTTCTTGCATTTATATGGCCCTACATTGAACTGCATTCTCACTTTTTTTTACATCGAAACATGGAAATTTGAAGTTGCTTACATGAGGAAGGCTTTTACTTTCTAAATTTTCTAACCCCCATTCAACCAACCTTATTCCAATTTGTTTCAGGAGAGTCTATTAGGCATCTCTTCATAACTTCCCTCCATAATCTTTTTGACAAACTGCATTTAAAAAATATATGGTCTGGACTTCCTATGCTTCTGCAGAAAGCACACAGATTATCACCTTGTGTCCCCACTATAAGAGTTTATCCCATGTAATTTGTTTTTCTTAGCAAGCTAAGTGATGAAGCATGTCTAGGAATGGTGGTACAAAACCAGATTAGCTTCCACTAATTAAGCTTAGATAACCTCAATCAAAATTTGATTCTAGGTTTCTTAGCTGGCATAAATGCCCCCCTTGGCAGGAACCCTAATAGGTCTCTCTACGTCTCCAATGTCCACCAGAGGAAGTTTGCTCTGTATAGAACCAGAGAATTAGACCTAAGTAGCTTCCAGACAGCTTTCTTCCTTCAATACACTTGAAACTTTTGCCTTAAGATTACTTGCAACATCAAATACTATCTGTGACCATACCCACAAGATAATATTTTTTTTTCCATCCCCCACAGAAGATCATATAAACTATCTTGTTAACTCTCTAAGGTAGAGGAGTTTCCTCCATCCCCAAAAGAATTTTTGAGGGAGTTTAGCATCCAAAAGGATAGATCTCAGCAGATTTTTCTCTTGTCCAAGACACCCCAATTGAGCCAGTTTGAGCAAAAACATTCCATGTATGCCTCATCATTTTTCCTTGTCCGAGTCCGCAACTCTCCTGCACCCCAAACCTCCATCACTCTTTGTCGGTATATTGAATTCCAAGCTACTTACTTCATGAGTTATCACTTCAACTCCATAGAATCTGCTAAATTGCTGCTTTATCAGCATAATGACTTTTTTAGGCAGTAAGAAGATGTTAGATCAGTATACTTATTGTTTATAAAGCACTAAGTATAGCAATTGTAGCCTCCCAGCAAAGTAAAGTTTCTTAGCTCCTCAGAAATTGATTCTCGCATCTCTCAGACGTAGTCTTCATTGTTTGATTTCATATATTTGTCATTTTATTTAACAAGAAGAGTGATTCTAGTTGAGTCAATATGCATGCATTTGAATTTAGAACAATCTAAACATGATGTTGTAATTACATTTAAGTCCATTTCTAGACCCACTTTTGTCTAATAAAAGTAGTGTTATTTTTTTTTTGTTGGTTTCCAATAGGGAGGACTGAACACTGATGACATAGCAGTTATTAGTGTTGTTGGACTGTGATTGGATTGATAGGACACAAGGATAGCATTTTCATTGATTATGAACTTCAATCCCAGCAATATTACAAGTATACTTTTAATATGTTGGATATGAACGAATTAAATGTCTAATTCTTTTTTCTTTTCTTTTTTCATAATTGAAAATAAGATAAATGTACTATAATCTAGAAAGCACAGACACAGATACGAATACGAGTATGCGTATGCGTATGATATAGAGACACATCAATTTTTGATAAATTAGGACACGACAAAGAGGTTTTGTATTACCCTAAAAAAATCAAATCCCATGGACTTTGCACTCAAAACCTTCATAGAGAGAGAGCTTTAAATAATTAGGCTATTTATGAATAAATCAGACTCAGCTAAAAAAGAACCCATATATTTCTATAATTCTAAATCTTTTATTTCCTAGAAGATTCCGGGAAAATGGAGAGGCCTTGCAAAGTGATTGATTATGCAGAAAAAATAATACTTGAGACGTGAAAGCCGGAGCATCTGTCTCACTTTTTTCTCTATTCTACTTTTTACTTTTTGAAAAAACATGTAACGTTAATCATGTTAACTTTTGATTTTTGATCGAGCTTGTCAGCTGCACATTATATGAGAACTTTTGTCGGTGTTCATTGCTTTCATCCAAAACTTGGTGGGAGTTAATTTTTGTCCTTTTTTTTTTTCCTTAATATAATATGTTGGAATACAACACACTCAACCTATTGCAATGACCACGAGGTTAAAGGTTTCCTTAATTACAATTAAAATTTACCACAAAGCTATGATTGCTCTTGCATCTTTAAATTCTATCCAAGAATCTATTTAATCCTTTTCTTAAATATTTTGTTTCCACACCTTCTTTGAGCTGAACAATTTTTCATCTAATTGACATTAGGTATAATACTTACTAATAATCATTTAAACAATAACAAAACTTAGGTACAATACCTTAATTAGGTACTGTTCCTTAAATTTCCATTTTAAGATTCAGTTATGTAACTACTTAATTAAAAAAAAAAACACTTCCATCCTATAAGAAAAAAATCTACATTGCACAATCTTAAAAGAGATACCTAAAGAACAATATCTAAGTACTGTACCTAAGTCTTGCTCTTTAAACAAAAACTAGTAAGTTTCCCGTGCGATGCACGGATAATGTTATAATGTTTTATGTAAATTTGTTTTTAAAAAATATTATACATATATTATAGCATATTTATTATAAAACTTTGTTAGTAATGAGTTCATCATAAAAAGTAACAATTATAAATTGCACACAGATATCTATTATAATTATTTTGTTCAAGTAATGAGTAATAATGAAAACAACTTGGAGTAATATTGTATAATAAAAGTTGATAAAAGCATATTAATTTATTCTATATTATTGATTTTTATTATGTGATGTAATAAAAAGCTTCATTATGATTTTTTTTTTCTTTAATGCTTTGTTATTGTGGTATGCTGACACTTGTTGTCATTATCAGTTTCTCCATCTTCAGCATTTGAAATTTAGTCTGTCCATATTTGTTCAATTTTTTAGCTTTCATCATTTTTTCCTTTTGTTGCATCATTTGTGTTAATTACTAATGAATTGGCACCAAAAGATTCTTGATTAGATCTTACAAAATTTGGACTTTGTCGCTAAGATTTTTCGTAAGTATTTGCATTTATGTTAAATTTCAATGATGTGATAGTTTTTTGTAAATTTTTTATTTTTGTTAATTTTGGAATAGTGCAGCAAAAAGAATTAACATAGCATGTTGAATTGTGTTTTTTTTTTCTTCCATACCTTTTTATCATTTGAAGGCGCATAAAAAATCTTAGCAACTATATAATTTTCAAAACCATCTTTTAGATTGAATTCATTCAAATGAAGTAGAGAAATCCATTTTTTTCCTAATTTTTTTTTTCAAATAACGTGAGATTCCTTCTCCAATATCAATATTTTTACAATAATTTAAATAAGTTATACCTTAGTTTATTTTTCAGCAAGATCTCGATCTTGTAGATTTATTTAGGATTTTCTTGGCATCTCGATCAAATATCACAAGCTTTGTTTTGTTAGTTGCATTAAAAACTTCAATTTGAATCATGTATCTAAAGTATTTTGCAATTGTATACATATAGTAGTTATAGTGAGATAAATATATTATAAATATTTGGAGAGTATGTAGTTAATGTGAGTGCCTCTAACTTTGGGATAGAAAGATTTATTTTTGTTTTACATTTTGCACACCAAAATGATCCTGTTTGTAATTTGACATTCCTTTCACAAAGTACGCACAAAATGTAATACCAACTTATTGTTATATCAATGTTACTTATTATTGCAATACCCTTGCAGTTCACATCTTGCAATAAACTTTAAAATTAATATATATATATATATATATATATATATATTTTAATGTAAATAATATGATCTATTATTATTTTTATACATAAATGATGAGTATAATTTGAAATAATTAACAAACGTTTTTCGTAGGATCTCATTCAATGCATTTCATCTTTATTATTGTCTTCATATTATTTAAAGATAAATCCTCCTATGAAAATTATTTTGCATGTATTTTTGGTATTTCTTGTATAGGATCATGTTTTTTACCATTCCTATCATTGAATTTTTTTTAAAGAAAATATTAAGTTAATGGCATTTAGTGAGATAGTATGTGCTCTTTATTAGACTTTTTTGTTATTATAAATTTTAGAAATATGCACTTGTCAATTATTTCAACAACCTGAGGGATCTCAAAATTTATATATATTTTTGTTGCACTGGTCGATAACAGAGAATTTGTTTGCATAAATTGCATAGAATATTATTAATAGACAAAAGCATATTGAATTGAAATTGGGGAAAAATGAAGAGATATTTCATGAGAATGAGATTTTCTAAAAGTATCATATATACGTGGGGGAGGAAGAAGAGAGTTTATAAGAGGGTAAGAGTTTTTGATTTGATTTACACGTGGGAATGGTCAAACTTGGGTCACAATATGTAATGTAAGAACTGGGCCTAAGTTTTTCATAAGGTTTGGTCTACTTTTAAAAGGTAATCAATTTTATAGTGAATAACTTTTTGTCTAATCTATATATATAATAATAGGTGAAGCAGAAAGAGTGTGAAATTGAATTCCAAATTAGATCTCTAATTATGTGCCACGTATACACACCAATTAGAACTCTAATTGCGTGTCACGTGTACACCCCAATTTCAGTCAATTAACATTCTGCTCTTATTTTCAGGTTCACCTTCCCTTCTCAAAACCCAAAATCCTTCCTCTCCTTCAATATGCAGCTCCCCTCTTTTTCAATGAATGCTATGGAATTTCAGAAGAATATCTCGGTATCAATGATTCGTGCATTTGGGTATTTCTCTATCTTATATAGCAAGAGGTTCTGCATCTATTCCAATTGTATTTTTCTTCACAATTTTAATGGTCCTGGTTTATGCTCTGCAAAACGAATTCTTCCTAAGGTTTGATTACTCCTTTCTTTCATTTGCCTGTGCTTTCCTTCCTTTGAATTGAAAATTTTATGTTTCATAAGATTTTTAAAAATATTTAACATTTTGATGTTGAAATGTTATTAATAACATTTGCGTGTGGTTTATTTATTTATTTTTTTGGTACTAGGGGATTGTCATGAAATTGCAAAAGTCTATCAGCAACAAAATCAGGTATTTTGAATGGCTTATCTTCAACAAAGGTTAGCTATAGTGAATATAATAAATCTTCAGAGATAAGAGTTCCGATTTTTGTATATTATCAATTAGTTGATGATTTTGGCTTGGTTTCTGTGTATTTTTGTGTTGGTTGTGTGATGTTTGAAATGGGATGGCGTACTCTCTCTTCACGTGGGTAGGTTGATATATGTGGATTTAGTCTATACTCTATAGTAAGGCATGACAATTGCTTGAGAAATGTTCTCTTAGAAACAAACTTGTGGTTATCTATCATATGCCTCAAACTGTACTATTTGAAAATTGTCATGATCAAAATCTTGATATTAGAAATGGCGTATTACAGATGGTTTATTTATGAGATAATAATAGGGTATTTTTAAATCCTTATCAATTAAATTTTATAAGACCGTTGAAAAGGAAATGTGGATCTTAGCCAAACATTGTTCAACCATATATATCAGGTGGAACCCAGCTAGGATATTGTCATGCCCAACAAATCAATCCCTGGCTCTAATGTGTAGAGGTAAATATATAACAGTTTGGATGAAAGTGATATTACATATAATAACTACATATGATTCGATTGGGTATATAATTTGGATGAGTGTGAGCATTTAGCCACTAATACTAAGGTAAGTCTGCTTTGGTCAGAATCATTCATTGGACCCATTCCACCGCTTGTGGATGATAAGTGGCAGGCATATTCTCTGTAAGCAATGCATAATTGTTCCCTCTCTCTCTCTCTCTCTGATGATATCATATATCCTAGATTATAAAATTGGATAACTGAAAACAGTTTCTCTAAGTTACTCTGCTATTACCCTTTTTTTTATTTTTTTTTTTATTTTTTATTTTAAATTAGATTGTATTGCCTAATTTCAGATAAATTTAAAATGATACTATAACTAAAATTCTCTAAGAACAAGTTTCAACAGATTCAGAATAAAATTTAGGCCAAAACATATTATTGTGCTCTAAGTTGCTAATTACTTTAGTTGTGCTCATCGTGACAAATAAAGGTTATAAACCGGTTTCAAATGACCTGAACATCATTTTCCTCTTAACAACTTTAGTTAAGGAGTGCAATAAAGAAAGTGAACTCATACCTATGCATGCCTTTGAATTTGCAACATATAATTGTATCAACAATCGTTTGAATGACAATTCTTACCTAACAGGTAAATTATGTTTTACTTCACCTCTTCCCCATTTTAATTAATCAAAATTCATCCTTCAAACATTGTTTTTTACATGCGACTCTACAAATATAAGAAATCTTCAAATTCTACTACCTGAGTAAGGAACATTTCATTTTGCTCCCATTTATGGCTGAGTTTGATAAAATCAATAAGTAATTGTCATCTCAACCTATTATATCAATGTCTCTGAACCCATGCACTTTTATTTCTATTCATCTTTCTTCCAACTTGGTTTCAGCCCACCACCCTATATATGAAAAAATATCCTTTTTTAATATTTGAACTATAAAAATCTACTTGCAAAGCACTTCTAGCTGAGTTTGAACACCAATGACTAGATTGGACTTTTGAACTTGGTTGTGTTGCACATTTATGGTTATAAAGTTCAACTCTATTATAATTAATCAAATATAAATGTTAAGTTTTATTTCAGTAACATTCAATAATTATTATTAATTTTATAGTATGGATGGGAAGGCAGGTTGGGTTTGGACCTTGCTATCTTGCACACACTGTTAAGTTGACTAGGTATCATTTCTAAATGGAGTTTAGAAAGGGTTGCACTGAATATAATTCTATTTAAAAATTGAACATGAGATGCACATTGCACACATCATAAAAATTATACTTGTACTTCAAATTGCATATTTTGAAATCTTTCAGAATATTTAATAGAGATTGTTTAAGTAATATTGGACTCAATGCTACAATAGGTATTGGTTATGGCATGTGATTTTGGCAGGCCTGCCATGAAACCATGCTATTAAGTATTAAAAATGTGAAAATTATTTAACAATGTTCCCAATTGCTTTATGTGATCACTTATTCAAAACGTTTATCTGTTAAGTATGAGTTTCCTATGGTTCTATTATTCAGTTAAATTTGTTTGTTTGAATTAACTTCTTTCTCCTTTTAGGCTTCCTATGTGTTCCCTTTTACTTTACATGGTTGTGTAAATATAGAGGTGAATTGCTTATTCCTTTTTTCAAGTTTACCACCCTTTGAATTATTAACACTAGGATTGTTGAGGCCTACTGGTAGTTGATCTGGTTGATGACTTCTCTGAACTCTGGGCATAAGTCAGACTGGCTGTAGCCTTTTTCTGTTTTAACTACTGTATTTAATTATGAATGGTAGCAAATCTCAGTTTTTAATGTCTTTTGAATGCTGTAATGTACCATTAGGAACAAAGAGCTAAAAATATCATTGTGGGGTGAAAGTGCTGAAACAATTACTGAAAATGACTTCAAAGAAGATGAAGGTCGTTGTATAATTATTGTTACTTCAACAATTGTAAAAGCATTCCAAGGTACTGAAAGATAGGTAGTATATGTATATATAATACTTTTTATATAATTAAAAAAAATGTGTATAACAAATTCTTCAATGTGTTTTATGGTTTTTTTTAAAAGGCAAATTGAATCTTAACACCACAAGTGCAAGTAAAGTTTACGTCAATTTGGACATTACAAAGGTTTCTGAGCTCATTGACAGGTTCATAAACATTTACTTTACTAATTCTCTATGATGGATTATGAATGGATTTTTTTTATAAAAAAAAAATTGATCTCTTGCTTTCTTCAGATATAAAGTTGTTGAGGATGAATACAATAATGTTGTTCGATCTATTCCAGCACGTGACAAAAAACCCAAATCTGAATCAGAATTGATATTGCAAACTACGATGTCATTGGCAGAAATTAAAGCATTGGAATGGGTGGAAGGAGTCAAGGTTTTCTTTATCTTGAACTATTTGAAATCTAAATCTTTATTATTCAATTAAAACTAACTAGAATGACTGATTTTGCAGGAATGATTTTTTTACTTGTTATGCTGATATTGTAAACATAGAAACAGAATTTGGGTGGAATTATATCTCATGTCAACTTTGCAAGCGAAAAGTAAAACAACAAAATAATATGTTTTGGTGTAATAGTTGCAATTCTGAATCTCAGTTCCCTACGCCTAGGTGACCAAATTCTTCATTGTTTATACCATATAACTGTTCAAATGACTGCATAGAAAAACAAAATGATAATTGCTTCAATTATAAATGTACAAATGACCTTATTACACTTTCTAACTTCTCTCATTATTATATACAGTTACAAACTACAAATCCAAGTGAAGGATCATACCGGGACAGCTTCTTTTGTTCTTTTTGATAAAGATGCAGAAAAAATAATTCAAAAAACTGCTATGGAACTTTCTTTAAAAGTATCTAATCTAAATTCTTAACCACTTTCAATTTTATGCATAAACCTAATGTTTTTATTATGCTAACTGATGGTGTACCAAAAAAATACCAACTGTGTTTCGTCCAAGGGAGTCGTCCAAGTTCTCCAGTCAACTAAATAACGAGAAAGCCTCTGGTTCGTCCAGTGTGATCGTCCGTGACTTTTAGTCAATTGAATGAACCCTGGGCGCTCAGGACGGAAGGGTCGTCCATA
Organism: Quercus glauca; assembly: GCA_023736055.1. Lineage (NCBI taxonomy): Eukaryota > Viridiplantae > Streptophyta > Magnoliopsida > Fagales > Fagaceae > Quercus > Quercus glauca. Next base: position 1,119,816 of record CM043323.1, read on the forward strand.
TGCAGAGCTCATGGACGACCAAACAACGACACGACATAAGGTCGTCCATAGGGTCGTCCATAGACAAGTCACATGGACGACCATGCAACACACAGCAAAATCTGGAGCAGTTAATCAACCCGTGTTCATCGCCAGTGATTTCTCCTAAGTGTGTAACTTCCATCAACGGTTACTACTTCTATAGCCGTTGGGGAAGTTACTCCTATAGTTCCGGATTTCCACAAGTCTTGGGGAAGTTATTAAAACAAGTAACTGCCCCAAGGTTCCCTATATAAGGACCGGTCTGAAATTAGACAAAGGTATGAAAAATCTGATATTTCACTCCCGAAAAGTTGGAATTATATTTCCTCGTTGAGAAGACTAACTTTACCATCGGAGAGTATTTGACCGGTCCACCCCGGTCACTTGCTTGAGTGTTTCTTCTTTTCAGGCCTTCGCTACCGCCGCAGCCCACCGAAGCCAGCCCACCGAAGCCGAAGTGTTCAACCAACTGATTTCACCATCATCAGTTGGCGCCGTCTGTGGGAAGCGTAAGTTGTTCTACGATTTTGCTTTCTGCAACAAAAAAAAAGGTTGAATGGTTCGGACTAGGTCGAGGGCTACAAGCCCAGGCCATCAGGGAAGCAGAGACGCTTCAAGCAACCCCCTTCGCGATCGCCAATCAGCGCCTGTCATGCCGTCGCCTTCCATCCAACACATGCAATCCATGGCGGCCGCAATGGCGGAGTTAACTCGCCAGAATCAAGAATTGACTAGGGAGATGGAGAGGCAACGCCGTGAAGGACATGCTGAGAGACAATCCCAAAGTCAGGAAGACAGAGGAGGAAATGCTGAACCCGAGGCTCAGTCAAGAGGCACCACTTCGCGAAGGGTGCCACATTTAGAGAAGGAAATGGACCAGATGAGGAAGGTCATGGACGAGATGAAGGAAAACATGAGAAGGGCAAATCCCGTTGAGGATTTGGTTCACCGAACGGATTCCCCTTTCACGGCTTCCATCAATGGGCATCCCTTGCCTCCGAAGTTCAAAATGCCTTCCCTGGATTCATATGATGGAGCACGTGATCCTTTTGATCATATCGCCACATTTAAGACAACAATGCATCTCCAAGGGGTTCCAGACGAGATTATGTGCAGGGCCTTCCCTACCACCCTCAAGGGACCAGCGCGAGTGTGGTTCAGCAAAATACCTCCGAATTCCGTAAGTTCTTTCGAGGAATTAAGTAAATTATTTGTCAATAATTTCATTGGAGGACAGAGACACAAACGTTCTTCGTCCAGTTTGCTGACCATAGAGCAAGGGGAGAACGAAAGCCTGCGTTCCTTCATCACACGCTTCAATAGGGAAGCCCTGACAGTGGACGAGGTGGACGACAAACTACTATTGGCAGCCTTCCACAATGGAGTTAACTCGGACTTGTTCATTCACAAGTTGTATGAGAAAGAGCCCCAATCCATGGCTGAACTCGTCCATTCAGCCCAGAACTTTATGAATGCAGAAGACGCCATCATAGCTAAGAAGAGGAAGAGAGCTGAAAGAATAGAAGTCAATCCCCCGCGTCACTCTGATCAAGGGCCTCGTCCAAAGAAGGGACGAACGGAAGATAGGAAGGACCGAGACAGGGATAGCAGGAAGGCAGGCCCATCAGCAAGAAGTCAGAGTTACACACCCTTGAATGCCCCACTCGACCAAGTGCTCATGCAGATCAAGGATGATCCTTCCTTGAAGTGGCCAGAGAAGATGAAGGGAGATCCTAACAAGCGCAATAAGAATAAATATTGTCGCTTCCATAGGGATCATGGCCATGACACGGACGAGTGTTACGACTTGAAGCAGCAGATTGAGAACCTCATCAGACAAGGAAAGTTGAGGCATTTCGTTGGAAGGGATCATAAAGATGAAAAATTAAAAGCAAAAATGGAAGAGTCATCACGGCCCCCACTTGGAGAAATAAGAGTCATCATTGGTGGGACATCGACAGGACAATCTTCCAAGGCAAAGAAGACGTATCTCAAAGCAGTGCAAAATGTCCAACTCTCTGGACGATCCCCAAGGACGAGGGGGACGGACGAGCCAACCATTTCTTTCACGGACGAGGAAGCTGAGAGAATCCATCATCCACACGACGATGCAATCGTCATTACCCTACTCATAGCAGATTACAGAACCAGAAGGGTGCTGGTGGACAATGGAAGCTCGGCAGATATACTGTATTATCCTGCCTTCCAGCAGATGAGGCTTGGACGAGATCAGCTTCGTCCAGCTTGTTCGCCACTAATCGGATTCGGAGGAATGAAAGTGCAGCCCGTAGGTACCATTACTTTACCTGTAGTGGTAGGGTCATACCCGCAGCAGATAACTAGGGAAATAAATTTCCTTGTGGTGGATTGTTCATCCTCATACAATGCCATCATTGGAAGACCAACTTTGAACAGTTGGAAGGCAGTAACATCCACCTACCATTTATCAGTTAAATTCCCTACGGAGTGTGGGATTGGGCAAGCACAAGGAGATCAATTGGCAGCCAGAGAGTGTTATCTAGCCATGTTGGCTATGGACGAGCAAATGCAGACTATGAATATAGAAGAGAAAAGAGTTGTTGCGGAACCTACCGAAGTATTAGAGAATGTTTTGTTGCAAGAAGATGATCCTGAGAAATTCACTAGAATTGGAACAAGTATGAAGAAGGAGGCGAAAGAAGACCTCGTTCAGTTTCTAAAAAAGAATGCCGATGTTTTTGCATGGAGTCATGACGACATGCCTGGCATTGATCCAAGTGTAATCACCCATCGACTGAACGTCTCCCCCTCTTCTAAGCCTGTTCGTCAAAAGAAGAGAGTGTTCGCCCCTGAGCGAGAGAAGGCTATCAAGGAAGAGGTTCAGAAACTAACCACAGCACAGTTTATCCGGGAAGTCTACTACCCGGATTGGTTGGCAAATGTAGTAATGGTAAAGAAGGCAAATGGCAAGTGGAGGATGTGCGTTGACTTCACTGACTTAAACAAAGCTTGCCCTAAGGATAGTTATCCTTTGCCTCGTATTGACCAACTGGTTGATTCTACAGCTGGCCATCAACTGTTGAGCTTCATGGACGCCTTCTCTGGATACAATCAGATAAAGATGGACGAGGCAGATCAGGAAAAGACATCTTTTATTACAAGTCAAGGTTTGTTTTGCTACAAGGTGATGCCCTTCGGTCTGAAGAATGCAGGGGCAACTTACCAAAGGTTGGTGAATCATATGTTTCGTCCACATATAGGACGGAATGTAGAGGTATATGTGGATGACATGCTTGTGAAGAGTTTAGAAGAAGGAAGCCACTTAGATGATCTTCAAGAAACTTTTGAAACACTTAGGCGGTACAAGATGAAGCTAAACCCAAGTAAATGCGCATTCGGAGTATCGTCGGGAAAGTTTCTAGGATTCATGGTATCGGAGAGAGGAATTGAGGCAAATCCAAACAAAATCCAAGCCATACTGAACATGGAACCACCGAAGAACATCAAGGAAGTCCAATCCCTAACTGGACGAGTGGCAGCACTGAACAGGTTTGTTTCAAAAGCCACTGATAAGTGTTTGCCCTTCTTCAAGATTCTCAGGAAGGCGTTTGAGTGGACGGACGAGTGCCAAAGGGCCTTCCAGGACCTAAAGCACTATCTCACTACTGCTCCATTGCTAAGTCCGTCCGTGCTAGGAGAAGAATTATATCTGTACTTAGCAGTGTCCCCACATGCCGTGAGCTCAGCATTGATCCGAGAGGAAGAAAAGGTGCAGAAACCTGTGTACTATACAAGCCGGGCATTGAGAGGAGCGGAAGGAAGGTACCCATTGATAGAGAAGTTAGCCTTCGCGCTAATAACAGCTTCCAGGAAGTTAAGACATTACTTCCAAGGTCATGGCATCGTAGTCATGACTGATCATCCACTCAAGAAGGCAATGAACAAACTTGAAGCGGCAGGACGATTGATCCAGTGGGCAGTTGAGCTCAGTGAATTTGATATTCGGTATCAACCGAGGAATGCAATAAAAGCACAAGCCCTGGCAGACTTCATTGCAGAATTCACTCCAAGTTATGAGGATTTGGATGAGAAAGAAGGCAGTAAACAGTGGGTCGTCCATATAGATGGATCATCTACACTGTATGCAGGAGGTATAGGAGTTGTTTTGCAGTCACCAGAAGGAGATAAGCTGAAGTATAAAGCTCGCTTGCAGTACCAGACAACTAACAATGAGGTGGAGTATGAAGCCCTTCTTAAAGGGTTGGAGTTGGCTAGATCAGTAGAAGCGAGCTCAGTACTCATCTTGGGAGATTCACAGTTGATCATAGGCCAAGTGAATGGAACATGTGAAGCTAAGGAAGATAGAATGAAGAAATATTTGAGGAAGGTGTTACGCCTTGTGAAGAAATTCAGGGAAGCTAATTTCGTTCAAATCCCGAGGGAAGAGAACACGGAAGCAGACGCTTTAGCGAGGGAAGCCTCAGCTAATGAAGCCATGAACGAGTTAGATGAAATAAGATACATACCCAGCATAGACCTTCCAGAAATGTTGCAGATAGAAGGAGAGGAAAATTGGATGACCCCGATAGTCTCATACCTAAAGCACGGAAGGCTTCCAGAAGGGAAGGACGAAGCTAGGAAGCTAAGAGCCAAATCAGCCAGATACATCCTTATGGACGAGGTGTTGTACAAAAGAGGTTTTTCACAGCCATACCTGAGATGTTTAGCTCCAGACGAGGCGAATTACATGCTGAGAGAAGTTCATGAAGGAGCGTGTGGAAACCACTCAGGAGCTAGATCACTCGTCCACAAGGTCATTCGTGCAGGGTACTACTGGCCGACCGTCCAAGCTGATGCTAAGGCATATATTAAGGTATGTGACCAATGTCAACGTTTCAGTAACATTCCTAGACAGCCTTCAGAATACCTCACCCCAATGATGGCCCCTTGGCCTTTTGCACAATGGGGTTTGGATATCTTAGGCCCCTTTCCAACTGGAACCAGACAGATGAAGTTCTTGGTAGTTGGCGTAGACTATTTCACTAAATGGGTGGAAGCTGAACCCTTAGTGAAAATTACACAACAAAATGTCAAAAACTTCGTCTGGAAGGACATTATATGCAGATTTGGAGTACCGAGAGTACTAGTATCAGACAATGGACGACAGTTTGACAATACCCCCTTCAGAGAATTTTGTGATCAGCTTGGAATCAAGAATCACTATTCCTCACCCTCCCACCCACAAGCTAACGGACAAGCAGAAGTAGCAAACCGATCCTTGTTGAAAATCATCAAGACTCGGCTTGAAGGGGCAAAGGGAGTATGGCCAGATGAATTACCAGGTGTTTTATGGGCTTACAGAACAACAGCAAGGACTCCCACAGGAGAAACTCCTTTCAAACTGGCTTATGGGAGTGAAGCGGTCATACCAGCAGAAGTACATATGGCCAGCCATAGGGTGATGAAGTACCAAGATGACGAAAACAATGAGCAGCTTCGTCTTAACCTTGATCTTATAGACGAGGTGAGGATGGACGCGGAGCAAAGAACAGCAAGGTACAAAAATCTCATGGCAAGACAACACGATGCTATGGTAAAACCCAGGCGTTTCAGCATTGGAGATCTCGTCCTTAAAAGGGTCTCTTTGGCAACTAAAAACCCAGCCCATGGGAAGCTGGGACCAAACTGGGAAGGACCTTACAGAGTTATCAACTCCAAGAGACAAGGATCCTACTATTTGGAAGCCCTGGACGGACGAAAGCTAGAGCACCCGTGGAATGTTGAACACCTAAGGAGATACTATCAATGAAGGGAGGTCATGGACGAGCCCTGACATGGACGAGAACCTTGGACGTTTGAAGTAATACTTAATATTATCTTCTAGTATTTGCTTACTACTTTAGTGTTTTAAGTGTGTATGTTATGCTACTCATGGACGAAGTTATGTTTTATATATTTGTAATTCCTTAAAAGCACAAGCTCTTAAGCATGTGCCATGATTGTGGACGAATGATTACATAGTATGGATTTCTAAATATACATATGATGTGTTTTAAATATGTATAATTATATAGGAATCCCTCATTTTCTATGATTCAAAATGATCCACGGAAGGCGAAAAAGCCAAGGACGAGTAAAATCCTTGGACGCAAGGAAGTTCGTCCAAAAGCTTTCCTTTAGATAAGGATAAAGCAAGAAAAATAAAAGCCAAGGACGAATAAAATCCTTGGACGCAAGGAAGTGTCGTCCAAAAGCTTTCCTTTAAATAGGGATAAAGCAAGGAAAATGAACAAGGTATGTCCGTCTAAAATCAAGACGAGACAATCTTGAATTATAATCGTCCACGCCTTGGACGAACAATGTGTGTGTAAAAACACTTCAGCCCCATGGACAAATTTAACCAACTTAACAATCCAACCCATGGACGAGCATTTGTTGGGAAATTTTTATTAAGGACGAGTAAACAGTCGTCCAAAATTTGTTCAAACAATTAAATCTTGTGAAAGGACGACATTCGTGGACGAACTTTACAAAGAATAAACATCTCATGATGTTATACACGAAGGGTCTCGTCCATATGTTCAAGACGAGGCAAAAGCTTTAATATTAAGGAGAAATACCATAACCATAAAAATGGTATGGACGATATGAAGGAAGCTTGTTCACAAAGAATATTCAAACACAATGAATAGTGAAAAGAAAAAGCATTCATATATTTATAAAATTTAAAGGGTAGACGACCACCGTCCAAAAACCCTTAATATATTGCTTGTTCGTATGACTCGTCCATAAACATGGACGAGACAATTGTACTTGAATAAGTTTTAAAAAAAAAGAGAAGGTGAAAACCCAAAACATTGGGCACTACTAAGTAAAATACAAAGCTTCATAGGAGAGAGAGGTTATCATTTTGATTGACCACTGGGAGCATTCTTGGGATCGTCCTGCGAGACCTCATTGCTGGCATCGTCCACCACATTGACGTCCTCCGAACTCGTTGCTAGCACAGAACTCTCTGTAGCGAGAGGAAGCTTGAAGGAATCAAAGTTTAATTCAGGGAAGGCCTCCTTAGCGTCAGCACGGAAGTCTTCATAGCCAGCAGCATAATGGCTGTCTAGACGATTCTTATATTCGTCAGACTTCTTGAAAGCTGCTATGGCTTCTTCACGAGCTTTCTCTAAGGACGAGGCAAATTCTGAAGCTTGACCTTCTAGATAAGCGATGCGTGTATCCTTTTCTACAGCATCTGCCTTCAGCTCTTCCACCTCGTTCTTCAGCTTCGTCTCACTTGCCAGCAAACGGTTGGAGTCGTCCTTCAGCCTGATCACTTCTCCCTTCTTTAATAAGACTTCCTTGTTCAGCTCTTCCGTCTTCCCCTTCGCCGTCTTGGCCTCCTCAGCAAGTTCCTTGGCCTGGCACGTCGCTGTGTAAAACTTTGACATAGCCTGTGCATGGACGAAAGAAAGTTAGAAAATTCTACTTTTTAAAGATTCAGTAAAAACATTCAAAGACGAATGGAACTCATACCTTGAAGAGATCATGGATACCAGAACGTTCAAATTCCTTCACTGACATGTTATAACATTCGTTAACTTCATTGTCAGTGACGATACCTTTGAACGTCCTCCATGCATACCCTTTGTCCAGCACCAGGTTCGAAGGACGATCAGAAGCTTCAGACGAATGGGGCTTGCGAGGAGTCTTGGATAAAGAAGGAGTGGGATCAGTTGAAACAGGACGGATTATCTGGACGGGCTCCACAATGACAGGAGGGTCGTCCAGGTTTACCGTCGGAGTGAACTTGGGAACCTTGGGAAGGGAAGTTTGAGTAGTCTTTGGCTTTTTAGGACCTCGACGACTAGGGAGGTCCTCCATGTCCACTCCACTCGAAATCTTCTTAGATTTCCTCTTCCCAGCCTGGACGGCCTCCTTCTGGACGACTGGGGGCACGGAAGCTCCCTCGTCCCCACTGAGCACTGTTTTGTCTTTATTCTCCCTCATTGTAATTATTCCTATAGACGAGGAAAATCAGTTAAAAAAAAAAAAAAGAGGAAAGAAAAAAGAATGAACAGAAAGAAGTAGAAGGATGGACGACACTTACTTCGTCTAGTGGTTTCCTCGTGACTTAGGTTCTCAGCAGTGGGTTCTGGACCAAGTCCCCAAGTAGCTAAGCTGCTGAAGGTCACTAGCTCGTGGAAAGACCTTCTAGGGAAGGCACGAACTTTGTCTATTTGATCCAAGTAAAACCTGTCCAAGCGTGGACGAGTAACAGCTGCACCAATAAAAGAAAAGTGGTTAGACGACTGAAAGATAGAAAAAATGCAAGGAATAAAAGAAACGACATAGAAAGAAAACATACCCTCAGGACGAAGACGACCTATGGGGCTGGTAAAAGGAGGGAAGGGGGCATTACTAACTTCCGTTGGGTCCCCAGCCCAATTTCCAGAAATAACAAAAAATTCTTGTTTCCAGAGCCTATCAGACGAGCTACGGCCCGTTATTAAACTGTAATGGGAGCCTCTGGACGAGAACTGGTAAAAACCAGCAGATTTTTTAATCTCCGAGGGCTTATAACAGTAAAGGAACTCGTCCACCGTTAAAGGACAGTTCCCTTCTAATGCCTCACGCCATAACACTTGCATGGCAACTATCGTCCTCCAACCATTGGGGTTAAGTTGATTAGGACCAATGCCTAATCTATGAAGAAGACCTCTACAGAATGTATTTAGGGGAAACCTAAGGCCAGCTAAGAGGTAAGACGAGTATACTCCCAAGCCAGAGGAAGGTGAACAACACCATTCCCCTTCCATGGGTAGACGAGGATTGAATTCCTTAGGAATTTGATATCTATCTACAAGAGTTTTAAGTTTGGGGGCATCTAAGGTGGACGCTACTTCAGGAGCGCAGCTATATATTACATCCTCCTCCTCCTCGTCTTGAGGAGGGCTAGGTGACCTTCTGGACGAGCTAGCCCCAGCCCCAGAAGCCATCCTACGCTGCATCTCCTGGAATTCTTCTAAGGACATACCAGGTACCCCAGACGAATAGTACTCGTCTGAAGAATTATCACTACTACTGGTATTTCCCTCACCACTCTCATAACTATCCCCACTTCCAGAGGAGACGTCCTGATACTCGTCTATCTCCCTATCTACGCTATCACTAGACCTAGACATGATTGTTAAGATGAAAACCTAAGGAAGAGGGAAGGAGAATACCTGACGAAACTAGATGACGAGGTCTAGACGAGAATCTTGGACGAGATGGCAGAAGAGAGATTATGAGAAAGGTGAAGGGCAAGAATGAGAATGTACCTATTTATAGGGCCCATAGGTAGGGTCACGACAGGACACGAGCGAATCAGAAAGTGACGTGTGGCACTCTCTTGAAAAAATGGAATCGACGGGACAGTCTACCGATATGATTCTGACGCGTGGCACGATCTGGGACGACTTGATGATGACACGTGTCAGAAATGAATAAAAAAAAAAAAAAAAAAAAATCTCTACAGTGCTATAGACGACCCATGGACAAGGGGGCAACTGATGGTGTACCAAAAAAATACCAACTGTGTTTCGTCCAAGGGAGTCGTCCAAGTTCTCCAGTCAACTAAATAACGAGAAAGCCTCTGGTTCGTCCAGTGTGATCGTCCGTGACTTTTAGTCAATTGAATGAACCCTGGGCGCTCAGGACGGAAGGGTCGTCCATATGCAGAGCTCATGGACGACCAAACAACGACACGACATAAGGTCGTCCATAGACAAGTCACATGGACGACCATGCAACACACAGCAAAATCTGGAGCAGTTAATCAACCCGTGTTCATCGCCAGTGATTTCTCCTAAGTGTGTAACTTCCATCAACGGTTACTACTTCTATAGCCGTTGGGGAAGTTACTCCTATAGTTCCGGATTTCCACAAGTCTTGGGGAAGTTATTAAAACAAGTAACTGCCCCAAGGTTCCCTATATAAGGACCAGTCTGAAATTAGACAAAGGTATGAAAAATCTGATATTTCACTCCCGAAAAGTTGGAATTATATTTCCTCGTTGAGAAGACTAACTTTACCATCGGAGAGTATTTGACCGGTCCACCCCGGTCACTTGCTTGAGTGTTTCTTCTTTTCAGGCCTTCGCTACCGCCGCAGCCCACCGAAGCCAGCCCACCGAAGCCGAAGTGTTCAACCAACTGATTTCACCACTAACAATTTATGGGCTTTACATCATATTGTGCAGAATCAAGAGCCAAATAAAGTGCCTTAAGAAATTCAAAACTTGCTTGGAAAATCTTATACATTCCAAATAAAAGTTGATGATTACAATGTCAAAGAGGGATGGGAAGTTTACACTGTCACAAGTGTCTTTAAATCTGAGTCTAACAAACACTCAGAAAATATTGTTGCTGACAACATTCAAATTAAACCATCAGAAACACTGTTCAGCCATCACCAAACTATTGCAAACAATCCTATTGCTACTTCAGATATTAAATTACTTACAAGCTTGAAGGATGTAACTAATGACAACCTAATAGATGACGTCTTTGGAAATACACAATTGGTAAGAAGACAAAAACTCATTATTAATTGCTTGATCATAACCTTTCGTACTAATAATGTTTTTTGTTATCCTTATTAGAAATTTAAACATTTATGCACAATGAACAATGAATCTGAAAAATGTATTCTCCCCTTATTGTGTAGAAAGATCTTACAAAAAAAAGAACCTCCAAGCAAACTTCTAACAACAACACAGGCAGCTCCCAGAATAAGAAGAAGAAGTGATTGCATATCATATGTCCTAATAATTTTATTTCTATTATGTAATACATATGGAAAAATTAAACTTGTGCATTAAGTTGTGCATTTGTATAAACTGAGTTACTATAACTTAACAATGGTGGTGGATTTTGTTTTGATTATGATTTGGAGAGACTTGGAATGGTGCATTGGTAGACTTGGAATGGTGCACTGGTTGTTTAGCACTAAATGTGTTTGTGTTTCCTATGTATTGGACAACTTATAAGTTGCTTGAACTTCACAGAATTTCAGCTGTACCATTTCATGATGCATTATGATTGTTTACATTTCAGTTGATTTTATATCACATATAGAAGAAACTTTTTACTATAATTAATCTCTACTTTGTTTTAATTGGAATTCTTACAATACAAATATGTAAGTACATATATGTAATTGCAAGTACATCATTCAATGTCTTCTTTTATTTCTTCAGGTATTCAACTTTTATAAAAATTATTGAATACTTTGGGAGTATCATAAAAACATACTGTTAAGTTTTGTTAATGAAATTTTCTGCTTAATAATATGAATTTAGACTTAACTAAGCCTTTTAAACATGAATAAACTTATGATTAATAATATATCCATTCTCGTGCGGTAGCACAAGTTACATGCTAGTTGGTCTAATTGTCAAGAACAACTCATATCAATATTATAGTAAAAATAAGTTACTATGATCTATTGGATAAAAGTAAAAAAAACTTAATAAAAAGAGATAATAAATGCTAAATTTATATAATAATAAAAATAAGTTACTATGATTTATTAGGTAATAGTAAAAAAAAAAACTTAATGAAAAAAGGTAAAAAAGGTTAAATGCAATAAGTTCCTATGATTTATTGAGTAACATTAAAAAAAAAAAAAAAAAAAAAAAAAAAAAAAAAAAAACTTAATAAAAAGAGGTACAAAATGCTAAATTTATATAATAGTAAAAATAAGTTACTATAATTTATTAGGTAACAGTAAAAAAAACCTTAATGAAAAAAGGTAAAAAAAAGTTATATGCAACATTAGAGTGCCACGTGGCAGGATCTCATGCACTCTCACATGAGATCTCTGCTTTTATATATATAATATTGATATTGATTAGGAACTTCAAATCAAGTAAATTATTTTTCTATAAAAATATATACTTTTGATCCATAAAATTTAGCTCATGCTATATACTCATATTTTCCTACATAGTACACACATTCACATAATTTTATTATAGATTTCTCTACAGGCTGCGTTAGTTTCTTGTACTTTACCAATGAGCCAACGGGATTCTATTCCAATAAGATCGTTGTTTGTATTGCTTTCCAGTTAATTTCCACCACTCTTTACTTAACCTATAATCTGTTTGCAGGTCTTCCTAGTTAGTCTTCTTACACCCATTTCAATTTTATTTACGGACATGTATACGCTGCTTTGACTCACAATGGAAAATTACTTTAGACATTATAGAAGCAGAAGTGGAACCCATATGTTTCAATAATTTTACCAGGGAGATTCCTGGAAGACGGTGAGGCCACTTGCAAACTGATTATGTAGAAAAATTAATACTCCCTGTCTCACTTTTCTCTTCTGCTGGTACTGATTAAGTAAAATAAGTATTGGTTCTACAAATTCTTTATACTCGACATGTTGAATCAGATCTTCATTTCTTATTGTATTTGTTATTGAAGCAGCTAAAAACTTTAAACTTAATTAAAAATAAATAAATAAAAATGATTTATGTGTACATGACTCTTCAATGTTTTTTATTTTTTGGTCTTATGGTACGTGGCATTGTTCAATTCTACAATACAAGATCATTTGGATTTGAATTTTCTTTTCATTACTTAATCATGTAGAATTTATATTTAACTATCATTTTTAAATAGTAAGAATTAACACTTCACACCCCAATTTATCTATATTTATTTATATTTTCTTTTATTTTTTGGTAATCTTACTATATGTTTCCTAAAATATAAGTGTAGGGTCAAGATTTGTAGCCCAAGCCCAAAAGAAATGGGATGCGAGCCCACTAAGACCAACACAATGAATTTGTAGAGAGTAGATGAAAGAACTAGGCTGCTTGTGAACTCAACAACAGTTAATCAAGATTTTACTAGATGAACAAGTACAAAAACACTGGAAACTTGAATAAACTGATGTCCGATGAGATAAATTATAATTTGAAAGGCTAATATCACTCTCAGAGCTACAGTAAATTTTCCTTCTTATTCTTTTTCTCTTTCTTCCGATCCCCCTCCTTGAGAGGTCTCTTACATTTATATATTTTTCTTTTTTGCCATCTTTATCGTACACTTGTTCTTCATCTAGGCATTCACTTGAGTACATGTCCCATCAGGTATCTTCTTTGGTTCTCCATGAGTGGCGGCAACTGAGACTGCACTGTTCAGGGGTCTTCTCCACATAAATGTGGCCAAAAAGTTGCTGCAACGTATTAAATGCGGTGGTAGCAGCTTTTTCTTTAGATATTTCTCTATTCTTATCATCTTTATACGTGCATGAAGTTCATCCTTATCGTTGGAATTTCCTGGAAGCTCACCCAAACTGCCCAGGTATTTGCTTGATCGATATTCTTTAAATCCGAAGAGAATGCACTCCTCGGACTATATTCCTTTGTCCTTTCCTTACGTGATTCTCCACTATGAGGCATTTCCCAATCCTTTACTCCCCCTTGGACATACCCACATTTCCAAATAGGGCCCAAGGCCCAATATCCGAATTTGGGCTTTTACCCCACAATAAGTATATCTCTTTAGTAAAATTTCTTTATTTTTTTCCCCAAAAAAGACAAACTCCTTTTCATTTTGCATTTTGAGAGTTAGGGATACATGAATGCATGGATTTTTTATTTTTTGGAAAAGATGCTATAAATTTTATGGTTACAAATTTGAGACATGTTCTACGTTGCAACCCATAAACAAAAAAGAGAAGCTTTCATTTAATGTTATGATTATATTTCTATGATATTCCTTTGTATTTTTTTTTTTTTTTTTTTTTTTTTGATGGGATATTCCTTTGTATATTAAAGCATATAAAAGTGAAGTTTATTATTTAATTTACTTAAAATTAATTGATTTATATACATTTTATGTTATCTAAAACTTTTTTTTAATATAAAGTTTCAACCTATGGCATCTTTATCAATTGACCTAACTGGAATCCACGAAAAATTAAATATACTCTAAACGTGTACTCTTTAATTCATTTAACAAAAAATTATTGATTTGTATAAATTTCTACCTCCCTCACTAAGCAGGAAACTAATATTTCACATGTATTGGCCTGATGCGCAATTATTGAGCTCAATTTTAGAGTTAAATATTAATCTTACCGTGTCATAGCTGCTATACATTCATTGTGTTTCAAGATTAGATAGTGCATTTCTGACTAGGAGCATAACGTGCATGCTATAAAGTTATTATATTTTAATAGTTAATGCACAGTGTAAATTCTCTAAAAAAATCCAATAGTCTATTTAAGAATAAAAGTTACAATTTTAAAGATACCTCGTCTTTTCCTACTTCATTGCTATAATATAATGGTTCCTCGGGCACCACTTCAATTTTCACACATAAGCTGCTTTAAACTCAAGTTCTTTCTTTCTTTTTCTTTATATGTGTGAATGGTTAATTGGTCAGATTCAGACATGTGAACGCTGTCTCATTTTTACTTTATTCTGCAGGGTAAGGAATAAAGGGGCACTCAAAAGAAGGAAAAATTATATTATGTTTCGGGTATATATGTCTTCTCTCTCACAACAATTGGGTCTCACAACTGTGTGAGACCCAATTGCTATGAGAAAGATGGCATATACACCCGAAACATGATATACTATCTCCAAAGAAAAACCTACTTTTCTTTTTGTTAGTCAAAAGTGAGATAAAAATATAAGGGATAATTACACTCTGCCCACCTGTGGTTTGCCTCTAATTCTATGTGCCCACCTGTGGTTTAAATTTTGACACTTTGCCCACCTGTGATTCTGACCGTGAGTGCTCCGTAACCCACCTCAATGTTTTCCATTACTCTAACACCAAATAAGTAAAAAACACATCCCAAAACGGATCAAACAACCAAAAAAATAACAAGAACATACCCAAGACACAAAAATCAACAAACACAAACCCAAGACAAAATTATCTACTTAGAACCATTGATGTCAAAAGAGCTTCTCTGCAAATTCCCTGACAAATCATCAGCTTTCAACTTCGACCACACGCAGAGCTCAATATTGTCCCCTTTGGTCCCTCGGGCTTACAGTGCCTTGGACTTGGATTCTGATTTTGAAGATTTGGATTTCATGACACCCACAAATAGAAAGGTCTCATTTGGTGGTGGCGCTATGGTGTTGAGCAACAAAACCAAGTTGAAGAAAGTCACATACAACATCAAAAAGAAGCTCAACATAAATCTTAATCTTAATGTTTTGAAGATGAAGCACATGCACAAGAACAAAACCAAGGCATCTGAGTTCTCCCCAACTCCTCTAAAGCCCACTTTTACCTGTTTCCCACACACCACAAAGGTATTTCTATTCCTATTTCTTTCTAGAGAATTTCTATTATTTTATTTTCTTTATTTCTATATTTTTTTTAATCTGAAATTTTGAGATGATTAATCTGAAATTAATAAGCCCTTTTGAGAGAAAAAAATTGTATTGAAACTTTGTCTCTATTGAGCGCAATTTACTTTTGGTTCATCATCTGATTTAAAATAAAAAAAAAAAAAAAAAAAACAAAAAAGCTTTTTTCTTATCATATTTTACACTATTCATTACAGGCTTGGACTAAGGTGTTGAAAGCTGCCTCTAAACATTTCAAGAAAAAGAAGAAGAAAGATCCCACGGCCCATTTGAAGATCTCCAACAATTTGAGAGATGGGAACATTTCAAGATGATTATTCAATTGGAAATTTCTCTCTGTTTTTCTTTTTGGTCAATTCACTCAAATCTGTATTGCCCTTGCAGCAAGCAGGTATACCATACATTACTATCACGTTATTCAAAAAGTGTCCTGGGTTTCTGTTTGTTGATTTTTGTGTCTTGGGTATGTTCTTGTTAATTTTTTGGTTGTTTGATCTGTTTTGGGATGTGTTTATTACTTATTTGGTGTTAGGGTAACAGAAAACATTAAGGTAGGTTACGGAGCACTCACAGTTAGAATCACAGATGGGCAAAGTGTCAAAATTTAAACTACGGGTGGGCACATAGAATTAGAGGCAAACCACAAGTGGGCAAAGTATAATTATCCCAAAATATAAATATAAAGATAAAAATAAAAATCACTTTATTAATGCCTGTCTCTCTGTTCCTCAGATGGTGATGCAGTGAAGAAAAGAAAAGAAACGGTGTCGTATAGTGTATCTGAACAAAAAAAATATAAGAAGGCACAAAACGGCAGTGTTGGACAAGATCAGCACGTGCACAACTTAACACCCGAAACAGTTACTGAAGCTGTCCAGGTGTCATGACATGATTGGCTCCGTGTAGTTAGAACTAGATAGTTAGTTTGTTAGAATTTTGGCGCCATTTTTTTTCCCTCATTTCCTTTGCTTTGCTCTGATGTATATATAAATATATATATATATATATAGCAGAATAGCAGATATTTATTTGTACTCTCAAGTATAAAGAAATATAATTTGCCTCAAGTATATAATTAATTCCCATGCTACAAAAAAAGTCTTCAATTACCTTGCAAATTACTCAGTGCCTATCCTTTTAGTTTTCACATTCTCTAATATGTTTAATGGTTGTATTTGTTATAGTTTTATAGGTCAACTAATACTTTATATTGTTTTCAATAGAAGGGTTCTAAGATTCTCATTAGTAACATATTGTAACTATTTTCAAAACAAAAAAAAAAATTCTCTTAGTG
Source organism: Quercus glauca (assembly GCA_023736055.1). NCBI lineage: Eukaryota > Viridiplantae > Streptophyta > Magnoliopsida > Fagales > Fagaceae > Quercus > Quercus glauca. Next base: position 1,136,492 of record CM043323.1, read on the forward strand.
GAACTATTTATTTATATATAAAAAGAATGTGCATTTATTATTTTCACACAACTATACTTGCTTTTCATTCCATCCTAGCTACAAATTTGAGGAAAGAAATACTTATTTATACTCCAATTTGCTCCTTTATAAGAGCATTCTCATTAGGTGTGCCAAATGCCAAATATTTGGCATTTGGCACACCAAACACCAAAAACCAACCCTCATCAGGTATTCCAAATCTCATAAAATTTGCCACACAGCTACAGTACTGTTTCAAATATGAGACGGTAAGAGCATTCTCATCAGCTCTCTCATAAAAAATGCCATTTTACAACACCAAAAACCTACTTTATCATTTTAACACACCATTTTAGAACATGTCATTTACCAGATGTTCTATATTTCTATTCTATATATTAAAATAATATATCCAACCCATTAAATAATATTAAACAAATTTCATCACATTAAACTACATTCACCGTCAACCTCCACAAACCACCAACGGCAACGGCAACAGCAAATCACCACCAACGGCAAATCAACACCCACAAACAACAATCACAATCACTGGATCTCCATAAAAATTCCAAATCCAAATCCAAAAACCTCAACAAAAAAGAAAAGAAAAAGAAAAGGAAAATCAAAATTTTCAACAAACCATCAACCTCCACAAACCACCAACGGCAACGGCAAATCACCACCAACGGCAAATCAACCTCCACAAACAACAACCACAATCACTGGATCTCCATAAAAATTCCAAATCCAAATCCAAAAACCTCAACAAAAAAGAAAAGAAAAAGAAAAAGAAAATCAAAATCTTCAACAAACCTTGCCGGCGCACTACAGCCACAAACACCGCCGCCCAAAACTCAACCAACCACCGCCACAACCACGACACCACCACCGGCCCAAAATCCCAACCCAGCCGATCAACCAATGACCCAAAATCCACACATTGAAACCCACTACAGCCACAAACACCGCCGCCCACTACAGCCACAAATATCGCCGGCCCAAAACTCAACCAACCATTGCCACAACCACGACACCACCACCGGCCCAAAATCCCAACCCAACCGACCAATCAATAACCCAAAACCGACACAGAGAAACCCATCCCAAATGTCACACCCACGACGCGATTAAGAGCTCTAAAGGTCGGCGGCAAAGGCTGTGGAGGTCGGCGACGAGGGCTGTGGAGGTTGACGGCGAGGTGAGGCGACGAGAGATCTTGAGCAAGGATGAGAGAGATCTTGAGCCGGGAGGACTGAGAGAGAAGAGATAGAGAGTGACGGAGAGAGCAGAGAAATGAAGAAAGTGAGGAGAGAGGAGAGAGAAAAGAGAATATAAAAGCATTAAACAAAAATGGCACATTTGTCCGTACGCTCTCAAATATGAGAGCGTACTGTAGCACGTTCCAAATTTTTGAAACATTTGACATACCTGATGAGCCTTCATTTTTGTGTTTGATGTGTCAAATGTGCCAAATTTTTAGCATTTGGCACATTTGAAACGCCTGATGAGAGTGCTCTAAAGACATCAATCCCAAAAATATTTTGGCTTATTTAATTAGTTTTTCTCTCTCATCCCATCAGATATCTCTCTCTCCGTCTGCAACACAACTCTCCCTCTCCTCTATGGTCTCCATCTCCTCTATGGTCTCCATCTCTCTTGCTCCCTATTTCTTTCTCACTTTCATTTTTTTTCTCTCTCACTCTCTTCCCCTCTCGTCCTCACTCTACTCCGCCGACTTCAAGCCATTGCCGTGCTGCCGAGTTATGAGTTCAAGCCGTTGCCATGCCACCGATCTCATCTGGAGCCACTGCTCGCCAATCTTGCCTAGAGCTGCCGATCTCTCCTCTCTCCGCACCTCACCGATCTCTCTCTCTCTCTCTCTCTCTCTCTCGCAGTGTTTCTGATGGTGGTTGGCTAATTTTGGTTGAAGGTGGTGGGTTGATTGGGTTGTGGGTGTGAGATTTGGGATGGTCTCAGATTGGGTTGTGGTTATTGATGTTGTGGTGTTTTTTTTTTTTTTTGGGTGTAGGGGCTGATATTGGTTGTAATGTTTGTTTGAGTTTTTTTTTTAGTAGTGGCTGATATTGATGGTCGGTGGTTGATTTTGTGGGGGTGGTTGGTAGTTGTGGGCTGTGGCGGTTGATTTGTGGGTGTGGGTGGTGGAGGATTTTTTGTATATATATATATATTTGTAAAAGTTTTTTTAGATTATTTTAATGTGTTGGATATATTATTTTAATGTGTTGAAGGAAAAAATAGAATATCTGATGAATGGTGTGTCAAAATGGCATTTTTTAAAGTGGTGTGTTAAAATGATAAAGTAGGTTTTTAGTGTGTCAAAATGACATTTTTTATAATAGAGCTGATGAGAATGCTCTAACTCCTTTTTGCTATTGATTTTTTTTTTTTTTTTTTAATTTTTAGCTTTCTTAGATAACTGTAAAATTTTAAAAATCTCATCAATCTATTTTAAATGAATAGAGTGGATTTTAACACATTATTGTAATTATTTAACATATTATCAAATTCTAATATAGTGATGGTAAATGCTTATTTAAAAGAGCAACAAGCTCACCAACACAACAATAATTCACAGTTGTTTCTTTCTTTCTCTAACTAGTAACAAAATCCAATCGGTATATTTTAGGGTAATTGTTATTGAGATTTTAAGATATGTTTGGAAGGCTTTCTTCGTATTTTCCTACTTCATTGCTACCATAATTCTTCATTGTTAAAAAAGAGGACACCCACTTCAACTTTACACATACGCTGCTTTGTCTCATAAGGAAATTGCATAAAACTCAAGTAGTCAAGCCCTTTCTTTTTTTAACGAGAAGATGGGAAGGGAGGGACACTTCAGCTTGAGTGCTTGACTTGCATTTTTCTAAGTTCACTTGTAGCCTTACTTAAAATTATTCTATTTTACCATTAAAATCTTCTAGATTTCTTAGAAATTTTTTTAAATCTAATGATGTTATCCATTTATATTTTTTTAAAAATAAGTAAATTTAATTTTAACATTATCAATAATTTAACACATTATCACATTCTAAAATTTTGATGGTCAAAGTTTATTCAAAAGAAGAATAAAGTTATGAACAGAACAAAAAATTACAAGAATAATATTTCTAAAATTTTTTTCTTCTAACTAATAAACTTATATAGTAGTAAAATTTATAATGGTGTGACAAAATTCAGTTGGCATATATATTTTAAATGATAGTACAAATTTAAGATATGTTTTGCAAGGGCTTCCTCGTGATTTCTCACTGCATTGCTAGGATGGTTCCTCGGTGGCAGAGGCGAGGACAGCCGGACAGGGATTCCAAATTTCCAACTTTACACATACACTGCTTTGACTAAAGAACTTAGAAGAGAATTACTTATTACAACCATGCGAAAATAAGCCCAGATATTATTGATGTCACGACTCACGACTATGACTATGCGGAGATCGCTTTATTAATTATTGATGTATAAATGCCTGTCCCTCTCAAGCATTCTGTCACTTCCAAACACAAACACTCCACTCATTTTTATTGTAATTCATTCATGAATCCAGCGTTATTTCAAAAGAAAATTTTGGAGCTTTTCAGTTTTCTCTGCGATTTCGTAAAAAATCTGTGAACTCACTTTTCAAGCCCGTATATCCATCTCCTTTTTCTTTTCCACTTCTTGAAATTAAAATCCGACTCAAATTTGCTTTCTTCTTCCTCTATTTATATTTTCTTTTGTGTTACACTCTTCAAAAAAACTATTTTAATATATTTTAAGACATAGCTCTAGCATATTTCCGATGGCTTCTCTGGCCATAGAAAACGCCTCCTCCTCCTCATCTATTCCTCCTGCTCCTACTCCTGGATGCAAATACGAATACGATGTATTTCTCAGTTTCAGAGGCACTGACACCCGCAACAATTTCACAGACCATCTATACTATAGGTTGAAGCAAGAAGGGATATTCACATTTAGGGACGATGAGAGGCTCGAGCAAGGAACAGAGATTAACTCAGGGCTCCTGAGAGCAATAGATGAATCGAAAATCGCTGTTGTCGTTCTATCCAAACAATACGCTTCGTCGAGTTGGTGTTTGATCGAACTTGCAAAGATCGTTGAGTGCATGGACAAGAAGAAGCTGACAGTCCTACCTGTGTTCCACTATGTGGATCCTAGTGATATCAGGAATCAGAGAGGGTCTTTCGCAGAAGCTTTTGCAAAACATGAAAATCGATTCAAAGATAAGATTGATGATGTGAAGACTTGGAGAGCAGCCTTGACAGAAGTTGCCAATCTCTCGGGATGGCATCTAAAGGATAAGTAAGAATTTCTTTTCTTTTCGAATGATGGTTTTAAATTTTTATTTTATTTTAATTCCTGAATTTTCTTATCTTTACTTTCTTTACTTTGCCACATGACATCTTTCTTTTACTTAGCCCCCTGTATATGACAAATCTAGGAAATTATAAGCTCGAATTGGACTTTGGTTGAACAACATCGCATGCATATATTGTTTGTACCACGTACATACTATACACTTGTGGAGTTCATTTTTTTTTTTTTTTTTTTTTAAACTGAACGAATCTCAGATTGTATCTTTGCTGAATATTTTGTCTCTAAATTAATGTATCTCTGGCTCTGCCTCATTGAAATTGTTGTTCTGCTATATCCTTTGCAGTTCTGAAACAGAAGTTATCAAAAAAATCATTCAAAGAATAAGTAGTGAATTGGATGATGAAGTCCCATTTGTTTCCGAGCACCTTGTTGGAATGGACTCCCGTGTGAAGGAAATGTTGGATTTATGCTTGAGTGAAAGGTTGAATTGTGTCCGCTTAGTTGGGATTTGTGGTATGGGTGGAATCGGTAAAACAACTCTTGCCCGAGAAATTTATAATAGAATTTTTCGTGACTTTGAAGCTAGTAGTTTTATTGCTAATGTTAGAGAAGAGTCTGAAAGTCGATGTCTAGTTTCTTTACAGAACAATCTTCTTTCTAAGATCCTTATGGGAACGGAAAAAAATATTTCAGATGTTGAAGAGGGAATGAAAATTCTAAGGAATAGACTCTGCAATAAGAAGGTTCTTATTGTTCTTGATGATGTGAATCATGATGAACAACTAAAAGCATTAGCTGGGAAGGATTGGTTTGGTCTAGGGAGTATAATCATTGTAACAAGTAGAGATAGTCATTTGTTGAAAACCTATTGGGATAGGGTGATTGATATATATATAGCTAAGGAGTTGAATTATGATGAAGCAATGGAGTTTTTTAGTTTGAAGGCTTTCAAGAAACCTCATCCTGAAGAAAATTATGTGGATTTGTCTATAAATTTTGTGAATTACGCTAAGGGCCTTCCTTTAGCTCTTAGAGTTTTAGGTTCTTCATTGTTTGGTAAAACACTTGATGTATGGAGAAGTGCTCGAGATAAATTAGAAGCAAAACCTAATAGAGACATTATGGATGTACTTGAATTAAGTGTTGATGGGCTTGATGATACACAAAGAGATTTGTTTTTAGATATTGCATGTCTCTTTAAAGACAGGGACAACTATTACATAAGAGATACTCTAGAAAGTTTAGGTCATTATACTTACGATATTGATGTTCTTCAGGACAAATCTCTTGTAACCATTGCTTCAAATGGAGCTCTTTGGATGCATGATTTGCTTAAAGAAATGGGTCAAGACATTGTTCGTTGTGAATCCCCTGAAAAGCCTGGTAAACGTAGTAGGTTATGGAGTTATAAGGATGTCTTACATGTATTGACAAGTAATGCTGTAAGTTGACAAATTTAAACTTGAATTTAGAAAAGTATATATGTTCTTTCAAATTCTTCTAATAATTTTTCTAATTTCATTGTTTTTGGTTACTAGGGAACAGAGGTAGTTAAAGGCATAATACTAAACATGCCTTTTGAAGCAAAGGAACGCTTGAGTGCTGAAGCCTTCACAAAGATGAAAATTTTGAGATTTCTTAAAATTGGTTATGTGCATCCTCGAGAAGGCCTCATTGGAGGTCCTATTCAACTTCCACAAGGTCTCAATTATCTTTCTAACGAATTACGCATAATAGATTGGCATGGATATCCTTTAAAATCCATGCCAACCAATTTCCAACCAAACAAACTTGTTGAACTAAGAATGCATAACAGTGGCATCAAACAACTATGGAAAGGAATTATGGTAAGATTTTCACTTATACAATTGTGTTTTTCCTTCATTTTCATTAAGGCATGAGTTCGTCTAATTATTTCTTGGTTTATAACAGATTTTAAATGAGTTAAAACTCATTGACCTCAGTGACTCTCAAAACTTGATTAAGACCCCAAATCTCAGTGGATTCCCAAATCTTGAGCAATTGATTCTTAATGGTTGTACAAGACTATCTAACATTCATCCATCTCTTGGAGATCTCAAAAGGCTTATTGAATTGGATTTGAATGGTTGCAAAAATCTCGAAAGCCTTCCTCACAAGATCAACTTGGAAGCTCTTGAATTTTTCAATCTTAGTGGTTGTTCGAAACTGAAGAAATTTCCAGATATTGTGGAAAATATGCCATGTTTGTCGAAACTTTATTTGAGTGAGACTACTATAAAAGATCTATCATTATTAGTGATACACTCAACTGGCCTTATAAAATTGGATCTAAGAGATTGCAAAAACCTTTCAAGTCTCCCTCTTGCAATTTGTAGTTTGATATCTCTTAAAACTCTCAATTTATCTGGCTGCTCAAAGCTTGATGAATTGCCAGAAAATTTGGGAAAAATCAAAGGTTTGGAGGTGTTAGACTTGAGTGGGACTGCTATAACGGGGCTACCTTCATCTGTTGTTCACTTAAAAAATCTCAAAGTAGTATCTCTCTCCGGATGCATTGATCCCATGGGCGTGCTAGAGCATTCTTTAATAGGCTTATGCTCTTTGACCACACTTGATATAAGTTATTGCAATGTTCAGTCAATTCCTAATGTTCTTGGGTGCTTGTCATCTTTAGAATATTTATATCTAAGAGGAAATAATTTTGTTTGCCTTCCTAAAAGTATCGTTCAACTATCTAATCTAAGAGCTCTTTATATGGGTGGTTGCACTCATCTTCGAATGTTGCCCAAGCTTCCATTAAATATTAGGTATGTTGAAGCAACAAAGTGTACCTCAGTGGAAACATTATCATCAAGACCAGAATCCGATTTTCGGCCGGAAGACACCAAATTGATCAAGAATCAAGACTATGGTGACCTATTTTCAACAATGCTAAGACGTTATATCATTAATAATACCCAGGTCTGTCTCTCTCTCTCCCTCTCTCCCTCTCTCTCACGTGTGAAGTTCTAAGCATCATGAATTGTATGTTTCAGGATCAGAAAGGTGTGTACCATGTCAATAGTCCTGGAAGTGAAATTCCGAAATGGTTTAGCCACCAAAATGTGGGGGCTTCAGTGAATCTGCAAGTGCCCTCAGATTTACTAGGTAACAAATTGATGGGAATCGCTGTGTGCGCTGTTTTTGTATTCCGCAAGCATGATGAAGGAGAGATTTGGCGTTACCTAAATGGAACTGCAGGAATGGGCTATTTTTTTTCCCATGAATTTGGTAAGATTGAATCGTATCAGCTTTGGCTGCAATATTTATCCCCTACATACCTTGCGGGCTGGAAAGAAGAAATACTTAATAAAGTCGATGCTAACGGATTCAGCCAGATTGAAGTTAAATTTGAACCCGATGATCCAGGCTTGGAGGTTACAAAATGCGGGGCCCATCTGTATTTCAAGCGAGACACTGAAGACGTAATAAACCAAACTAAGGCTGGGCCTAGCAGCTGCATCATCACTCCTTGCGATGAGGATGGTTTTGAGGATTCAGAAAAAGATACCAAAATTAAACGAAGCAGTGATGACTCTGATGGGGAAGGGGCTGGACCTAGTGGAGAAGCTACCTCTAATGGCATAGATATACCGCACCCAAAGAGTGTACAGCTCCCTAATCTAATCCAAAGACTCATGCTGTGTTTGGGAAATTGGATTGGGAGTTTATGTGCACAAAGGCAAGGTGACTCTGATTGCGAGGAAGAGGAATTCCAATGAAAATTGGTAGCTTTGAGAAATCTGCACGGCTGATCAACTTTTTCTCTCTGATTTTTTTGTAAGTCACCATCTTTTGCTCCCTCTTACAAATCTTGTATGTAGCTGTATATTTCTTTTTAAAAATAAATATGTGGGCACCCGAGGAACGAGAAAGGAAGCGAAGGAGACTGCACCAATGGGCCGAGGCCCTAGGAGGAACAGGGCGGGCTCTGGATTGAGCCTAGCAAGAAGCTGGCAAGGCCCGAGGAGCCATGGTGTCCGAGGAGAGAACCAGATCCTATGCAGCGCCACGCCAAAACGCCAAGGGTAAAGCCTCCTCGGCCGAGGAAGGCATGGGTCAGTGGCAGACAAGCGGCCGCCAAGATAATAGCCCCCAGTCACATCAGTAATAAATGGCGCACACCAGCACTGACAGCCGCATTAAATACAGAGGTGACCTGAGAGGATGCCCATCGCCGCTGCACCAGCTACTACTGCCGCCTGCTCCTAGAAAGAAGATAGGTGACAAGTGTCGGAAGTTGGGCAAGGGACAGTCCAAGATGGACGGAAAAGATTAAAAGGCCAAGGGCTATATAAAGAGAAGGCAGGGGGCCTTTGGAGGGAGTTCGGTTGTTGTTCTAGCCCACCTCTACCAAATTCTATTGTATTAGGGTCTGCGGGAAGTAAAGTTTGCTTTGTTCAAAGAAGGAGATATTGTATTATCCTCGTTTTGGCCCTTACAATTGGCGCCGTCTGTGGGAAACAACAAGCACCGGTGGATATACCTTGGGTAGCAATGGCGAATGAGGGTAGAAGTGAGCAGGGGTCGGTTGGACTTCGGGGTGGTGACCCCTTCCTTGACCTGGAACGAAGAAGGGATAGACGGCGGGCACACAGCACGCCAGCAGGGCCGCACCGCTCGAGGCGAGAAGGGCAGGACCGCCCCCGCCGTGAGAATCGAGCCCAACGGGGGCAGGACCCAATGGCGTTACAACGAGAAATTGAGCACTTGCGTAAGAAACTGAGGCGAAAGCGGCGAGACAGGAGGAGCCCCTCGGAGGCGTCAAGTGCGGATTCTCGGGGAAGCCCAGACCCACCGTACCGGCGCAGGTCCAGAACCCCACCTAGTGAAACGTACTCGGACACCTCGGACGAGGGCGACCACGGGTATGAGAGGTTGCCCTCGCGTCAAGATAAGAGGAACGACGCCATGAGCAAAGCTTTGAAGCAAATCTCCAAGTCACCGTTTGCCAGGAGAATTAATAAGGCCAGGCTTCCACATCGTTTCTCCCAGCCCACATTCACTATATATAACGGGAGAACGGATCCCGTGGAACACGTCAGCCATTTCAACCAGAAGATGGCCGTACACGCCGGCAATGAGGCTCTCATGTGTAAGGTCTTTCCTTCCAGCCTGGGACCTGTGGCCATGCGCTGGTTCGACGCGTTGGGCGAAGGGTCCGTTGGATCTTTCCAGGAGCTGACTAGAGCTTTCGCCGCGAGGTTCATCACTTGCAGTAGGACACCCAGACCCTTGGACGCCCTGCTATCCATGGTAATGAGGGAAGGGGAAACCCTCAGAGCCTACGCGGACCGCTACTGGGAAATGTATAACGAGGTGGACGGGGACTTCGAGGACGTCGCGGTAAGGACATTCAAGGTCGGCCTTCCGACCGACCACGACCTTAGGAGGTCGCTAACGATAAAACCTGCCGCCAGCATGCGCCAGCTAATGGAACGCATTGAGACCTACAAAAGATTGGAAGAAGACCAACTCCAAGGGAGAGGCAAGGCCGGGTTGTACCCAGAGAAGAAAGATCCACGGGGAGGAGGATACCATAACGACCGGCCACGAAGGGAGTTCCCCGGCAGGCAGGCCCCGGAAGGGGTTCATATGGTCAACGCGTTATTTAAAGAATCGATGCACCAGATACTTGAAAAGATTAAGGACGAACCATACTTCAGCTGGCCGAGCAGGATGGGCGGGGACCCGTCCAGGAGAAACCAGAACCTCCACTGCCATTATCATCGGGATAACGGCCACAAAACGGAGGACTGTAGAACGCTGAGAAGCCATTTGAACCAATTAGCGAAGGCAGGGAAACTGGGTCGCTTCGTCCATCAGCCTGCGGGGCAAAACGAGCCGACAGGGACGGAATTTCCCCAGGGCAATCACTCACGCCCGGCCTTGGGAACCATTAATATGATTCTGGCCGGCTCAGGGGCCGGCGCCGTGTCTAGCCCCCAGGTCCTGTCTGTGGTGGGAAGCCTGAATCAAGAGGAATGGCATAACAAGAGGTCAAGAGCGGCGATCCCCGACTTAAGTTTTTCGGAGGAAGATAAGAGGGGAACCCAACAGCCGCACGAGGATGCATTGGTCGTCACAGTTAGAATTGGGGGGTACGACGTCAAGAGGGTGCTAATCGACCAAGGGAGCCAGGCGGACGTGATGTACCCCGATCTGTACAGGGGATTGGGTCTTAGGCCCGAAGACCTCGAAGCATGCCAGTCCCCGCTTATGGGCTTCGACGGAAAAATAGTAGCACCCCTGGGAAGAATTAACCTTCCCGTGCAAATCGACGGCCGCGAAGTCCGGGTGAACTTCATAGCAGTAGGGGCCTCCTCGCCCTACACGGCCATCCTCGGCAGGCCTTGGATTCATTCTATTGGGGCTGTGCCCTCAACCCTGCACCTCAAGGTCAAGTACCCCATTCTCGGGGGAGTAGGAGAACTGGTGGGGGATCAGGCGATGGCCCGACGGTGCCAGGCGTCCGCAGCCACCCCACACTTGCCTGGCCAAACCCTCGGTCATAGTGGTGCGGCTCAATAGCAATTACAGGGGGCTGCACCCGAGCAGCCAGTCGAGTCGTCTCGACGAACGGCCGAGGAACTGGTGAAGGTGCTAATTGGTACATGCGAGGAGCGGTATTTCCAAATAGGGTCGCTGTTGCCGCCTAAAGAGAAGTCGGACTTGGCGGAGTTCCTGAAAGCGAACCTGGATGTGTTCGCGTGAGATGCGAGCGACATCCCTGGAATCAGCCCCGAAGTGGCGTGCCACCGGTTGAACGTGAATCCCGGGGTGACCCCACGGAGGCAACCCCCTCGGCGGTCATCAGACGCGCACGCCGAGGCGGTTAAGGATGAGGTGAGCAGGCTGAAACAGGCGGGGGCAATCAAGGAAATCTTCTACCCCGACTGGCTGGCCAACACCGTGGTGGTGCAAAAGAAAAGCGGGAAGTGGCGGGTGTGCGTAGATTTTACCGACCTCAACAGGGCCTGCCCGAAGGACCCCTTCCCGATTCCCAGGATAGACCAGCTGGTGGACGCCACGGTGGGGCATCCCCGAATGAGTTTTCTGGATGCATTCCAAGGCTACCATCAGATACCCCTGTCCTTGGCCGACCAGGAGAAAACGGCTTTTCGCTCTCCCACTGGCAACTTTCACTATAGGGTGATGCCCTTCGGTCTCAAAAACGCCGGCTCGACCTATCAAAGGATGATCACGCGCATGTTTGAAAGGCAGCTCGGGAAAAACATGGAGGCTTACATAGATGACATGGTGGTCAAAAGTAAGAGGGCCGAGGACCACCTCGCGGATCTATCAGAGACCTTCGCGACACTCAGGAAGCACAGGTTGCGGCTCAATGCGTCGAAGTGCTCCTTCGGGGTAGGCTCGGGCAAGTTCCTGGGTTACATGATCACGCATCGGGGAATCGAGGTCAACCCGGAGCAAATCAGGGCTATTAACGACCTACATCCCCCTCGAAACCCAAAGGAGGTACAGAAACTGGCTGGGATGATGGCCGCGCTGAGCAGATTTATCTCGCGGTCCGCGGACAGGTGCCGACCTTTCTTCCAGCTACTTCACAAGTGGAAGGACTTCAAGTGGACCGAAGAGTGCTCCCGGGCATTCGAGGATCTCAAATCATACTTATCCAACCCTCCCATCCTGTCTCGGCCTGACAGGGAAGAAGTACTGTATGCCTACCTGGCGGTCACAGGGCACTCCGTCAGCTTTGTGTTGGTCAGAAATCAGGACGGGGTCCAAAAGCCGGTCTACTACGTCAGTAAGTCCTTACAGGAAGTGGAAACGCGCTATCTCCCGCTAGAAAGAGCAGTCCTAGCCATTGTACACGCGACCAAAAAGCTCCCGCACTACTTCCAGGCCCACACAGTGGCCGTGCTAACCCAGCTGCCCCTACAGGCCTTGCTGAGAAAGTCCGACTACACGGGCAGGATTGCGAAGTGGGCCACAAAGCTGGGGGTTTACGATGTTAAGTACCTACCCCGCACAGCGGTAAAGGGCCAAGTCCTAGCAGATTTTGTGGCAGAATTCGCCGAGGACATAGGTGGAGAAGCAAGCATGACCACAGGCAAGATGGTCTCGTCGGCAATCCTTGCTCCCGTATGGAGGGTTTACACGGATGGGGCCTCCAATCGAAGAGGAGCCGGTGTAGGGATAGTACTAATCACGCCCGAAAAGCTGATAATGGAAAAATCTTTGCGACTAGGTTTCCCAGCCACCAACAATGAGGCCGAGTACGAAGCCCTGCTAGCAGGAGTGAACCTGGTCAAACTACTTGGAGGGAGGATGGTGGAGGTGTATTCCGACTCTAGGCTAATCGTTGGCCAGATCAGTGGGGAGTTCGAGGCCCGAGATGAGAGAATGCAAAGGTATCTCGCCAGGGTGCGAAGCGTACAGAACCATTTCGATGGTTTCAGGGTGGAGCAAGTCCCAAGGGGGCAGAACTCGCACGCCGACGCCCTGGCCATGCTCGCCACCTCGCTGGAATCAAACCTTCCTCGGGTCGTTCTGGTGGAAGAAGTCCACACGCCCGCCGTAGTGGAAGTGACCGAAGTAAGGATCTGTAGCGTCCGCGCTGGCCCGAGCTGGATGGATCCTATCATGGCCTTCTTAGGAGGGGGGCAGTTGCCGGAGGACAAAGGAGAGGCGGAAAAGATACGAAGAACGGCCCCGCGCTATTGGCTGTCCGAGCAGCGCAAGCTTTACAAACGCTCGTACTCGGGCCCATATCTTCTGTGTGTACACCCAGAGGCCGTGGAGCCATTGCTCGAAGAACTGCACGAGGGCATCTGTGGAAGCCACACGGGCGAGCGATCCCTGGCACATAGGGCCCTATCACAAGGATACTGGTGGCCTAAGATGCGCCAGTCCTCCCAGGACTACGCAAAGCGATGCGATCAATGCCAGAGATACGCCCCCAACATACACCAGCCGGGGGGAGTCCTGAACCCTTTGTCCAGCCCCTGGCCTTTCGCCCAATGGGGCTTGGACATAGTAGGCCCTTTCCCTCGGGCCACGGGCAATAGGAGGTGGCTACTCGTCGGCACGGACTACTTCACCAAGTGGGTTGAAGCCGAGCCCCTTGCCAACATTAGAGATGCTGACGCCAAAAGGTTCATATGGAAAAATATCGTGACTAGGTTCGGAGTACCGCACACACTGATCTCAGACAACGGGCTCCAGTTCGACAGCAAATCTTTCAGAAGGTACTGTGGGGAATTGGGAATCAGGAATGGGTATTCCACGCCGGCGTACCCTCAGGGCAACGGACAGGCCGAGGCCACCAACAAAGCCATAGTCGCCGGACTCAAAAAGAGGCTGGACGATGCGAAGGGAAGGTGGGTTGACGAGCTGCCCCACGTGTTGTGGACGTACCGCACCACCCCACGGAAGTCTACAGGGGAAACCCCGTTCTCATTAACCTACGGTTCGGAGGCAGTGATCCCCGTGGAAACCGGGTTTCCAACTTTAAGGACTGACCAGTTCAGTGCCGAGGGGAACCGCCAGTTGCTTCTGGACAACCTGGACTTGACCGAAGAGAGACGAGACGTCGCCATGGTAAAGTTGGCCCACTACCAGCAGAAGCTAAAGCAAGGATATGATAAGGGGATCAAGTACAGGCCCCTGTCCCCAGGAGACTTGGTCTTAAGGAAAATAGTGGGGTCGGCTAAACTCCCTTCCTGGGGTAAGCTCGGACCTAATTGGGAAGGTCCATTCAAAATCACCTCCGTTGCAGGAGTCGGAGCGTATCGGCTGGAGGACCTGGATGGAAATATAATCCCTCGCCCATGGAATGTAAATAATTTGCGACGCTATTACTATTAATGAAAATCTGCAACTTTCGTACTTAGATTTTGTCTCCTTAACATTTGCAAGAAAAATTCTAAGTGTTAGAACAAACCTAACGCTTGTCTGGCTCCTCGGCCACAAGCTTAGGGGAAACTAGCACGTGCAAGAAAAATTCTAAGTGTTAGAATATGCCCAAGACTTGCCTGGCTCCTCGGCCACAAGCTCATTGAAAACTAACATTTGCAAGAAAAATTCTAAGTGTTAGAACAAACCTAACGCTTGTCTGGCTCCTCGGCCACAAGCTTAAGGGAAACTAGCACGTGCAAGAAAAATTCTAAGTGTTAGAATATGCCCAAGACTTGCCTGGCTCCTCGGCCACAAGCTCATTGAAAACTAACATTTGCAAGAAAAATTCTAAGTGTTAGAACAAACCTAACGCTTGTCTGGCTCCTCGGCCACAAGCTTAGGGGAAACTAGCACGTGCAAGAAAAATTCTAAGTGTTAGAATATGACCAAGACTTGCCTGGCTCCTCGGCCACAAGCTCATTGAAAACTAACATTTGCAAGAAAAATTCTAAGTGTTAGAACAAACCTAACGCTTGTCTGGCTCCTCGGCCACAAGCTTAAGGGAAACTAGCACGTGCAAGAAAAATTCTAAGTGTTAGAATATGCCCAAGACTTGCCTGGCTCCTCGGCCACAAGCTCATTGAAAACTAACATTTGCAAGAAAAATTCTAAGTGTTAAAACAAACCTAACGCTTGTCTGGCTCCTCGGCCACAAGCTTAGGGGAACTAGCACGTGCAAGAAAAATTCTAAGTATTAGAATATGTTCAAGACTTGCCTGGCTCCTCGGCCACAAGCCCATTGAAAACTAACATTTGCAAGAAAAATTCTAAGTGTTAGAACAAACCTCGGCCACAAGCTTAGGGGAACTAGCACGTGCAAGAAAAATTCTAAGTGTTAGAATATTTGCAAGACTTGCCTGGCTCCTCGGCCACAAGCCCATTGAGAGCTAACATTTGCAAAAGTTCTCATTAAAAAAAAAAAAAAAAAAAAAAAAAAAAGGGAGAGAGAGAGGCTAGTGCTAGCCTGGTTCCTCGGCCACGAGTCCAGGGAAAATTTTCAGGGAAATATTCTAAGTATTGGGAATATTGCAAATACATATAGTAAGACTTTTGCACAAAAAAAGAAAGAGTGAGACGAATTTAACTTAACTTTTCATTTAAAACTGATTACAAAATAAGGAACTGATTACAAAGAGGGCGCCCTGCTACAAAAATTCCACAAGGGAAGGGCGCATGAAGAAAGGAAGGAAAGAGGAAAACTAAGCCTAGGGCTCCTTGTCCTTAGCACTCTTCTCCTTTTTGTCCTTCTTTTTCTTCAAAGGAACACCTTCTGGCACCTCCTTCTCAGCTTCCAAGTCCACTGTGCCTTCTGGAGGAGGCAAGCTCTGGGAGGGAACAGGAGAGGAGGGAGGATTCAGGGGCTCGGCAGGAACGTTGGGATCGGAGCTCGGATCGACGGGGGGGCTGGGGTCCGAAGCTGGCAGACGCAGGGCTGGAGGATAGTAAACCCGGTCAGGGGCTCGGAGCTCCGAATCAGGACTAACGCCCGCTGCATTCAACGCCTCCACCCAGACCTCTTGGCTAAAAGCGCGGGCGACGTCGCGGAGCTGGGCAGTGAGTGATGCGGCGGCCTTGTTCATGCCCGCATCATAGGCCTCCTGCTCGGCCTTGGCCTTCTCGGCGTCCTTGTCCGCCAGCCGCTGATGCGCCTGCTTCAGCTCCACCATAGAAAGAGCCAGGGCGCTGTCGGCCCTCTTCTGGGCCGCCAAGGCATCAGAGGCCTGCCTCTCAAAGCTCTTCAGGGCGGAGTCAGCGTCGCGGAAGGCTTTCTCGGCCTCAGACAGCTGGGTGAGAGTATCCTTCAGCTTCTGCTCTGCATCGGCCCTGGCCTTCTCGGCGGCCTCATAGGCCTTCTCAGACTTCCTGGCCACGTCCAGGGAATGATCCACCCAGTCTTCTGCCATAAAGGCAGCCTGAACGGCCTGCAAAGAAGGGAAACGAAGAGAAGAATCAGTAGTCAAAAAAAAAAAAAAAAAAAAAAACACTTGGTAAAGGGGAGAGTTGGCTGGAACGGGTGAAGGTACCTTAGCCAGGTCTTGCTTCAAAGAAAGGAAGACCTCCCTCTTCCTGAAGGACTTCAGTTCCTCCATATCTTCGGGGAGGCATAGGGCTCTCTCCAAGCACTCGGCCACCAGTCCCGAGCTACCCTTAGAGGGGTCCCTCAAGTTGGCGTCATCCAGCACTGGAGAGCCCGAGCTTAGAGTAAAGGATGGCCTCCAGACGGAAGCCTTCCTAGAATGCTCCCCGCCGCTCTCCCTCGGGGGCACCACGGGGTCGGGCCTCTTCTTCGACAGGCCCTTTCCAGCTCGGGCATCCTTAGTTGGGGGCTCGGATATCTCCCCGTCCTCGGGCGTAGTCACCCCTTTTCCGCTGGGACCACGCTTGCGTTTCTTGTCCGCGGCGTCGGTCGGGGATGTACGGGGAGCGGGCGGAGTTGGCAAGCGAGGTGGCACCGCGGCTGACGAGGAGGACCCCCCGGCATGGGCCGATAGTAGCGCCAGGAGGTCGGGGGTCTTCTCTTGGAAACCCATGGCCGACGATGATGAGTGGGTGGTAGATGCGCTCGGAGCGTCGGGGCGGTTGAAGACTTCGAAATCTTCCTCGGTCACTTCTTGGACGGAGGTTGACGTGGATCCCTCCGCCTCCTCGTCTGACGGCAAAGGGGGTTCTTGGGCGTATAAAAGCTGAGCGGCCAAGGGCCCAGGGAGTTCGGCGTCTTGCGTCCCCTCGGGAGGGGGTCCTGCCTGCAGAAATCCTGGGATGGCAACGTCTATCCTAGCCAATCGCGGGTCGCGAGCCTTGATGACGTTCTTCGGGCTCTGGAAACGTTTGGTTGAAGCTGTGTAGCCAAGGATGACGTGCGCTGCCCGGAGTTGCCCGTCCCGATGAAGAAAGATCTCGGCCTGAAGAATTCTGTTCAAGTCGTGGAAATTCACCAGGTGCCGGGCGGGGGCCGTGTGATGCTCGTCTGCAATGGAAAAACATGGCCATCGTTAGCAAAAAGAAAAACGAATGAAGGCATAAAGAAAGGGGAAAAAAGGGGGGGAACGCCAGACAGGGGCTCCTCTAAAAAAAAAAAGAGAGAAGAAGTAGGGGCCTAAAGCGAAGACCCAAGCCCTCGGGAATTCTACCTGGTTCCCCTTCCTGAGTGGGGCAGTGTCGCCCATCATGCCACTCGCCCGAGACGAGAAGGAAGTCCTCATCCATGCCCTTGCTCGAATCGGGCAAGCAGGAGATTAACCTAACCGTGGGGATCCTACTCTTCATGTAGTACTTGGTTTTTTCTCCTTTTTGGCAATTATATACCCAGTTCACATCATGCCATGTGAGGCGAGTCCCCATCCTACGGTTGATGGCGTCTACACACCCGAGGATCCTAAACATATTGGGGGAACACTGGGTTGGGGTCAGCCTAAAGTTGATTAAATAGTCCTTGGTCACTGGGCTCATGGGGAGTACCATCCCACCTTCGATGAAGGCAATCATGGGAATCACCACCGACTCAGGAGGGCGATCGATGACCAGCCATTCACCCTCCTCACAATACCTAAAGTCCACACTATCTAGGATCCTATACCTGGCCCTAAAGGCCATCCTAGCCTCCTCGGTGTCCACCAGCCTAGCGTATCTACCCATAGAAAAGAAAAAAGAGGATCGAGACAAGAAGGAAGCCAACACACCTACTGCGAAAGTCAAAAAGGACGCTCCTCGGGAGTAAAATCTCGCTTCGCCAAAGTAAGAACGCCAAAAATGCCAGAAATGAGCCCTCCGCTGTCTTGACCGCTCCATTTATAGGAGGCGAAAATGAGCGGTAAAAATTCCCTCTCATAAATGAAGATCAGCGAGGGCCGCACAATCTCAATCATACCGTTGAACGTGGGGAGACAGGCAGCCGCCTGACACCATAAATGGGGGCTCTCGAAATCCGAAGCGTCAGGAGCGTGCGTAAGACAGTTGAAAAGACATTGGCTCGTGTGAACACATACCACACGCACGATCCATCCGAAGAGTTAAAATTTCACTCATGTTTCAGATGAAGTGAGTTAAAATTTTTGGGGGCTATTGTGGGCACCCGAGGAACGAGAAAGGAAGCGAAGGAGACTGCACCAATGGGCCGAGGCCCTAGGAGGAACAGGGCGGGCTCTGGATTGAGCCTAGCAAGAAGCTGGCAAGGCCCGAGGAGCCATGGTGTCCGAGGAGAGAACCAGATCCTATGCAGCGCCACGCCAAAACGCCAAGGGTAAAGCCTCCTCGGCCGAGGAAGGCATGGGTCAGTGGCAGACAAGCGGCCGCCAAGATAATAGCCCCCAGTCACATCAGTAATAAATGGCGCACACCAGCACTGACAGCCGCATTAAATACAGAGGTGACCTGAGAGGATGCCCATCGCCGCTGCACCAGCTACTACTGCCGCCTGCTCCTAGAAAGAAGATAGGTGACAAGTGTCGGAAGTTGGGCAAGGGACAGTCCAAGATGGACGGAGAAGATTAAAAGGCCAAGGGCTATATAAAGAGAAGGCAGGGGGCCTTTGGAGGGAGTTCGGTTGTTGTTCTAGCCCACCTCTACCAAATTCTATTGTATTAGGGTCTGCGGGAAGTAAAGTTTGCTTTGTTCAAAGAAGGAGATATTGTATTATCCTCGTTTTGGCCCTTACAAAATACATTGGTATATGCTTGCATTTCTTTTTTCTTTTTAATCTGTGACAAAGGCCCTTTTAGTTCAGTAGTTTGTGATGCTTATTTCTGCTAGTTGCTCCATACCAGGATATGAAGAAGTTATTGGAATTTTTTGGTAAGGACAAGTTGTCGCATCTGGTGCAACTGGGGTGTGTACGGCAATAGTTGAGAGTTTAAACAATTATCTTAGCATTCATCTGGGTCTTTAATTTCATTTTCTTAATCAATAATTATGCTATGTACTAAACATTTTTGTTCAATTATGTGGTAGGGTAAAACCGGCACTGTTGTTGCCTTCTGTTTATTGTATTTTGTAGTACAATTTTCCATAGCAGAATGTAACAGATGCATGCAATTCCAGTGTCAGAAAATCAAATGGAAAGAAGAAAATTTGGGCTCTTTTTTCCCAGAGAGATCGCCTTCTCTTAGAGCAGTCATGTGGTCCTTTTTTTTGTCCCTTAATACATAAACCCTTTCAAAATCTGAAAATTTTGAGTCTTTTTTTAAGTTGTATTGTTGATGAACTCTGAGGTTGTAATGAATTTTGTTGATTTTTTTTCTGTTTGGTTGATTAGAAAGCTGTGGAAATTTTGGCTTTTAATTTTTGGATTTTGTGCTGAGTTTTCCCTAGAATTGGGCCTGTAATAGTTGAATTAGGCTCCTTTTAGTAGAGAGGGCTCTTTTGTTTTTCTGGGTCCCAATATAAGAAACTTAGGTCATTATTATTTTGTTTTCATTTAAACAATTTGATTTTAAAAATGAGGTTTTGTCTAGAAGTCCTCCTGATTGTGTGTTTGTAGTTGATGGATTATCTTCTATCAATTGAATATCTTTAATTGTGTTATTACTGATCAGAATCATCTTTATTGATGTACTCAGCTCAAACTTTTATTTTATTCTATTTAGTTTTACTTGTAATCTATGCACTTTTTCAGTCTAATCCAGCATCCAGATACGATTCTTGACAATTTGGAATTAAAAACTTCTCATCATCTTATTTGTCATTCAGAAACCAAGATCAGATAAATGGGCCATGCAATGCCGGACAGCAGAGATGATTGTCCTACTGCCAGTAGTATGGGGTTTGGTGCTACTACCACCACTACGCGGTCTTTGGGTGTCTCTGGGGTTGAGGCTGATGATGATGATGAAGTGGAACTGGTTTCAGAAACTCAAAAGACTGAAAAAGATCCCACAAAGATCACCAGAAAGTGTGTGTGTGTGTGTGTGTGTGTGTATTCATCCAAACATTTGTTTTTGTGCATTTGATATTTTCTCTGTTTGGCTGCAGGGAAACTTGAGGAAAATAATGTAGAAAGGGTACCACCATTCAAACCTTGGAAATCGATCTCAATTCTGGTTTGTATCATGTATGTAATCTATGTATATGCATGTGTTTTATGGTGTTTTTCTCAACAGTAGTGGTGCATATTATTAATCAGAATGTATGTATGTATGGATTTACGTGTATGTTTATAATGTTGTTTTTTCTGAATACTTGTAGTGCACAGCATAATATTATTTATTCAGAATCTATGTATGTATGTATGTATGTAGTTGTAAGTTTATCATGTTGATTCTTCTGAATAATATATGTGTGTGTGTTGTATGTGTGTATTTCACAGTGATTTTTTTGAATAATATTTATGCATGTTAGGCTGAGCATTTCATATTATGTGCTATGGTTAAATGAAATAATTAACTATGAATGAAACTTTGTAAGGAACTGCTATTATAAATTTGAAAAATTCAAATGAATTTTCGGTTGGCCTATATGGCTTGGTTTGGTTTGTTTAATCTGAAGGTATTTTACAGTGCACACTATTTCTCGGTTGAAGTTTTCAAGCCATGATTATTCTTAGAATGATTTTGATTTAATACTATTATTGCTTTTTATAATTTTGCAATACTTTTTGTGTTAAGCTTTTCTGTAATCGTTGGTTCAGCATTATGAGTTAAATAAATTTATTGAGCTGTGTAATGGAAAGCATATGAAAGGCATCTCTTATTTTTCATCCTTGTTTGTTTGCTAACATTTTTAAGCTGTTTTTCATTATTTTGCAGCAAAATCTGAAACAAATCAACTCAAATTGGATACTGAGCAGATGATGAAGGCAAAGGGTCAGATTTGCTCAAAGATTTTGGAAAGACAGAGAAAGATTGTATCCTTGGAGTCTGATTCGTCCACTCTTGCACAGGTACAGTTCACCCCTTCTGCTGGTGCGTACATGTGTCTTCAAGCCCTCAGTTGTGAAACCTTATGTTCCACAAAATAGCTAGAAAGATATAAAAAGAAGTAGTTGATACTTGAAACAACAAAATTAATAGAGCTATAGAAAAAGAGGACCCCTATTATCTTGTGAAGATTTATCTTTCTCTATTTGTGGCAAAAGTGGCGTTTAGAATTCTTGGGACGTCATACCTGTAGTGTGCCTGCTAACTTGTTTATAAAGAAAACATGGTGTGCCTTGCTTTTTTACAGAGCTCATACATGTAGCAATGTAGGCACCTGCTCAACTAGCTGTCCTTTCACTGTACGACTGGTACAACAGCATGCTCATAGATTAGTAGTCAGAAAATGACCGAGTAGTATTATAATAATACTTCCTTCTGAATGTGATTCTAATATTCATCTTCATCATGTCACTATTTCAGTATTTGCTTCTTCTGCAGTACATAATTATATTCCTTATAATATAAACTTGTAGACTTTGGGGATCGTTTTGTATCATTTCACAACAAAAGATCATGAATGGTTAATGTGAAGTGAAAGACATTACAGTCATGGGAGTTTTGCATAGTCATTGATTAGCTGTTAATAGTACAATCAGAACAACAACAAAAAATGGTTCGTCTGAGTTCCGTAGAACTTAACAATTGTACAAAAGAAGATATGAAGCTTCTGATTATGAGATCCTGTAATTTCTTTTATGACGAGGACAACCCCTCAAGGCATTCTAAAGCCTGAAATAACTGCAAAACAAACATGTTTTATAGAAAGTCACTTCGATACTTTTCATTTTCAGTAGACTACCTAGAGAAGGGTAAACCTGGGCTGTTAAACAGCAGAAGCTGATTTGAGAATCATGATCCTAAAGAACAGCCTTTAACTTGTACTGGGCCTTGAAAAGTAGACGTGGGTTGCATATAAGGGGATTTACAAACAGTCTAATTTTTCTTTTGAGATAGAAATGCCACATGCTTGATTATTCAATGATAAACAGTTTTGCACCTATGTGCTATTTTCTCTGTTTAAACTCTGATTCTTCAACAAACAGACATTGGAGCTTATTTAACAAGAAAAGGCCAGTTTATCTTCCAAACTTTTAGAGATGAGGTAGTTCAAAGCGCACCCTACAACAATTGTGGAAAAAAAAATATTGTTTAATGATTAAAACTGCAATTTGTTTTTCAATAACAGGACTTACTTTGCCAAGGTTGGAGAGGAAATCAATGCCAAATTACAGGAACAGCAGGTTTGATTCAAAAATTTTTCTTCTTATAAATTTTAAAGTTCTATGTTTAACATTCAACATTTAGTTGATGGTCTCCTTCATTTTTGGCAGGATTGGTCAATTCTCACAAAATTAGCAGAAAACTAGGAGAGCATGTTTTGGTACTTTCCTCTTGATCAGATTTTACATTTTAGTTCCTTTTCTTTTTCCATTGTACTTGTGATAGCTTTTCAGCTGGCCTTTATGAGCTCAAGTGGACTCAACTAGAGGAATTAAAGAAATGAAATGTGTTTGTTGGATTTCCTTCTAGATTTCTTTTGGTAGTGTTTTGTACAAACTGCCTCACTTTTTGATTTTTGGGAATGCTTGAATATTAGGAACAGCTTTGAGTAATTATTTTCCACCATTGAATATTTTTACCAAACAGACATCCTCTAGGTGATACTCAGCTGTATACAATGTGTGTCTCTGTATGTGCTTTTCTATCCACAAGCCCACAAAGTCATTCAAGTCTGTATTTGCTGAATGTGCTGCCTTGATTCCCCAGAATATTGCCTTAAATTGTTCTTTTTACTATGTCCTCTCCTGGATACACCTTTTAGAGTATGGATGTTGATTTTCCAATATATTTAGATCTTGCATCTCTCTTTCTTTGCTATACCATATTTGGTTTATAGTTTAGATACAAATCATGAAATTGCAGCTACATATATTTGAACTAAATTACTTTTAGTGCTTTTTAGTAAAAGATAACTTTTTAGGATTTTTGCTCACTTCATGTATGTGTGTGTGTGTGTGTGTGTGTGTATTGTACACTACTTATTAAATTTTATACAGGTCAAGGATAGAATCGGTGAGCAAACAGGCGAAACAGAGGGTATGTCTCTTAGAATTCTTAATTATTTAGTTCAGGTAGTCATTAACTTCTTTCTCTTTGATAAGTAGGTAGTGGTTAACTTCTTATCTGATCCCAGCCTCCTTCAAGGCCTGCAGCCTAATTTGATTTGTTGTGGCCTTTGAAGTTATTGTTAATGTATAATGGCCATCAGGCAACATGATTGTAATCTATTAGCAAATATGATCGTTGTCATTGAAATTCTTCTAAAATATTAGTTATTTCTTTGTATATTGCACTTAGATTCAAGAAATGCAAGCTGTTGATTACTTTTTCCATGAAACAAAGGAAGAGTAAAAGAGGCGTTGTTCCCCTTTTGCAATATAGCTGGAGCACCAAACATAACCACCAAAATTAGCAAACCATATATAGCTGCAGCCTCTGCAGCCTAGCTGCCAAATGCAATCATGCCTCAAAATATCTTTTGATTACTGGATTAGGGGTAAAGGATGCTAAATAATCTATAAATAGTTCATGGAAAGCATATAATTGCAAAGGTATGTGAAATGGGCTCTGAACCAGCCGAAGCATTCCTTGATATATAACTAGGGCTGCTTGCCATTTTTGAGTTATTGTACTTAAACAATAGTGGCTAGAAAATCTGTCCATAAGTTGCAAGCAGAGAATTATATATTCTGAAGTATATTTTTTTACTTCAAATATCGCACCCGCATCTTCATCTTAAATTTTTATTTTCTTTCAGGGAGTCTAGCATTGATGAGGACCTCATTATGGACAATCTGGTAAAGCTATCCCTCCTTTGATCAAAAATTTTTGGGATGCAATGTTTTAACTTATCTTTGGACTAATAGGGAAGTGCAGCAAAGAACAACCTGATGGCCAAATTAGACGCTGCTAAAGCCAAGCTCGATGAAATTTCACGAATGAAATCCAAACTTGTTATGGAAAACAGCAAGGTTACCTATTCAGATACCTATCAGTTTTCTAAATTTAGATCTATATTGATTTTTCAATTTGTTAAATACATATACTGAATGTATAACTTCAATAAGCCTAATTAATTACAACAACACATGCAAATATTGTATTAATCCCCATGGGGGTACCTAGGTGGTGGGCTCATTGGTCTTTTGGGTGATGTAAACACAAAGGTCCCAGGTTCAATCCACCACGCTATTGGACCATGAGGTTTCCGCATTGTCTCATGGGTAGGGAGTGAAATAGTCTAGCCAAAGGCTGGGATACCACTTCCTTATATACCACCCCCCCTCCCCCCCCCCCCCCCCCCCCCCCCCCCCCCAAAAAAAAAAAAATCATTAATTCTGCTTCAAGGGAATGAGGTGTCTGTTAGTTTAAATTAGTTGACTCAAGTTGATTGGAGTGTGCTCTAATTTATCTTTGTTTCTCACATCTGGTAAATTTCTTAGCATAAAGTAAAATCTACTCTTAATCATTTTTTTTTTTTTTAAAGGAAAACTGATTCCATATTTTGCAGATTTAAGAGACAATTAATTAGTTCGGGTGTAGCATGTGGGAGGTTTGAAGCCCATCAAGTGAATTTGATATATATTGTGTTGTATATTCATTCAATTCGAATTGAAATAAATGGGTATCAAATTTTGTTAGTTGAACTGTCCCCTACTTCTAACATTCAAAGAGCACTTAGATGAGTGTGCTTCTTTATAATTTAAGTTGTGACTATTTCTAATTTCCTAATTTTAGTTTTAATAAGTTTCTTGAACGATAAAGATAATTCTTCAGTGTAAGACTGTAAGTAATTTCTGCCTTCTAGTGAAATAAAATACGTATAATTTCTATAAATAGATAGAGTTTCCAGTAAAATTTTAGCATTGTGCAGTTTCTCTCCCTCGCCGTCCAACTCCCCCTGTGCCCCCTAAAAATAAAAAATAAAAAATAAAAAGAATAGCAGGTAGAACACATCAGAGGCAAACCTAAACACATGCATTTTTTTTTTTTTTTTTTTTTTTTTTTGTGTTTCAGATGAAGCAGCTTCTTGAGCAAGTGAAGTTCAAGGCAAATGATTTTGAGGTTAGTTGTTTACTTGGGACAAATGGGGGTGCGTGCACACTTTTGTTCATGGTCTCAGAAATGTTTGTGGAATTTGCCTATTCAATGCCAAAATATTGGCTCTCTGAGCAATGGTACTTCACCCATCGTATGCTCATATTTTCAAAATGTATGGATGGATACAGCCAGAGCTAAGAACAATGGATATAAAGACTTTGGAAGAGGAACACAACGCCCTTTTATTGGAAAAAGCTGGAGTAATTGAGCACTTGCAAACTCTACCAAGTCAAATTGAAACACTGAAGGTGCTTTTTTACTCTACTGAAAATAGTCAAATATTTGTTACAACTTGATCATTTTGTAAAATGGCCTATAAATATTGCCAAAGCTAGGTCCAAAGATGAAAGGATTCTATTTTGATTTGATGGATAAAGATAGGACTCATTTAGCAGATAGTACGTGCTTATACTTCCTGTGTTGGGAGTGCACCTTTTTTTGTTTTCTGAATAAATTTAGAGTTAGTGTTTGCTTGGTAATGTCAAGGCTCTGAAAATCAATGAATAATATCAAAAGAAAGGAATGTTGAGATTGACAGTCAGTTTAGTCACCACCACTTGGAAGGTTTATAATAAAAAAAAAATTTTACGTTTTCCAGATGATGATTCCTTTTCTACTCTATTTATAGACTCAAGTTTGCATTTTCAATATGAAATTGTCCCCTTTCTTTCATGGAAGCCTTTGCCGTTTGCAGGGAATTTCTCATATCATTACATGTGCATGTGGAAAGGAATACAAGGTGGGTGTGGACTGTTGTGTTTGACAAAACAAGAACTGCTTTAACATTGGAGAACTGTAAAGGCATAGAAAAGAAATCAGTAGATCACTAGAATATGTGACTTGCTGTATGGTAATTCTAACAGAAAAGAATTTGATTCTCTACTAATATTGCAAGTTGACTGCGATAAACCTGGTATTGTTGTTGAAGAGTGAGTTTAAGTAGTTTGAGTAGTTTCTTTGTGAAAATAAACAATGGAGTTCCTTTGAAATTGTAAATATTGCTGGTTAAAACATATCAATAATTCAATTCATTAAAATGCTTTCATATCATAAGGTTGCTTGTTTTTTTAACTTCTGGGAAGTGAAATATGGGTTCGACTAAGTATACTGATACATGACCAGGAAAAGTTTTGATCTCTCTTTTGTAGAATACAGAACATTGCCAACACTACACATTAGTTATCCTATTATTATGATTCTGGATTATGAAAGATTATGCATAATACATCTTACATTCAAGCCCAAAATGGGCACAAAACTTTAAATGCAAATGTGCAGCCAGAATTCATTTAAATGTCTAAAGGATAATATTTGATTTACAGGTGCCTTCTTTGTTGCATCTATGAATCAAACAATGATCATGTCAAATGAACAAGATGATGAAATTTCTGAAAAGCTTAGATGCTTATTCTTATACAAATTTGGAATTTTCACAAGAAGTTGATATTTATATTCTTCTTGCATACCGTATCTACATTCTTGCCTTCGGGTTATCTATATAACTGAATGCTTCAAAAGGCCCTAAAGCCAATAGTAGTAACAATAATCCTTTGAGAAGGGAGAAACAAAGGGAAAATTTATTCACTTGATCCCCACAGCTTCTAAGGCTGCTGAGATATCATGGCTTCATAACTCTCCTCTATGAAGGTGATATTAGGGCTATCTTGTGGAACTACATCTTCTCTTTTAAAACTGTCTTCACTGCAAAGAAGTTTCTCACCGCCATGCTCCACAGAGCCTCTTAGAATAATGGTCTTGTGGAGGCCAGCAAGCAGGTCTTCATAATCTCTATCCCCCTTTTCTCCCACAAACACCGCCACTTTGGAAAGGTCAATTCCCCATATAATTGAAAGGTACCTGTATATCACACAAACATGACAGGAAATTTTTCTTTGGTACTGCAATTTTTTTGTTATGTGGATTTTTGTATATAATACATAAAAAGCTATCACATTACATGCATGCATAAATTTATTGTCTACGTTATATAGTAAGCAAAGAGGACATGACCTCATTGCTTGAATTCTTGATGCAAACAAGGGCACAACATTTAACCTTGATGCGGCACGTGTGTAGACAAGGTTGCATTGGAAGCCTCTCATCCGTAGCCTCTGGCAGAGGTCATCTATCTTTCGGGTCTGCCATTTATAATTAGAATCATAGTTAGAAATGTTATGGGTTAACAAAATGCGTCATTTAAGGGACCACCTTCTATAAATTAGTTTTCTGTTTTCTATTATCTCAAGTTTCTCACCTTGGCTCCTGGTTTCACACTATAAGAGTAGCACCTAGAGCTTCCTGCACTCACATACTCCATGATGTCATCCTCAGCCTCACCTTCTATCCTGGCAAGCCTTGTCACTATAGACCTAACATTGTCACCAGGCCATCTGTACTCCATGTGGGCTTTATAGTCCGCATCAGCAACCATATCTCTCCATGGGTAATACATTTCACTTCCACTTTTTCACACCAATGCATCAAAGTCTTCTATATTTACTTGGCAGCATTTCAAGGCTTCTATGGTCTCTTGTAAATTCAAACTGGCTGATAATACAAAGCCTATCCAACCCAAATCTATACCTGAGCTTGCAGCTTTCATAACATTCTTGATAGTTGCCGACAAGGTTTCAGTGCAATCTCCAGTGCTACTATAACAATCTGTGGCTATTACAAATAGCCACTGCCTTCTACCAGGGTAGTAATTGGTACTGGGATTACCCTTAGAGGAAGCCATTCTGGTTATGGCTTCAATGAGTTCCTTTTGTCTGGTTGCTGCATCAAGTTCTCCGTTGATCTTTGTGTCTCCTTCTATGGAGAATCTCAAAGAAAGGTCCTAGTCACTCATCGGTTCTTCAGGAATTGACATTATCTCAAGACGAGCAGTGGGGGTGGCGATTAAGACAGTGATCAACATGTGAGAGGTAGTTTCAGCAATGTTCTGGCCATGAAAAATGGTGGATATTCTTTAGGCCATTCTTCCGGCATTCAAGGCAAAGGTTTTTTGTCTGCAACAAGCTTTAGTAGCGCATCTGATAGGGCTTTCTGATCACGTGGGTCAACTAGGAGGCCATTATTTAATACCTGGCAGAACAAAGCCTTCTATTAGTTTGGTGAAATGATCATTATTTATAAACCAAGGACCTAAGCAAATACATTCCATAGTGTCATGGAATTCTAATTATAAATAGGAACTTCAGAGAAATAACAGATTAGGTTTGACCGCATGCTACCTGATTGAGACAGATGAAGATGCTTGTAATCTGCATCCCACATTTGTTTATGATTACCATTCATAAATGGGCCCTCGTGGAACATAATCAGGGTCATCATATGTTGATGTTTTATTCTGGACTTGACCAGCTTCTTTAATGGCTAACGGGCCTCTAGCCAAAGTTGCTTCAATTTTCTCTAACCTACTGAGTCCTTTACTTCATTTGTGGCTAATTTTCTCTAACCTACTGTGTCTCTTTACATTCAAAGCAGTGAAATTCCCCAAGCTTGACCCATTCATCTGTTGGATAAACCAAACTTCCAAGCAACTCAAAATCTTTAAATTAGAAGAGTGGTGCTCAAAATTAGCTATTTCAGTTGTATCTACTAATGTTTCTTCTGAAAGCCCTATAGCAACAAACTTCTCTTCCACAGACATGGATTTCGTAAGTACTCAGTCCTTATCCCTACCTAAGATTTTAAGGGCACCCTTGGCTTCCTTGTTAAAAGCCAAGACCTTTGCTCCCCTTTGATGCTGAAGCATAATTGTACTCAGCACCCCAGGCTCCACTCTGCGTACGATGCTTCCAGCCTGACCAGTTCCAGATTTACTTATGGAACTAAAAGCTCTGCTCTTGAATTCATCAAGACCAAGTGGAACACTATGAGACAGGCGACCAGTCTTTGGAGCATCACCTTCAGATTTCAGAGTGGAACGGGAATTCTCAACCTCAAGTTGCTCTCCAATAGTTGGAACATCATTTGTGCTTCCTTCATTAGCAACTAATTCACTACCCAAAACTCTCGTTTCAGCACCATTTGTGGACAAAGACTCAGAAGAATACAGAGAATCGGTTTCTTCCTTTGGATAATTATATACCTATCTAAGGGTTCGTTATGTTCTACCTTAGCTTCATCCCAAGTTGATATGCCAACCGAAGTACTGCAGATTCATCTAAGTCCAAAGAAAGGAAGAGAGCAGCCAATAAGAACAAGTTATGCATTAAGTACATTCCAAAAATGAAGCATTGTGAAGAACAAGACTAAAGATGAGTTCACCAAATATTCACCCAAGTAAATGGAAAGACAAGAAGGTAAATTAACAAGGAAAGACATTCGCATTAAAATTCCACACATACACATATATATCTTTATTCAGAACACTACATTATACATATTATAAAATTCATATACAGGGTCTGTTTGGATACAACTTATTGTTACTGAAAACTTATTATTGCTGAAAACACTGTAATAAAATAATTTTTAAATGTATGAATAGTGTCGTGAGACCCATTTTTAATATTTTTTTTCTGAATAAAGTGGCTGGTGGGTCCCATGAACAGTGCGTAAACAGTACAAAAAACAGTGCGTGACAGTGTTTTTTCCTGCACAGTTATTTCATGTGATTTACTGTCTCACGCGCTGAAAAAAAATAAAAAAAAAAAGGTCCGAAAATGCAGACGTGGGTTTGGAAATGCCGTATCCAAACCCACACAAAAACAAAAACAAAAAAAAATTTAGAACACAATATACAAAAATCGTTAAAAATAGTGTACCTGACCCAAATGTAGTGTAGCTAAGAGATACTTTCAGCACATAACTAAATTAACAAATAAATATTAGGTTCTATAGAAGATCTACAGGGAATACCAATAATAGAATAGTTCCATCAAACATACAAGCACGGAGGTTAGATTTAGGAAGAAACTAATAAAATTATGGTTTGAAACCCAATAAATCAACAAAGAATAAGACAATTGGAGTTGATGCTATGTCTGGCAACAGGTAAAAAATTAAGGAATTAATAGAGGAAGAACGGAGATAAGGTTGGCTCAGTTCTTCTGATATGATTGAAAGTAGCAATGCATCAGCACCATCTAAGTTATTAGTAGCCAACAAGAATTTTTTGCCTTTTGCTCCCTTACATTAATTTGATTTGCCAATGAGCTCTAGCACAAATTGGCACATCTTCCCAGTAGATGAACAAGGTAAAGGGTGATGTAGATTTAAGACCTCCTAAGCCCACGTATATAACTTAGCAATAAAATAATAATAATAATTTCCAAATTTTGGGGTTTTTTTTTTTAGGTTGTGAGTCATGGATCAGAATAGTACTCCACTAGACTATTACCATAACCAATGTCAAATTAGCCCTTAAATATTAATTTTTGATTGTGTTCTTAAGGTTATATTTAGTTGTTAATTTGCATTTTCTGAATAATAGAATAAAAGAAAATGTTCTGCTGATAGTGTCGGACTTTCTATTGACATTGTCATACTATAAATTGGAGCATATAGTTAAGAAATAATTGATTTTTATTCAGGTCCCCCAAATCCGCGCTCATGCAACCAGGGAATTCAGCCTGTTTTAGTGCACCACAACCCAGCTTATTAGTAACTTTTTTTTTTTTGGGGGGGGGGGGGGGGGGGGGGGGTGGGGGGTTGTTGTGTTATAATGGGGTATGTAATATGAAATCACAGAAGTGGGGGAAAGGCCTGCTTAAGCACTGCAATATGGCAATCAGCCAACATTTCATGTTATAGTAATCAAAGGGAGGCTATTCAGTTCAAAATGATGGATTACAGATATGCAGGAGCAAGAAAGGAAACGCGTAGATATTGCCAACTATGATAATATGCACTTACGCTAAGCAAAGGCATGGAATCCCATCATAACCAGAAAGCAGTATAGCAACCCCACTGAAGCACCACCCATATTACATCTAACATGACATTCCAAATAGCCATTATTTATTAAAAAAATGCACAACAGCTCAGCACTCAGCATATTCTTTAGAGCTCTCAACAACAATTTATAAGGGGATTCAACAAAAGTGTACAAAGAAAATTTAGTCTAAAAAGCTTACCTCTATGGTCATGGCCGTGACCGATCCATAAGCTAAGAAGGAATACAAGCCCCCACAAAACAAATACCAAAGAAAGAGAAACCTTATACAAGTGACTTCTTCCACTTATAGTATCCTCCAAAGCTCTTCTTTGCAGAAGAGCTCTACGTGATCTCTGCATTGCTCATCAATCTGATCCAATCCTGACCATTGAACAATAAAAGAGAAAAGGAGATATCCTGCATTACAAAATTCAGAGAACTTCTTTAGTCTACACTCACAGGGAAAAAAAAAACATAAATAATCTATTTTGCTTATAAATGAAACTCCGATCCATGTACAACAACTGTAATTCCTAAAGGGTACCATTGAAATAAACAAAAAGAGAATTTGAATTGTAAAATCAGCCAAATACCTCTAAAAAACTCAAACACTAGCACAATTATCTTCCTTTTTTTCTTTAGGATCAATAACACTTCCACATTTTGAACAATCCAGAGACATATATACATAAACACTTGAAAGACCATATTATTATTCAAGCAAGACCACAGTTAGTTCCTAAGAAATACTGCGCCACTTAACCCATTACAGGAGCATCAAATTCAAGATTTTTTCGAATCTAACATAATCCACCCAATCACTTGGCTTACTAATCAAGCTGATCATTTTGTTATTCTCAGAAACCATAACACCAAACAACATCATGACACTATAACAATCTCATTTTTCTCTTAAATTCCACAGCTTTCTTAGCAACCAAACACAAACACAAATATAACACATTCCAAACAACTTAATACACACATGCATAGATTAGATTAAAACACAAACCTATATAAATAAAAAGAAAGAGAAATAGATATCTGAGTGATCAAAATGAAGCTAAAGTTGAAAGCTTTAAGCACAGAAATCAAACCAGTTCTAGATCTAAGACAAAATCTGACCAAAACCCAGGTATGAAATTCAAAAATAAAACAAACCCAGATTGATTAAAATAAAAATAGACACAAATAGAGAGAGATTCAAATAGAAATCACCTGGGTTTTGAGGCATACCTTTTTTTGTTTGGGTATTGGGATTGTCAACGACAAAAACCAACTACGAAACCCAATTCTTTATTAGGAGAAATTTCGAGATCATAGATACGACAAAACGACGTAGCTTATGGGATTCTCCGAGTTGGCTTGGCTTGTGGTGTGGGCATCCTCGGTGGTTCTCTCTTTCTTCTTCACCTTTGGCGTTTACATATATACTATTCTTTCTTTTTCGCTTTCACTCTTCGCTTTCTTCTGTAACGGCTTCATATTGAATTTTGAATTCTTTTGGAAAACAGTTTTTACTTTTGTTTTTATTGCTTTTCAAAAACACCCATTTGGACTTAATTTACATCAATAAGTGAATTATTACAATAAAAATTAACTATATGCTCATTTAAAAAAAAAAAAAAACATTGAATATAAAACTGTCTACTAATTATTATTATTATTTTCATGTTATGGTAATCAAAAGTTTTGATAAGTGGAGTACTCAAATACTAAAAGGATTTTGTGTCTCTTTTTAATGAAGCAAATATGTGGGGCTTATGAATGATGTACATGACTCTTTGAGAATTTTCATGAATTGGGATGTGAGATCTTAGAGATTTCAATCCTTTTTCCTATTACTAATGCGTATAATACAAAATTTTAGTGTGTGGATTTAAAATCAAGGAAAAAAAAAAGTGAAGAAATAAGTAGCATGGAAATTGATGTTTGATGCAAGTGCAAAAGTGACGATGTTGTGAAATAAAGAGAAATAGGTAAGATGGTGTTTTTGATATGTAGGCTGGAAAAGCAGGAGCTATATATATACACAGAGTGAGAGTATTAAATATAAACAATTAATTAAATAAAATAATTTTAATGAAAACTAGCCTACTCTTTATTTATTTTTTATGTCAATATTATAATGCTTTTTAATTTTGTAATGATTTTTTTTTTTGCTGCTTAAGAACATTCCATATTACACTAGATTACAGTAATGAATTTTATATCTGTAGGGACTCAAAATGTAATGGACCCTTTTGTAGGGACTCAAAATGTAATGGACCTTTAACAATAAAATTTGTAGAGAATGTGGGTGCAAGGGCTTGACATCACCGAAGTAAACGATGGCCGATCTAAAGTTTATAGCAAAATAATTTATGATATGAAATTCATAGGAGTCTAATGATGAAAATTTGGCTAAGTGTTTGCGAAGTGTATTGGTCATCGGCTCAGGCCGAGGATCTATTTTTCTTTTTACTTATCCTCTCCAAAAATCCCCCCCCTTCTGTTGGGAAGTCCCTTAGTTATATATTGTTTCCTTCTGTTAATCTTAGCCGTCCATCTGGCAGGTAATAATCTGAGCCTCTAGGCATAGGGGATTGTCCCATCATCTGTATTTGCAGGCTTTATGTTATTTCCCAACCGCCTTTGCAGGTTTTACAATAGTTGAAGTGACTGATGCTTTAGGGTTTTCAGGTCACCTTGCCATTAAAGCGGTCAGAGTGTTGGTGAGATGTATTCAACGGACGTGGGATATTTTCCCTTTAAGGAAGTCGGAGCGCCGAGGACATGTCATCCTCGGCGCGGCCTTTGGATGGCCTGGGCTTTTCCATTGTCCTCGGCGCGGGCTTTGGGCCGCATGCAGTGGGCCAACGTAGTTAGTGTAATAGGGCCCCACAATAGCCCCTCAAAATTTTGCTGCACGTCCCCTTGGGCGGGGAGGAGGATTTTGACTTCCTCGGCGTGTTTTCTTGGCCCGTTCGCTCTACCTCGTTGTTAGGGTCATCGCCGTTTTTACGGTTTTCTTTTCGTGCACGGGGTTTGTCCGAGGATGGGTCGGTTTGGGCCGTTTATACTATAGCGCTCAATTTCCCATGATTTCCGTCCCCGATGGGGTTCATCATTTAGCGTCTAAGGGGTTTGGTTTTGCCTTAGTTTTGGACTCGTGGCCCATACATGCACCTTGGCTCCGATCAGCGTTTGTATAGCCTCATATATAGTGACTGATTCCCATAGAGGTTTTTGGGTCTGGAGATTATGCAAGAACTTGATTTTCTTTAGCGTTTAGTTTTTACGAGGAAATGTTCTTCCTGCCGACTTGAAGTCTTTAATTATGCAATGCTTTATCAGCGTTGTAGTTTCACCATTCAACCATCTGAAGTATCTAGTTTCCCCATAAGGCTTGGGTCCGAGGACCATGCAATGCCTTGGTTCTGTCTAGTACCTAGTCTTCCATTTAATCATCTGAAGTATCTGGTTTCTCCATGAGGCTTGAGTCCGAGGACCATGCAATGCCTTGGTTCTGTCCAGTACCTAGTCTTCCATTTAATCATCTGAAGTATCTGGTTTCCCCATGAGGCTTGGGTCCGAGGACCATGCAATGCCTTGGTTCTGTCCAGTACCTAGTCTTCCATTTAACCATCTGAAGTATCTGGTTTCCCCATGAGGCTTGGGTCCGAGGACCATGCAATGCCTTGGTTCTGTCCAGTACCTAGTTTTCCATTTAATCATCTGAAGTATCTGGTTTCCCCATGAGGCTTGGGTCCGAGGACCATGCAATGCCTTGGTTCTGTCCAGTACCTAGTTTTCCATTTAATCATCTGAAGTATCTGGTTTTCCCATGAGGCTTGGGTCCGAGGACCATGCAATGTCTTGGTTCTGTCCAGTACCTAGTTTTCCATTTAATCATCTGAAGTATCTGGTTTCCCCATGAGGCTTGGGTCCGAGGACCATGCAATGCCTTGGTTCTGTCCAGTACCTAGTTTTCCATTTAATCATCTGAAGTATCTGGTTTCTCCATGAGGCTTGGGTCCGAGGACCATGCAATGCCTTGGTTCTGTCCAGTACCTAGTTTTCCATTTAATCATCTGAAGTATCTGGTTTCCCCATGAGGCTTGGGTCCGAGGACCATGCAATGCCTTGGTTCTGTCCAGTATCTAGTTTTCCATTTAATCATCTGAAGTATCTGGTTTCCCCATGAGGCTTGGGTCCGAGGACCATGCAATGCCTTGATTCTGTCCAGTACCTAGTTTTCCATTTAATTCTCTCATTTAATCTATCTTATCTGTCTATCCGTAACCGTTTAATTCTACGTTGCTATAATTTACAATGGACATTAAATAATCACGTTCTTCAAGCAGAATAATAATAATAATAATAAATGTAAGCTGGGGTTGGTGGAGGATAAGACCTTGCTGTCTCTCGCATCTTCGTTTGGTGGGATTCTTCAGATAACAAGGCGTCTCCTGGGTTGTCCGAGTGACGCGTTCTGACGATTCGGTGCCCTCTTGTTTAATAAGGCGTCTCCTCATTAATATCGACCATGGATCTACGAGGATCTAACGGTTGGCAAGCCCCTTGGAAATTGGGGCGGCATCATTGCTTCCGGAAATCTCCCCCTGAGATTTATTGTGGATTGGCCTTTATCAATGTTCCTCCCACTGTAAAAGGCGCTCCTAGGGCAACCTTCCCCTTCACACCTGACAAACACTCGTTCTGAACTTCTCCCAAAAACACATCGCCAAAAATTCTTCAAGGCGCAAACATCTGAGCCCCTTAGAATGAACTGGCCCTGGAAAAGGGCGCTCCTGAGAATGCACAGCCCCTATCAGGAGCCGAGGATGACACTCCAACCCTGGCGCCACGTTGGGACGGGTGTATAGGAGATCCGAAGGTTTTCCTTCTTTTCAACCTAACCGGAGACACAGCCCTCCTCGCCGCCTGGAGGAGGGTCCGAAGAGAACGTAACCTCCCTCCCTTGGGTATGGGTATTTGACCCCCCAAGTCAGCTACAATGGGGGTGGGAGGGGAACCAGGCGGAACCCGAGAGGGAAACCGTCCTGTGCCTCTACCTCTTCCGCCCCTTAATGTAGTTTTCTTGTCTTCTCCCCTTTCTTCTCTCTTCTCTCTTTTGCTCCTCAGCGAGCCTTCCTCTTTTCTTTCCTCCTCTCGTCCTTCACTTCTTTTCTAATATTTGTTCTTCATCTCTTCTTTTCTTCATTTCTTCCTTTACTCTTTTTTTCTATCTTGTGTTCTTCTGCCATCGTTGCTTTTTCTTTTCTTTCTTTTATTCCTCAACCAGCTTCGCTTTCTATCATGGGATCCTCTGCCAGCTTTCTCAAGCGTTTGCCTTCGTAGTTAGCTTTAGAACAAGCCCCCTGGGCATTACTTGTAAAAGATGTAATTTTACTTCATATATGAATAAAAGAAGTAGACTTGTTTTTATTCTTTCTATTTTTCGCATATTTTCATTATTGTGATTGTTGACTTCTGAATGATTTGTTATTGTAGTAGATAGTATTGTTTTTCATAAATTGTTTCTGAGAAAGTTGCCCTTGATTTATTTACACCGACCACCGCACTTGCCAGCGCACAAATCCTCCCCACAGATGGCGCCAATTGTAGGGACTCAAAATGTAATGGACCCTTTTGTAGGGACTCAAAATGTAATGGACCCTTAACAATAAAATTTGTAGAGAATGTGGGTGCAAGGGCTTGGCATCACCGAAGTAAACGATGGCCGATCTAAAGTTTATAGCAAAATAATTTATGATATGAAATTCATAAGAGTCTAATGATGGAAATTTGGCTAAGTGTTTGCGAAGTGTATTGGTCCTCGGCTCAAGCCGAGGATCTATTTTTCTTTTTACTTATCCTCTCCAAAAATCCCCCCCCCCCCTTCTGTTGGGAAGTCCCTTAGTTATATATTGTTTCCTTCTGTTAATCTTAGCCGTCCATCTGGCAGGTAATAATCTGAGCCTCTAGGCATAGGGGATTGTCCTATTATCTGTATTTGCAGGCTTTATATTATTTCCCAACCGCCTTTACAGGCTTTACAATAGTTGAAGTGACTGATACTTTAGGGTTTTCAGGTCACCTTGCCATTAAAGCGGTCAGAGTGTTGGTGAGATGTATTCAACGGACGTGGGATATTTTCCCTTTAGGGAAGTCGGAGCGCCGAGGACATGTCATCCTCGGCGCGGCCTTTGGATGGCCTGGGCTTTTCCATTGTCCTCGGCGCGGGCTTTGGGCCGCATGCAGTGGGCCAACGTGGTTAGTGTAATAGGGCCCCACAATATCTATTTTTGTGAAATGCTTTAATTTGTCAAATAGATTTTTAGTTGTATTTGCCGACTAAACTTAAAGATTTTAACTTTTTACTCTTCACAGTGATTTATAAAAACAACAAAAATAACCCCTCCACTCATATTTGTATTAACTTTAAAAAAAAGCATTGAGCTAAATTTAAAGCTTTGAAATTTGAAAATTTTCCACTTTAAGCTAAAAATATTTATCTTTAACTATTTTTGTAAACTTTTTCTTTGTCGTGTTTGATGATTGTATGCAAAATTAACGAATTGGGCGATGATAAGTCTAAAAGCAAGCAAACAAAAGTTAAGAGCTGGCAATGGCTGCCACGGACAAATTAAGAAATGCCACGTTGTAGAGTTGAGTGCTCAATGGGGTACCATTAGAGGGAGACTTTACAATTACAGGTGACCATGAGTTGAGGTCGGTCTAATGAGTAATGAGTAATGGTGGAATGACGTGTAATAGCGCGTCATTGGCGCGCACATGCAGCATTTGCGTCGACATACCTAGTGGCTTTAATACACGTGTACTCAGTGACACATTCTAGCTACTTTGTCAGCTTTTTTTTTTTTTTTTTTTTTTTTTTAATTAGTGATTATTAACTATGTATTACATATTTACATCCATGTAAAATGAAAAAAAAAAATATTGATTTTTATCTTAGTCAACTAATGAAATTATTTACTCAAAAAAAGAAGAAGTCTATTGACATTATTTTCTCTTCTTTAGTTAATAATTTGTCGTTAAATAAGAAATATGAGAATAATATTTTTCTTATATTAAAAGTTAACTATAATTTTGGTCTAATGATATAAAACAATTATCATGTAATATATGAGAAATTCTTAGGTTCACTAAAAAGACTGCTGGCATGAAGAACTTAATAATTTCTCGTAAATTGTCACCTTAACATTTATAGAATATTTTGTGAAAGTTGGTATGGATCTAGACTTATTAAATATATATATATATATATATGCATTTAGTTCAACCTATATCCCATGTTTTGAATGGTCCTTACCCCCTTAAAAAAAAGTTTTAAATAGTCCTTATCATTTGAAATTATTCAATTTTAGTAGTAATATTTTTAAGTTTGTGACAAAAAGGTTTCTACCCAACCGTTAACTCTTACTTAATTTTTTTTATTGCCAAGAAAATATAAAAGGAGCAAAAAAATAAAAAGAAAGAATAATCAATATCTTCCCTCATTTAACTCCGTTCTCAAAATTCAATGGATTTCATTAAAGAATCCCAACTCAAAATAATTGAAATAGTTAACGGCACATATTTTTTTTATATAACTTAAAAGTATATATAATGACGATTAAAATGAAATATTTAAAAGACTAGAGACTATTTTAAAACACGTGATAAAGATTAAGTATTAAACGTGTAATTAAACCCAAAAAATTTGATAAAGCTTAAATATGCTTTTGTCCAAAAAATTTTGAGATGGTTTTGATTTTGGTCCACACACACAATTTTTTGTTTTATTTTAATCTTTATCTTGAAGTGTGTTATAAGATTGTCCTTCCTTATCATCAGCTAACTGATAGAAATTACTTACGTAAGCTAGCATGATAATGTTAGAAGAATGCTTATCTCACATGTTACCTAATTACATTTATTTAAATAAAAAATTAAAAATTAAAAAAAAAATGTCGACAACCTAACTAGACATGGAAAATGGGCAAGTCGGGTCGGGTTTGGGTTGAGTCAATCAGGTTGCGGGTCGGGTCGAGTTCGGTTGACCCATATTTTTCACATGAAATTTTTATTTTTTTTTATAAAGAAAATAATATGTATTTGCCATTTGAAAAGTCATTGAACAAATTACTTTATGTAAAATGCATTACTTTGAATTCACCACTTATATCAAGAATGAACTCAATTAAACTTATTAATACTTATTCAATAGTTTTAAAATTATACAAAGCCTAACATTACTAACTAAAACAAAATAACACAAAGATAGGTAAAACAAATACACAAGTTTTATTTCTACACAATATCAACATCCCAAAATATAAAACAAAATTACAAATGACTTATTGAACAACTCATTTGACAAAAAATAAAAACATATAAGAAATTTA
This sequence comes from Quercus glauca, assembly GCA_023736055.1. Taxonomy (NCBI): domain Eukaryota; kingdom Viridiplantae; phylum Streptophyta; class Magnoliopsida; order Fagales; family Fagaceae; genus Quercus; species Quercus glauca. The sequence continues at coordinate 1,176,118 of CM043323.1, forward strand.
CAATCTTGAAAATTAATTTTATAATTTATTATCAATTGTGGTTGGCACTCTATTTCAATTTGATAATATATATTAAAGTTCGATTGTTTACTTATTTAAACATAGTCTCTTTTATGAATATCATATAATTGTTATGAAACACATACTCTAAGAAATAACATAATTTAGTTTGAAAAGCCTTTTATTTTTGACATAAATTGTTAAAAAATAGGTTTAAGCATTCATAATTTATGCTAATTTAATACTTTGGCTTCACTATTTTCACACTTATGAATGTTTCTCACACATATCTACAATTTTAAATCTATATTTTTTAACTCTATTATAACTAGATTATCTTGGCATGTATTTTGTTATTTAATATCTAAAAATCTTTACTCATTATAGAATGCTCAACCATTCATGTTTCAATTCATTTGTATGCAGTTATGTAAATGTCTCAATTGTTTCCTTAAAACTCACAACAAATCATTAAACAAATATTGTCTTGATTTTATTATATTTTTTACCCAAAAAAAGTTTTAAAAAATGGTACGTGTCATAAGTTAGGTTGGGTTGACCCACAAAAAATATGGATTGGGTCACGAGTCAACCCATTTTTGCTTCAAGTCAAAAAATCGGGTTTAGGTCAGGTCAGAAAATTTTGACCCATTTTGCCATGTCTAAACCTAACTAACAGAAAAAATAGCACATTAGGCAAAAATTTACTCCCAAAATAATTGAATCGAATATTGTAAATAATATTACTTTTTTTTTTTTTTCCTTCATTTAATTCCCCCTCACTTTCTTGGGAATCAAACACATCACACTCACCCTATTGCAATGACCAGGTTAAAGATTTCCTCAATTACAATTAAAATTTTCAACGAAAATATGATTGCTCTTGCATCTTTAAACTCTGTCCAAGAATCAATTTCATCATTACTATAAGAAAAGAGTCTACTAGCGAGGGTAAAATGCCCTCGCAAAAATTCAAATATCATTGCAAAAGATTATTAGCGAGGGCATATGGCCTTTGAAGGTTGTCGTATTTGTTCTTATTGCTAAAAGAGAGTTTGCGACCATACATTCACAAATAGATAACTTATGAGGACAATCCACCGTCGTTATTGAACAAATTTGCCCTCACAAATATATTACCAAACGACGAGAAAAGTAGACAACTTATTTGTAGCAAAAGGAAACAGTCATCGTTAACAACTATTTGTGAGAACCTTCATACCCTCACAATTAATTATTTACGAATTCTAAATTGACGACATATTTTTTAGAGACAAATAGTGCCGTCGCTAAAATTTATTTGTGAGAACTTTTCACTCCTCACAATCAGTTAGAAATAATAGTAACAATGTTAAGCTGTCACTTAAAATGTTTTTGCAAGGAGTTAAGTAGCATTGCTATTTTATAATGTTTTTGCAAGGAGTTAAGTAGCATTGCTATTTTATAAATTGCGAGTAACTTTGTCGTCTTTACAAAGTTATTTATGACCAAATTTTTATGTCAGTGATAATATTTTATATAATATTTTATTATTTATTTATTTTTAGTTTATTTTATATCATTTTTGTTTAACTATCATGTTATAATAATGCAATGATTACTAAAAATTGATCTATTGAAACATAAAAATTCTTATAAGTTCAAACTTTAAAATATAGAATATATAAAGAAATCCCAAAATTAAACCATGACATAAAAATATTGTTTTAAACAACTAGAATTATGGAAAGATCTATATTAGTTTTCCTCTAGGTCACCCTCCAAGTTGCTTTCGACCTCCATGTTATTGTTTGAGTTGTCCTCTTCTTTTCTACTAGTACCATCCTTTAAAAAAATAAAAAAGCGTTAAACATGAGTTAAAATGAAACAATTAAAGTGAATTTGTATTAGTATCAATGCCTCAATAAACAAGTACACATATTACTATATCAAATATAATTATATAATATATCATAAACAACAATAATAACTTTTTTTTTTTAATTTAGCAATAATAATAACTTAATTTGATTACTTAAACCACTATCAAAATTAAATATAAATTAAAATAATATAACAATTGTGAAAAATGTAAACCACAAATAATAGTTAGAAAGAGTGCAAGAGAGACAGAGAGAATTTATGACATGTATTTCATTTATACTCACCCCTAATTCTCCATCCATCCATTTATCCACCATCTTTTTCCAAAAGGGTGTAGGAATGAAGGAAGGACCATTTTGTCAGATGAGAAGCACGATTAGAATTTTCAAGATATAAAATCATTTGTACATGCACAAGTTTTATGAAAATGATAGTACTTTTTAATCTAAGACGCATTGAATCATTTACCTATTAGGTTAGCTCCCTCACTTGTTTGCAATAACCGCTATTTTATCTATAGTTTTTTTTTTTTAATAATTATTCACTAATTATGCAATACCCCCCTCCCCCAAAAACTTCTCTTAAGTGCAATTTATCCTAAGAATGGATCATTCAAACTGGTGCTTGTATGGGACAAATGAACTTCTACTTATTTTTTAGTTTCTTTTCATCTAATATTCAAAAATTTGACCAAATTCTCACAAAAAGTTCAATCTCAGTCACTATACACATCTTTATTAAATTAATATAGACCAACCCAAACCACAATTAGATGATTTTTTTATTTTTTTTAATTTATTTGCAAAAATATAGTGTTAAACACCCCCCCCCCCAAAAAAAAAAAAAAAGTTAGCATATAGATATAGCTCTGTCATATTCATGTTCAGCGCCATCCTAAAGCCATTAACTAATTAGCGTCCACAAATCTCTTAATTTATTTATTTTTGACTCTCCGGGTAATTTTTATAAGCACTTGGCATGCATACTCTGCCTCTATGGAAACAATAAAAAAGACATTAGCAAAAGACAAGGGCAAGTCCAAGTTGATTACTAAGATGAAACATAGAACCAAAAGTAGTATGGTATTATAGTAAAGAGTAACAAACAAAGAGGGGTTGATAAGATTACCTAGATGAAGAAAGATTATTGAGTTCGGCAATGGCAACCTCGTGGGTTCTTAGTTCTTTGATGAGCCCCACTCTGATGATATATAAGTCTATTATTATACTAATATATAAAATTAGTAGAACAGTAGAGTGCCGATCAATGGAAACATAGGCTTGTCCATGGGTTTAATAAAAAAAGGAAACTGAGCACAATAAAAAATAACTTACAAAATTCACAACATATTCTGCATCTATAGTTTCAAATACCGAACCAATTTTAGAGAGCTGTAAGCAAACTCTACCTCATTGAATTCAACACTCCCACACAACTTATCATCCAATTTGTACCTCAAGTTGTGATCATATAGAATTGAAACTGTCTTAAAATCACCTTGGTTCTTCAAAAGCGCCATAAGAGAGAGCCTTCAATCATAGTCCACATCAACTCGTCTTTGCTTCAAGAATTCTTTGGCCTCTGCAATGTCCTGTGCAAAAAGAATTTACGATGGTTATGCAAACCGGAACATAGACTAAAGAAAACAGCTTCTGCCCAGGGGTGAAAATGCTGAGTTGTGCACATTGGATAATGATAAGAATCCAGTCAGTTCCAAATCCTATTTTTCAAATATTACAATTATAAGAGCATTATTATGGACCAAGAAAATAAGACTACACAAAATAGTTAAATCCATCACCAAATACACGTAGCATTAGAGATATATTACTGAACAGCACATTTTTCAAATCTTGATCTGGACAAAAACATTAGGATTAAACTCAAAACACTCTGGAAACAGTTTGATTAGTTTTCAAACTAGAAATCCTAACCATCACTTTGTTGCCTAATCCTCTGACCAAAAATCCTAACAATGCTAGAGATCCACAGTTTAAGTAATGTAAAATCCTAAGCTTGACACACTTATGTTCCACAACATAGTGATCCAACACGCTTTAGGGTCACTCATAAGTCAGTAAGTAAGCCAATTAAGTATCAGGGAAACATAACAGAACAAAAACCAGGGCAATTGAGCTGGTTCACTGCAAGGAGAAAAAAGAAACTCAACTTTGATAGCCTCGTTCGAATTGACTAAGAGAGCTTTTTTTTTTTTTCCACTTGAAAATGGGTAAGGAGGGGCAGTTGCCTCCTTTACCCCTCCAAAAAGGCTTATCCTTCCCCAAAAAGAAGAATACTCTTCCCCCCAATATCAACTCTTTTTTTCCCTCAATTATTTCCACAATTTTGTAATAGCTCTTTTAGGATTTTTACAATAAACATAGATTTTGAATAATTGGAAACATCAGCCAATACAAAAAGAGAAAATGCTAAATACTATTTAAATGGAAAAAAAAATGATTTTGTTGATGAGGATTGTAACTTCTGTGCCATGTGATTCTGTAAACAGACAAGAGTTTGACATTATAGATAAAATTAAATAGGTAGGTTAAATTAGATCAGATTGTTTGCTAAGTTAAAACTAGAAATTAACAATTAGAAGACATTTAAGATTTTAATGCATATTACTTATAAAAAAAAAATTATTCTAATGCAAATCTTCCACAGTTCCACTATTTAAGCTAGCTCTTGACACATGCAGTGTATATACACAAATAAAAATTTCCTTAGACAATCAAAGAAAAAAAACAACTAGCCAATTACAAGAAAAAATCATCATTGAAAACAATATAAGGGTTTTCTTAATATATAATGGAATTATATCATAGTAAATACCATTAACACATCAGTATCCACACTACCGACCATGATTTGCTTAACCAGTCCAAAGAAAAGAACATGGTTGGAAAGTATGCCTTGAATTTTATGGTCTGATAATCACAGCATCGGCATTCAAAGCAAAGCATATTCAAATACAACAAGACTCTCTAGGAACTTAATATCCATTGTTGGGGACTGTATAAATTGAAAGTCAAGTACATACAGTGATATTTCAGATAATATGCCCAAAGAAAGGTGGAAATCATCTAACTATATAGATGACCAAAAAAAAAAAAACCTTTAGAAAGAAAAGAAGAAGAACTTACAGTGAGTGTGGGTTTGAGATGATCTAATGAAGAAGATCAGATCGGTGGCAGTGGGTGGTGGCTGAGGTGAGAGAGGGTAGATCTATGGCGGCGGCGGCTACAGCTAGGGCGATGGCGGTGGCGGCGGCGGCAGCTAGGGCTAGGGCTAGGGAGGTGGCTAGGGGCGGTGGAGATGGGAGAGAGAGAGAGAGAGAGAGCTCCGCATGGTGAAAATGAAAATGGGTTAAATAAAAAAAAAAAAGTTGGATGGGAAATGAAAAATGGGTTTTTAACTTTTAAGAGCTCGAGAAGTGGGAGGATTCAGATCTTCTAGATTTCTTAGAATACTCTATCAATAGATTTTTTTAAATTCTAATCGCTCTTTCATGATTTCAGGGTTTAGATTTTGCTATGTCAGTTGTAGGGTCCCAATTTGTTGGGCCTGATACCAACTCTGTGTTGTGAACCCAACAAAGTCCCAACAATGAATTTGTAGAGAATGGGTTGAACAACAGGGCTGACTTTGGACTTAGCAACGGTTCATACAAGCACAAACCCTGGGAAAATAATTGAGGCTAACGTTTAATAGCCAATCACTTTCGTCCGAAGATGCTTAATATTTGTAAGTTTAGTGAATACAACTTTTTTCCTCCTCTTCCTCTGTGAGGCCTTCTTCCCTTATATAGACACCCTTCTCCCATCTTCACCGCAAACTTGTCCTCCATCTAGGCGCCCACTTGAGTACTAGTCACATCAGCCGTTTGCTTTAACCTGCAGTGAGTGGTGGTGGGTGTAGATACACTGTTCAGGTGTCTTCTCCACATAAATACGGCCAGGAAAGTTGCTGCAGTGCATTAAATGTGGCGGTAGCAGCTTTATTGGTAAGATATTTCATGATAGCCACGCAGCTAGACATGCCCAGAGCTTAGTTCTTGCAGGAAAATCCTCAGCATATCTACTTGATCACGTTCTGGGCAGATCCGTTGGATATGGCCCCTTCGGCCCGACCAGGATGTCTTCGGACGTAGCGTTTGTCCCTTATGGGTTGCACTTTCATCAGGATGGCGAGGCATTGATACTTTTAACCTCTTCGGACAGAGAGTCGCATTTGAACTGGGCCTCCGGCCCAACATACGGCGCTGGGCTTTCTCACCCACAATAGCCCCTCAAAATTCCACTTTTTACCTCTCATCCGAAGAGAAAAAGTGAGATTTTGACCTTTTGACAAGTGAGGGCACTGACTCTTGACCCCACACGTGTGTGCACATGAATTTGGGCGCCTTCTTTATTGCCGCTACCGTCGCGCCGTTTCCGAGGCGTCATTAATTGCTCCAGGCGGCGTCTTGTCCCTGAAATCTAGCTGCTCATTTCAAATCAACGAGCGAGATTCTCCTCAAAATTTCGGGCGGGATGAGTCCCACCACTTTACCTGCCACTATATAAAGTCCCAGAGGGGATTGTCTTCTCATTTTGCAAACTTCAGAATCCCCAGCGAACTCAAGCGTTCAGACTCTCAAAGCCCTTCCTGTCATCTGCTTCAACTCATTCCAGAATCCGCTACGATTTCCCCGCAAGGCCAGAAAACATTCTCTGATTCAGTCCTACGTAAGTTCCTTTCCTCGAGATTTTTGAAATCTATTCAGACTGCCTCTTCGGCCATTTGTAGATTTTCTCCAGTCGCCGTTCCGCGTTTCCCTCGCTTTAACCTTATTAACAATGGGTAGATTTGAATACCTAGTGGACAGTCCTTCCCAGATAGAGAAGTTTAGGGAGACGTATTGCATCCCTCGGAAAGTGGGCTTGAGGTATTGCTCCATGGAGGGATTATTACTGGACCGAGAGGTGGGTGAGGTGATAATCCCCATTATCGCCTTCCTGGAGGGAGGAATGACCATTCCCATGGGTGAGGTCACCAGAAGTTACCTTACCGCCTATAGGCTTAGTCCTGACCAGTGCGCACCCAACACATTTAGGATTTTAGGGGCAATTGATGACCTAAACCGCCATTTAGGCTTGGGATTAACCTGGCACGATGTGGTACACATGTACGAATGTCGTACCAAGGAAGGGGCGGGATACTATCTAAGGTCCCGATCCGATGTCGTCAGACTTCTCTCCTGTCTCCCCAAGTCCAACAAAGGGATGAAGGACGATTATCTGATCGTCTCGGGTGCCTGGCATGATGGGATTCATTGCCCAACCCAGCCAGGAGCGCCAGGTGGGACATTCCCCCTTGAGCTTTTCTAACTTTTTTGCTTTTAGCTATTCGGACTTCCTTTCGTCATATTGCAATCCTCTGACAGTTCTATCGCCATGTTTACAGATAGAAGGCACGTAGCTCCTCGACTGAGTCTTACGAATACCGCGGCCTTGAACTACCTTCTTCGGTCGGAGATCTTCGTGAGTGAAGACGGACAACTTAGGTCTGTTCCTCTCATCCTCGGCTACACCCCGAAGTCTGAACTTCAGCCGAGAGGCAACGCAATCATACTCGGGGATCGCCGCATAAATCGCATTGACGTGGCAAGGAAGAACTTTTTAGCCCCCTTCGACCTCGCCCCGGTGCCCCATCCTAATCCGCAAGGTATACCGGTGCTCGTTCAGCTCGTTCAACAAGTTCCCATTGAACCGGTAGTAGAGGAGGAAGGAGTTTCTTCTACCCCTTCGCTTGACCAGCAGATCGACCAGTTTAAGTTTGATGAAGAGTCTTCGGAGGTCCAGATTTTTTCTGTCGACGAGGCATTCGATAGACACTCGGTTGCTCCGCTCTTGAACATAACCGTGCCGGACGACTCAGAAGAAGAGGATATGCAGAGCCTATCGAGCTTGTTGAAAAATAGGAAGTCAAAAGATGCGGCCAAGGGTATTGGCACATCCCAGCCCAAGGTTAATCTTCCACCTCCCCCTCCTCCTCCTCCAACCCCCCGAGACCCCGGTCTAAAGGCACTACCTGACCTGAAAAAGAAAAGGGTGGTGACAGAGGTGACAGATATCGAGGAGGGGGAAGTGGTCCCTCCGAAGGGTCCTAAGCAGCAGAAGACGACCCACGATGCGAGGGGCAAACGGGCCTCTTCTGTTGAGAGCCGGGAAGAGAACTTAGTCGTAGACGTGCGGCGGAAGACTCAGGCCTGGTCTCCAAAGCTAACTCTGGATGGCGCAGCCATCCCATTTGATGCCTCCATTATAAACTATGCTGGAGGGAAGGCTGGGCGTATAGCAAAAGCGTTGGAGAAGCCTCTCCTCCTTCCGAGGGACATGGAGTCCTATCGGCGCTTCAGCGAACAGGAGCTCTTTCTGTCCCTGAAGAGGGATTTGGGCATGGTAAGATTAATGGTGTTAATTTGCCTCCTTTATGTGCGTTCGCAACTTTACGCAAAATTCATTGGTTGCTATGCAGATCGCCCAGCAAATTTACGTTGCCGAAGAATGGAATAAGGACAAAGATATCAAGATGCAAGCTGAGGTTCGATCCAGGGAGGAGGTTGAGAAAGCATTAGGCAAGGCGAAAGACGACTGTGCCCGCATCTCCGAGGAACTGAAGGAGGAGGGGAAGGCGAGGAGGAACGCGGAGGCAGGTCTAAAGACTGTTGAGAAGCAGGCCGAAAACCAGCGACAGAAGCTATACACCACCGAAATCAATCTGGAAACAGAGAAAGCGATGGTGAAAGAGCTTCGGGCTGAGCTAGACAAGGCCAAGGACGCTGCTAAATTGGCCAAGGCGGACGCTCAGTTGGCCAAGGAAGCAGTTGAGGCCGAAAAGCAGGCTGCCTACTTCCTGAGGGTGCAAGAAACACAAACAAGGCTGGCCGAGGAGCTTGCTAAGGTCTGTAGGGATTACTGCGAGATCACATGGGGCAAAGGACTTGATGCGGTTGGAGTCCCAGCAGAGTCTGCCCTAAGGAGACCTGAGAGCATCTACTATCACCCTGATATATGCGAGCTGACAGATGCCTCGGAGGCTCCCTCGGCCGGCCAGGATCCCCCCGTCCAAACGGAGACGAGCCAGGCACCCCTTCGGATCGGAGATGTGGGCGATCAGCCGAAGATTGACCCAGTGCCTCAGAATAAGGATCAAAATGCTTAGATAGTGTAGGATTTAGGACTTTGTGCCAACTATCTTTGTAATAAATCTACCTTTATGATGAATGAAATAGTTTGTTTTTCTCTTATTCCTTGTGGCTTTTATGGTGTATGTTTGTCATTATAGCTCACCTTGATAGTTTGATGACTAATAATCAATTGCTAACCACAGTATTCTTTCAGACGTCGTTAAACACGGCCTAGAGGCCACAACAGTTAACGTAATTCAGCTTAAATTTGTGTTTCACCCAACACTAGGTTGGACTAACAAAGTGGACAAGAATTAACCAAGATTATCTAGTCCAAGGATCGCGGGCATAATTGGATGTAAGTTTAAACGCTTGTAAATTGTAAAGGAGTGTTAACTAACCCAAATCATCTGGTCCGAGGACTACAGGCATGATTGGATTTAAGTTTAAACACTTGTAAATCGTAAAGGTGTTAACTAACCCAAATCATATGGTCCGAGGACTACAGGCATGATTGGATTTAAGTTTAAACACTTGTAAATCGTAAAGGAGTGTTAACTAACCCAAATCATCTGGTCCGAGAACTACAGGCATGATTGGATTTAAGTTTAAACACTTGTAAATCGTAAAGGAGTGTTAACTAACCCAAATCATGTGGTCCGAGGACTACAGGCATGATTGGATTTAAGTTTAAACACTTGTAAATCGTAAAGGAGTGTTAACTAACCCAAATTATCTAATCCGAGGACTACAGACATGATTGGATTTAAGTTTAAACACTTGTAAATTGTAAAGGAGTGTTAACTAACCCAAATCATCTGGTCCGAGGACTACAGACATGATTGGATTTAGGTTTAAACACTTGTAAATTGTAAAGGAGTGTTAACTAACCCAAATCATCTGGTCCGAGGACTACATGCATGATTGGATTTAAGTTTAAACACTTGAGAAATTGTAAGGGAGTGTTAACTAACCCAAATCATCTGGTCCGAGGACTACAGGCATGATTGGATTTAAGTTTAAACACTTGAGAAATCGTAAGGGAGTGTTAACTAACCCAAATCATCTGGTCCGAGGACAACAGGCATGATTGGATTTAAGTTTAAACACTTGAGAAATCGTAAGGGAGTGTTAACTAACCCAAATCATCTGGTCCGAGGACAACAGGCATGATTGGATTTAAGTTTAAACACTTAAGAAAAACTATCATAACAAAAGTGCAATTATGACTGAGAGGAATTCATTTAATAGTAGTACCTTTTGAGGTTATTTACATTCCATGGCCTGGGCACTACATGATTATCCAGGTCTTCTAGGAAGTATGCTCCAATGCCGGCCCTCGAGGTGATGCGATACGGACCTTCCCAATTCGGCCCCAGTTTTCCCCATGCTGGGTTCTTTGCATTGCCTACCACCTTCCTTAGGACCAGATCACCAGGTTCGAGAGGTCTCAATCTCACATTGGCGTCATAGCCCTGCTTGAGTTTCTGCTGGTAATGCGCCAACCGAACCATTGCGTTTTCCCTTCGTTCATCAATCAGATCCAAACTTTTTTTCAGCTGCCCATCGTTGTTGGTTGGGTCAAAAAAGCTGGTCCTGTAGGTCGGGAATCCAGTCTCGAGAGGTATAACAACTTCAGCCTCATAGGTCATTGAAAAAGGGGTCTCCCCAGTGGATCTGCGAGGCGTAGTCCTATATGCCCACAATACGTGGGGCAGTTCTTCCACCCATCTACCCTTCGCATCATCCAGCCTCTTCTTTAGCCCGTTAACAATGACTTTATTAACAGCTTCAGCCTGCCCATTTCCCTGGGGGTAGGCAGGGGTGGAGTATCTATTTATGATTCCCAGCTCGCTGCAATAACTTCTAAAAGCTTTGCTATCAAACTGAAGCCCGTTGTCTGAGATGAGGGTGTGTGGGACTCCAAATCTGGTGACGATGTTTTTCCAAATGAACTTCTTCACGTCTACGTCCCTGATATTTGCTAGAGGTTCAGCTTCTACCCACTTGGTGAAGTAGTCCATTCCGACCAGCAAGTACTTCCTGTTTCCTGCTGCCTTAGGGAAGGGGCCTACGATGTCCAGACCCCATTGAGCAAAAGGCCATGGGCTGGATAGTGGATTAAGGTTACCACCTAGCTGATGTATGTTCGGCGCGAACCGCTGACATTGGTCGCACTTTTTTACGTATTCGTGAGCCTCTCTTTGCATATATGGCCACCAATAACCCTGTGTGATGGCCCGGTGGGCCAAGGACCTACCTCCCGTATGGCTCCCACATATCCCTTCATGCAATTCTTCCAGTAGTGACTCAGCCGCTTCAGGGTGCATGCACAGTAAGTACAGGCCCGAATAGGAACGTTTATAAAGTTTCTGTTCCTCGGACAGCTAGAACCTTGTGGCTTTTCTTCGTATTTTGTCCGCTTCCCCTTTTTCTTCGGGCAACACATCATCCTTCAAGAACTTGATGATGGGATTCATCCAGCACAGGTCGGTTCTGTCGCAATGAACTTGGAGTGACTTTTTTCTTACTTCCGTAGGCTCCTGCAAGTCCTCAATGAGGATAACCCTCGGCAATGCCTGTGCCGAAGAGGTGGCGAGGGTGGCTAAAGAGTCTGCATGTGTGTTGCCACTTCTGGGGATGTGCTGCAGGTTAAAATATTCAAACTCTGATTGCAGGGACTTAACTAGGTTCAAGTACCCCTGCATCCTCTCGTCCTTCGCCTCAAATTCTCCCTGTACTTGGCCGACGATTAATCTCGAGTCCGAGAAAACTTCAACCGACTCTCCCTCCATCCTTCGTACCATCTTCATCCCCATCAGTAGAGCCCCGTATTCTGCCTCATTATTCGTTGCTGAGAAATTCAACCTTAAAGCCTTTTCGATGGTAATTCTTTCTGGGGTTATCAGCACAAGCCCCACTCCAGAGCCCCTTGGATTTGATGCGCCATCAACGTACACCTCTCAGGGCGAGGGACTCCGTGAGGAGACCATACTAACGGCCCTTCTCCCAGCGCCCAGCATTGGTGTTACTTCCTCTAAGGGGGGTTCTGTGAATTCTGCGACCAAGTCCACAAGGACCTGGCCTTTCACCGACGTGCGGGGCATGTACTTGATATCAAAGGCCCCTAGTATCGTCCCCCATTTGGCAATTCTTCCTGTGTAGTCGACGCTTCGGAGTATTGCTCTAAGTGGGAGCTGGGTAAGGACTATGACGGTGTGAGCTTGAAAATAGTGGGGCAGCTTCTTAGTGCCCAGCACAACAGCCAAAATGGCTTTCTCTAGGGGCAAATAACGAGTCTCAGCTTCCTGCAGCGATTTGCTCACATAATAGACTGGTTTTTGTACACCACAGTCTGTTCGGATCAGCACCAAGCTTACAGCACTAGGAGCCACGACAATGTAGGCAAACAAGACTTCATCTGGCTCGAGACTGGACATGATGGGAGGTCTAGCCAGGTAGTCCTTAAGTTGCTGGAAAGCAATAGCACATTCCTCCATCTATTTGAAATCCTTCCACCTATTGATTAACGAGAAAAAAGGCCTACACCTGTCGGCTGATCTGGAAATGAACCTGTTAAGGGCAGCAGTCATCCCAGTCAGCTTCTGGATTTCCTTGGGGTTCCGAGGAGCCCGCAAGTCATTGATGGCCCTTATCTGATCGGGGTTAACTTTGATGCCCCTGTGGGTGACCATATACCCCAGGAACTTGCCTGACCCAACACCGAACGAACATTTGGAGGCATTCAGGCGTAATCTGTGTCCCCTCAGAATTTCAAAGATATCCCTAAGGTCCCCAATGTGTTCCGCAATAACCTTGCTTTTAACCACCATGTCGTCAATATAAACTTCCATGCTTTTGCCCAGCTGTGGCTCAAACATTCTAGTCATCATTCTCTGATAGGTAGCCCCGGCGTTTTTTAAGCCGAACGGCATTACCTTATAGTGGTAATTCCCTACAGAAGTTACGAAGGCCGTCTTGTTCTGATCGGCGAGAGCCAGTGGTATCTGATGATAACCTTGAAATGCGTCTAAGAAACTCATCCGAGGGTGCCCAACCGTAGCGTCAACGAGTTGATCTATCTTCGGCATGGGAAACGGATCCTTCGGACAAGCTCTATTGAGGTCAGTGAAGTCCACGCACACCCGCCATTTCCCACTTTTCTTTTTTACCACCACTGTGTTGGCCAGCCACTCAAGGTAAAAAATTTCCTTGATGGCCCCTGCCTGCTTGAGCTTCGTTACTTCCTCCCTGACTGCATCTGCGTGTTCCTTCGATGGTCGCCGAAGCGGTTGTTTCTTGGAAATTATGGTGGGATCTACGTTTAGATGGTGACAAATAAAATCTGGGCTTACTCTCGGAGCTTCTGCAGGGTCCCATGCAAATACATCAACGTTTCCCCTGAGGAATTCTATCAACTCCCCCTTCTCTTGAGGAGGCAGCATAGACCCGACCTGAAAAAACTTCTCTGGATCGTCATCAACAACTATCTTTTCTAAGCTTTCGCACTCTGCTTCCTCGGCTGAGGCTTCGGTTTCCGGCGCCGAAGGCTTTAATTGCTATAAACTCTCCTTGTTACAGTTTGAAGGCTCGGCATGCTGCTCATGCCGGATGGCCGCCACTAGACATTGCCTAGATAAAGCCTGATCCCCCCGGATCTCCTCGACTATCCCCTCGGAGGGGTACTTAATCTTCTGGTGCAGTGTGGAGGATACAGCCCCAAGGGTATGAAGCCAAGGTCTGCCTACTATAGCGGTGTAGGGCGAGTAGGCATCCACCACTATGAAATCTACCTCCACGGTTTCAGGACAGGTTTGCACAGGCAGTCTGATTTGTCCCTTCGGAATGATCACTTTGCCATCGAAACTGACTAAAGGGGAACTATATGGAGTCAAGTCTTCGGGGGACAAGCTTAGACCCTTATATAGGTCGGGGTACATTATCTCTGCAGCGCTGCCCTGATCTACCATCACCCTCCTCACGTCGTATCCGCCTATTCTCAGGGTGACTACCAAGGCGTCATCATGCGGCTGTATAGTTCCTATTTTGTCTTCTTCCGAAAAGCCCAAAACTGGGACGTCTGTCCTAAGCCTCTTCGGCTCTCTGCCAATCTTCTCCGAGGGCGCCCGGGCGACTGACAATACCCTAGATGGGGAAGACCCTGTCCTTCCTGGCGCGGCAAAAATGACATTGATTGTTCCCAAGGGGGGTTTTACAGAATCGCCTCTCCTGGGTCCCGTGCTTGTTTGATTTCCCTGACCGTATGAATGGTGCAGGAGGTGCTTTAGTCTGCCTTCGCAGACCAGCTGATCCAAATGATCCCACAGGCTCCTGCAATCCTCAATAGTATGCCCATGGTCAAGGTGATACTGGCAGTAAAGATTGTGATTGCGCCTTTCAGGATTTCCTACCATCTTGCTCGGCCTCTTGAAGAATGGTTCGTTTTTTATTTTGTCCAGGACTTGGTGTACCGGCTCGCGAAAGACTGCATTGACTGCCTGGAAGTGCGCCGTGTTTTGTTCGGCCCAGTCCTTCCTCGGCCTGTTGTGGCTCTGCCTGTCCGACCTGAAATCCCTCCCTTCTTGAGGGATAACCTTCTCCTTTCCCTTGCTTTGCTGCTGATCTTCCTCAACTCTTTCGTACTTATCGATCCTGTCCATCAACTGGCGTATACTGGTAGCAGGCTTGCGCGTTAGGGAAGTTCTCAAGGGGTGTTCAGTGGGGAGACCCAATTTGAAAGAGCTGATGGCCACCGATTCACAATCCTCCTCTATCTCGTTATACGTTTCCCAGAACCTATCTGAATACGACTTCAACGTCTCGTCTCCCTTCATGATAACGGACAGCAAAGATGCCACGGATTGAGGGACCCTTTGGCAGGTGACGAAACGGGACCCAAAAGCCTGAGTTAGCTCTTGGAAAGAGCTAACGGTGTTTGTTTTCAGACTATCAAACCACCTCATGGCTATTGGTCCTAAACTCGATGGGAAAACTTTGCACATGAGGGCCTCGTTCCTGGAGTGAACAGCCATCCGCTGGTTAAAATGGCTCACATGTTCCACTGGGTCAGTCCGGCCATTGTAGATGGTGAATGTAGGCTGGTGGAAACGTCAAGGAAGTTTAGCATTCTCGATGTTACGGGTAAAGGGGGATCTGGAAATCTGATCCAGGGCTTTAGTCATAGTATCGTTCCCTGCGTCCCTCGGTAAGGGATTCTGGGGGTTCTTTTCACCATGACGCATTTCCTCATAGGTGAAGGATTCGCTGACCGGCGTTCGATGTTTCTGTATGTAGCTGACGTCTTGTTCGTCCTCGGAATCTTCTTGAGAGTACGAGGGACTGCGTTTCCTCTTCGCATGGCGCAACTCCCTCTTTAGCCTATTGATTTCGTTCTGCATGTCTTTGTTTTTCTCTGCATGGGACGTGTGACTCTCCCCATGCGACTGGTTCTGATCATCGCGTGCGGTGTGTACACTTCCTTTACGGTCCTGCCTCCGTTCCAGATGAAGAAAGGGATCGGTGTGCTTAGACGACCTGGACTCAGCTGGTCGTTGCCTTGGTTCAGCCATCTTTTGAGGTGTTGCTTCTACCTTTGCTCAAGTTGTCCCCACAGACGGCGCCAATTGTAGGGTCCCAATTTGTTGGGCTTGATACCAACTCTGTGTTGTGAGTCCAACAAAGTCCCAACAATGAATTTGTAGAGAATGGTTTGAACAACAAGGCTGACTTTGGACTTAGCAACGGTTCATACAAGCACAAACCCTGGGAAAATAATTGAGGCTAACGTTTAATAGCCAATCACTTTCGTCCGAAGAGGCTTAATATTTGTAAGTTTAGTGAATACAACTTTTTTCCTCCTTTTCCTCTGTGAGGCCTTCTTCCCTTATATATACACCCCTCTCCCATCTTCACCGCACACTTGTCCTCCATCTAGGCGCCCACTTGAGTACTAGTCACATCAGCCGCTTGCTTTAACCTGCAGTGAGTGGTGGTGGGTGTAGATACACTGTTCAGGTGTCTTCTCCACATAAATGCGGCCAGGAAAGTTGCTGCAGTGCATTAAATGTGGCGGTGGCAGCTTTATTGGTAAGATATTTCATGATAGCCACGCAGCTAGACATGCCCAGAGCTTAGTTCTTGCAGGGAAATCCTCAGCATATCTACTTGATCACGTTCTGGGCAGATCCGTTGGATATTGCCCCTTCGGCCCGACCAGGATGTCTTCGGACAGAGCGTTTGTCCCTTATGGGTTGCACTCTCATCAGGATGGCGAGGCATTGATACTTTTAACCTCTTCGGACAGAGAGTCGCATTTGAACTGGGCCTCCGGCCCAACATACGGCGCTGGGCTTTCTCACCCACATCAATATTTTACTAACAATACTCTTAAAATAATAAAATAATGTTATAAATAAAACAATTAAGATTATTGTTAGTTGAATGCTAACATAGTAAAATCTAGATTATTAAATCATTAAAGAATGGTTAAGATTTAAGGAAATTTATTTAGTAGAGTACCATAGGAAATTTAGAGGATCTGAATCTGAAGTGGGAGTTGAATGAAAAGAAAGAAAAAAAAAAGTAAAGAAAAAAACTTTGGGGAAAAAAAAAAGGAGAAAATGAAGAATATGAGGAAATTTTGTGCGGCAATGAAAAATCTAGGGGAAGCATGTAGCGACATTTTATGAAACATGTCTATGCAACACATAGATTAATTAATAAAATAAAGATGAAATAAATTAGATACAATTCACACATTTGAACGGTAGGCCAAAAATAGATAATAAAAAATATTAATTATCTTAAATCACATGTTAAAAGAAAAATATTTAATCACCATAGTGAGCTAAGAATAATATGTAATCCCCACAATGAGCTAAATCATATACAATAAATTAAAAATTTTAAATTTAAGGGCTCTTGGCATTTGATTTGGGGAGAACTCATTTCATAATAGGTTTACTATTAAACCACCTAATAACTTATTAATGAATTCATATTTTGAAAATCTAACCGTTAGATTACATGTTTTCTATGGTCTTAACATGTATGCCAATTTTTTGTGCCAATCGAATGTAATTTACCATTTGATCTATAAAGTCATCTTTTATACATTATTTTAAACTACAAAAACTTAAATTTAAACAATTGATTAATGACATGGCTATTAATTTTTGATCACCTTGAAATTTTGTAAGCATGAAAAATATATGAAGATAATGCAATGTAATAGTAGATTTGTCAAAATTCATATCGAATTAAGAAATATAGGGTTCGGTTTAAATTACACTTGATGTAACTCAAAAAAATGTTACACCTCCCAATAACTTATTTTTGAATTCATATTTTGCAAATCCAACCGTTGGATTACAAGTTGTATATATTCTTAACATGCATGCCAATTTTCACGTCAATCGGATGTAATTTACCATTTGATCTATAAACTCATCTTTTATACATTATTTTAAACTACTAAAAATTGAATCTAGACAATTGATTGATGACATCACTATTGATATTTGATCACCATGAAATTTTGTAAGCACTAAAAATATACGAAGATAATATAATCTAACGGTATATTTGTCAAAATTCACATCAAATTAAGAAATATAGGGTCGGGTTCAAGTTACACGTGTTGTAACTCTAAAAAATGTTACACCACCCAATAACTTATTATTGAATTCATATTTTGAAAATCCAACCATTGGATTATATGTTCTATATGTTTTTAATATGCATGCCAATTTTCATGCCAATCAGTTGTAATTTACCATTTGATCTATGAACTCATTTTTTATGCATTATTTTAATGGGAATAAATTTTTATTCACCTTTGAGAGAGGGAGAGTACAAAAGGCTAGAATTCTTGAATTTTAGGCTACCATTTTGAAGTTGAAAGTACTATCAATTTTATTATGGGTACTGTGGGTGTGAAAACCCAACATTACGAATTGGGCCAGGGGCCCAATTTGGATGTCATTATTTGACCAAAGAGGTAAGGGGGATCAGGGCTGAGCCCGTTTTGTGGAAATGCCTATGGAAATGAACGACGGATACGTCCGAAGACAAAACTGTTGGTCCGAAGAGATTCCCTCATCGGATCACTAGAGAACTTGACCAAGCAAATGTACTGAAGACCTGAACGACCCTCCTAGCTTTTTCCACGGCAAAGAACGAACTCTGGGCATGCCTAGGGACAAGCGTAACATAAAATATCTTAGAGGAAAAGCTGCCACCACCGCATTTAATGCACTGCAGCAACTTTCTAGGCCGCATTTATGTGGAGAAGACACCTGAACAGTGCAGCCTCAGCTACTACCACTCACGGCAGACTAAAGCAAGCATCTGATGTGACAAGTACTCGAGTGGGTGCTTAGATGAAGAACAAGTGGACGGTGAAGAGGAAGAGGAAGAAGCATATATAAATGGAATGGGCCTCTGAAGAGGGGCGCGGTCTTTTCTCTTCTTGGCGAGAAAAGAAAACATCAATTCTCTTCGGATTCAAGTGGATTCCCATCGAACACTATTCTGGACATCATCTTATCTTTTTGTCTGCTTGTACCGTTGCTAAATCCATACCTAGCCCAGTTGTTTAACCCATCTCTCTACAAATTTATTGTTCGGGGTTCATTGAGCTATCGGCCTGCAGGGTTTGTGCTTGGCCCAACAAATTTGGACCCTACAGGTACAATTGTTTAGAAAATAAGGATAGACCTCTCTTATATAGGATGTATATAAAAGGTTTTTTTTTTTTTTTTTTTTTTTTTTTTTTTTTTTTTTTTTTTTTTTTTTTTAAACTGTAAACAAAATGTTCATCTAAAGAATACAAAGTGTTATATGTTTATGTGTTTCTTTTTATTTTTCTTTGAATTTTAGAATAACTTTTATCTCAAAAAAAAAAAATTTTAATGATTTTTTGCGAAGGTCAATCGTGGCCCCTCGCAAATAATTTAGTATTAGTAAGGGTATATTTTTAACCCACACAAAAAATAAACTTTTTGCAAGGGATTTTTATTGTCCCTCGAAAATAATTTGGTGGGACCATTTCCTTCCAAAATTTTTGACATTTTAATAATTATTTATGAAGGTCAATCCTAGCCCTCGCAAATAATTTAATGTTAGTGACGGTTTTTTTTAACCATCACAAATAATACACTTTTTGCGAAAGATTTTTAATTGTCCCTCGCAAATAATATGGAGGGAAAATTTCCCTCTAAAATATTAGTATTTAGGACAGCTATAACACGTAATTGCGACAGATTTTTTTGTTGGTCACAAATATTTCACATTTTACCAAGTATTTGCGAGGGCTTTATTTTGCCATCACAAAAAAGATTTTTTGAAAGGGCTTTTTGGGTCTGTAAAAAATTCTTGGTCGCTAATAGGCATTTTTCTTGTAGTGTTTCTTAAATATTCTATTTTCTGTGTCCTCACCGCCTTTAAGCTGAACAATTTTTTCATCTAATTGACATTAGGAATAATACCAACTTATCAACCATTTAAACAAAAATTAGGGACATCAAATCAAGTTTGACCCTATGTGACTATTGAAAAAACTTGCCTCCTGTTTGGTTTATTTGATTGTTTAGAGCTTAGATTGCTTTTAAGAGAATCAACTTGATCTTAGTAAATTATTTTTCTAAAAATATATATATACTTTGATCCACAAAATTTAGGTCATGTTATATTTTAGTCTATAAGATTTGAATTTTTTTTTTTAAAAAAAGTCTAAGATAAATTGTGAATGTGTCAAGAATCCTTCATAACCTTGTTGTTATAATTCATGTTTATGTGACAAAGTTTGACAAAGCAAATTGTCTCGATGGGTTTAAGTTAGGGCTTTTTTTTTATTTTTATTTATTTTTTATATGAAGGAAAAATCTATATTAACAAAGAAAAGGAGACAACAAAGACACACTAGCTGCCATAATCACCCCAAACAACAGAAGCAAAATTAGGGGGGCAGCAACCAAAATCAAAAGATCCAAACCAATAACATGACAAGGACCACTTTGCTAGTTGATGGGTAGCCAAATTAGCTGACCTAGGAACCCAAGAGACAAAAACATGAGATAGATCAAAAAGCAGAACCTGCATCTCCATAACTATGGACCTAATCCTCCATAGGGAAGCTTGACTGGGATTAATAAGAGCCTCACAACAGATCTTTGAGTCAGTCTCAATATAAAATACCCTCAACTTCCAATTTGGCCGCTTGCAACAAAGCCCATTTCACTACTTCAGCTTCAGCTTGAAAAGGGAAGGTGGTATTCACCTTTTGAGAGCAAGCAAAGACCAACTTTCCTCTCCAATCCCTCGCCACTGTAGCAACAGTAGAAAATTTTGGCCCAATTGCAGCATCCACATTAATTTTAATTGAGAATCTCCTAGGAGGTGACCAAGCAAGAAGCCGCTTCATAGGTCCTACAGGAACCACCTCAGCAGATCTGGAATTTTTGAATTCAGCAAGGAGCCTCCCAATTCTAGAAGATAAGTCATCAATACTTAGGGGGAGATTTTCAAAAAGAACTTGATTCCTCAACTTCCAAATTCCATAAAAAAGAACAGCTCTAAACAATAAAAATTCATTTTTCTGATCAGGAGTCAAGTTATTCAAGAAAGGGGGGAGAAAAGAAAGTGAATAAGCTCTAAGGTTGAAGAAAACCCAAGAGCATTAGACCTCACTCCCCATTTACTATTGAACCAAAGAGCCTTTGCCACGGGACATAGAGCAAAAAGATGGATTGAGGACTCAACTTCTATCTTGCAAAGAGGACAAAGCACCTCTCCAATATCCAAACATCTGGCTAAATTGGCTTTAGTAGGCAATCAATCAGTTACAATTCTCCAAATTAGCATTTTAAGCCTTTCATGAAGATTGGATTTCCAAAGTTGATGCCAAAAAGGCTCAAGTGGCTGACTAGTTGAGAAACCCTGACACAACCAATAGGCAGATTTAATCGTCAAATCTCCAGAGCTTGTGGGGTCCATGTCCACCCATCCTCAACAACACAAGACGATAATGGAATTTTTAAAATTAATTCAATTTCTGAATCCTCGAACCAATGCTTCAGCATATGAATGTCCCAAGCATTATGATCAAAATTTAGAAGTTGAGAAACCAACAATATCTCATTTGGATTAACCCCAACCTTGGGCTTAGGAATAAAACCCTGAAGATCTGGAATCCAAGGGTCATCCCAAATTCTTATGGAATTACCATCCCCAACAGTCATACAAGCTGCATGAGAGAAAATGTGCTTTACTCCTTCTAAACTTTTCCAAATTGGAGAGGAATTACCTTGAGAGATATGAGACAACCAATTATTTCTAATTTTGTATTTAGCTCTAAGAACATTAACACAAGGACAGTTCTTACCAAACAACATCCACTAGGCAAGTTTTGAAAGAAGGGCTTGATTGAACTCCTAAGATTTCTTGAATCCCAAACCACCTTCCTTCAAAGGCCTACAGAGAGAAGACCATGAGATAGGAGTCCAATAATGACTAGACTCCGTTTTAGGATTCCACCAAAACCTTTGAACCACCTCATCCAGTTGATCACATAAATTCTTGGGGAATTGTAAGGCAGCCATGGTGTATGTTGGAATGGATTGAGCTATTGATTTAATTAGAGTTGCTTTCCCTGCCCAAGATAAATTTTTACTTTTCCAGCCACTAGGCTTGCTCGCTAACTTGTCTTTCGC
Organism: Quercus glauca; assembly: GCA_023736055.1. Classification (NCBI taxonomy): domain Eukaryota; kingdom Viridiplantae; phylum Streptophyta; class Magnoliopsida; order Fagales; family Fagaceae; genus Quercus; species Quercus glauca. The sequence goes on from CM043323.1 coordinate 1,197,865, forward strand.
CATCCTAAGGTTTTGGGATTTGCACTTAGATAAAAACAAGGGAACACCAAGATAGGTGGTACATTGAGGGAGAGAATTAAGACCCCACCAACATTTTATTTGGTTGAGAAACTGAGAGCTGACACCTTTAGAGGGGAAGACACCAAACTTCTTCACACTAATTAATTGACCAAACCAAGAACAATATTTTTCCAGGCACATTTTGAGCGAGGCAAGCTCAAAAATCTTAGCTTTGCAAAAAAGGATAACATCGTCCGCGTAGCAAAGTTTCGAAATATCAGGAGCATTGCAGGCCACTTTCACTGGAGATATGTTTTTCCGATCCACCTTTCTATTGATCAACCTTATAAGAACCTCACTACCTAGAATAAATAGGTATGGAGAGAGAGGATCCCCTTGTCTGAGGCCACGACTAGGCATAAAGCTTGGACCAATTCCCCCATTTAGCAGCAAGGAATATTGAACAGTGGAGATGCATTGAAAAATTAAATTAGAAAACTTATCACTAAAACCAAAAGCTTTAAGCACCTTCATTAAGAAGCTCCATTCCATTCTGTCATAAGCCTTCTGAAAATCTAGTTTTATCCCCATGAAACCTTTCTTCTTCATTAGCTTGAAACTATGAACTATCTTTTAAGCAAGGACCACGTTCTCTGTGATCCATCTATTAGGGACAAAAGCAACTTGAGCTGGATTCACTAATCTGTTCAATAGTGGCCAGGCCAAAGCCTACTTACAAGAATTTTTGTTATAATTTTGTAGCACACATTACAAAGACCAATAGGTCTAAAATTGTTGAAATTGCAAGCCACAGTTCTCTTTGGGATGAGAGATATGTATGTTTGATTGAAGCTTCTCTCTCACACCTCCGTGTGGGTTCTCCCTCCACCTTCGTGTGGCCTGCTCCACCATCTTTGGGTGTGTTTTCTCCATCTCCGTGTGGCTATTCTCCACCACCAGCGTGTGGGTCTTCTCTACCCACTCCTATTGTGGGCACTTTACTAATTATTTGGAAATCCCTAAATCTAATCCCAAAACTCAGCTTCATACCAACCATCTACCTATCTCGTATCTTCTCAATTAACCTTTTAATTTAGTCTAACTAGCTTCGCTACGGGCATCACCGGTGAATGAACTCAATCATTGGTTTCAGCTCGAAAGTCGGTCGCCATTTGATCAACCCAAATTTTGATATTCAGCTTTGTAAGTGTCCTGTTTCTTCTATTTTCAGTGGTTTAATCTTGATTTTTTTGTGGTTGTTGGGGTTTGTATTGTCTGCTCATCAGTCTTGGCTTTCATTGGATCGGTGTTGTTGTCTTGCCCCTACCTTCTCATGAGGACCCTCGCTTGGAATTGTCGGGGTGTAGGTAGAGCTTCGACAGTTCGGGGTCTCAGGGAGATCATTCGGGAATCTAATCCGGAGATAGTCTTCTTGTCAGAAACTAAATCCAAATCTCCAAGAATAAATAAACTCAAAAATAGATTGAAGTTTGCAAATTATTTTTGTGTGGAGCCAGTAGGTCGAGCTGTTGGTCTTGATTTATTTTGGAGTTTGGGGGTGGAGTTGAAAGTTGTATATTTTGATAAAAATATGATTACTGCTCTTGTGTATTCTGACCTTCCCAATTCGCTATGGATGCTTTTGGCTATTTATGGGCCTTGTAGGAGAAATAAAAGGTCCATTGAATATAAATGGTCCATTGAATTTGCAAGCCCCAGTTCTCTTTAGGCTCAACTGTATATAAATGGTCCATTGAATATTTGGCTCAATTGGTGTGGGCTGTGCTCTTTACTCCTTAAAGATCTTGCCCATTTGTGACTAGGCTCAATTAGCGAATGTAACCTTGCCTTTTGTAATTCACTTGACTTCCGACTTTCACTTAATTTGTTACTTGTACAGTGAAAATTTTCCGATGAAACCTTTTCAATCTTTTAGATGAAATCTCATCTTAGTTTTAAGGAGTTGTAAAATTTGATTCTCGAAAAAAAAAAAAAATTGTCTGTAAAATTTTAACCATTGAACCAATACTACATTACTTGTAACTTGCAAGTCATCATTCTCATACAAGTGAATTCATTCTATCTAAAATGTAACCAAATCTGATTAGACTATTTAGTTTGTTCCTGGGCAACTTCTTGTTTTGTTCCAATTTTAAGTGTTAATATTTGATTGCAGTTTCAAACAGTTAGAAGAATAAACACTCAAACATTAATTACTAGTGGTATGTAAATTTCTAACACTAGGACATGCTCATTTTGTTGGTGTTACTTGAACACTTTTTTTTTTTTCTTCAGATTCTGGGTATTCTTTGAGATCCTATTAATAGTGAAGGATTGAGGCAGTCCATGGGTCAGTTTGGTAAATTGGAAAATGTAATGGTGATGAAGTTACTGTGAACAATTCTTGTGTGTGATTTTTCTCTATGATTGACTTGTTATTTAAGGATACTTTTATAATTTGTTTATGCGAGACTTTTTTCTTATATCTGATTCTCTCAATTTTTGTTAGAAAAAGCCTTAATTAAAGTTGCTCAGTTTTGGTTAAATTTGTCCATACAGAATCACAGATGGGTAGCTTTGGTTGATGACTACTAAGCGCTCACTAAGCGGAAAACTTATATTTTACTTGCGTTGGTTTAATGAGCAAATGTTGATCACCTCACTTTTAATGCTAATGCTATCAGCATCAGCCCCGAGAGGGGTGGCTTGGTGGTTGGGATCCGTGAATTAAATTTGTGGTCCCTAGTTCGAGCTGGGACGAGTACTTGGGGAGGAATTTAGGTATCCTTGCTGAGAAGTCCTTGATTACCAGCTCTCTCGAGGTGCTAAGGTGAGGTTTGTGGTCATCTCAGACCACAGTAGCTATGGCTCAATCCAACATTCCCTAATGGAGGGTATCCCTATAGTCATGCCTAAGGGGTGAGTCACATTGGTCGCCCCCCATTTTGTTCATAAAAAAAAAAAAAAAAAAATGCTATCATGCTACCAAACTCACACTCAAATGTAGATTGAGTGTGAGTTTGGGAAGCGTGTTTTTCAGCGGCTGCGTTTTTTTTTGTGGGTAAAAAAAAAATGCTATCATGCTACCAAACTCACACTCAAATGCAGATTGAGTGTGAGTTTGGGAAGCGTGTTTTGCGTGTTTTTCAGTGGCTACGTTTTTTTTTGTAGGTCTCGTGCCTTGTTCATGAGACCCACAGTACGAATTTTAGCAAATTTTTCTTTAAAACTAGGTCTCACGGCACTATTCACACATTTAAAAATTATTTTGTTACAGTGTTTTCAGTTTTTAGCAATAAGTAGAATCCAAATAGACCCTAACTGTTCATTGAAATATTTGGTGGGTTTACGCAGAAGAAGAGAAAACCACATTAGAATTTTGTACATTTTTACAATATATATATACACATACACACATCATTTTGTTATAGATATCTCTCTATATCATAGGCTGCACTAATTTCTTTTATCTAAGTTTAGCAATGCGCTAGCTAGCCAACTTTCCCCCACACGGGTTCTATTTCAATAAGATCGTTGTTTGTTTTGCTTTCCAGTTAATTTCCACTAGTCTTTACTTAACCTATAGGCTATAGCCATAATCTGTTTGCAAGGCTTCCTAGTCTTTTCCGACTTCATTGCTACGATCTTTCCTTGTGTCAGAGGCGAGGACATGCACCCACTTCAACTTTGTTACAAAGACCAATAAATGTGCCTCTTACCAAAGAACTTTCTCTATTTATTTTCTAATTTTACAATATATTAAGTCTATGACAGTTTATTTAAAAGAGAGTATAAAAGATACAATGCTAAATAAAAGCTGGCCTCAAGTGGACCTCTATTTTGGATACAATAAGAAACAAAGGAAAAATACATCATAGAAGGTGAGGAAAAACAGCACAAAAAAAAAAAAAAATAGTACCAAGACCTATGAAGGCATATAATCCCCTTAGAGCATCTCAGCAGTGAGTCCACGGCTCTTGGCCAGAACCCGCCTTTTTACAATAGATTGGACAAATTGTATCTACAATGGTCGGCTTGAAATATAAATCCATTAAGCCCAAGAGTATTAGCTCGGTATGTTCCTAACTTTCTATGCTGAAAACTAGTGCTAAGTGATGATCATCTGTATTGATATGTTTCTTTATCTCATGTAAAACCGAGTTGTCACAACATAATTTGTTAGTTGTTTATCGCTAGACATCCTCATAGGAGATCAAGAAAAACTCAAATTTTCAGCTCGTAGCCTTTACCAACACCATTTGATGACTTTCCTTGTATGACTGGTCTTCACCACCTTCTTCATTCTCTGTTGCAGGCCTCCTAGAATTTCTGAATTCTTCGAGCTTTCACCAGTTTTGTATTCTATTAGTTTTGATTTTTCACTTTCCTAATTTTCTTTTATCTTCTGTTCTGTGTAATACTCTTATGTATGCAGTCCCTTTACCAGGGTAGCACCTTTTTTCAATCAATGAATTATTTACTTGTTGGAAAAAAAATGTTGAAGAAATATTTGATTTGGTTTTTCCGTTATACAGCTATAGCAGTTTGCTTGTATGATAATAATATTAATGCACTAATGCTTATTTACTCCATGGGGTAGACGTTGTCTTTTTCCCTTGCCATTATTTTGCCAGGATAATTTGTAGCTTCTTGGGATAATCTCTTGATTTTTTATTTATATATATAAAACTCTTGAAATTGAATTTTACAATATGTTCATGAGAAAAAGCCCTCTTCTTCACTTGTCTTTACAGAACATTTACTCACTGTTTTCAACAGGAAAAAATGGTTTTAACTTCCAAGGGTGGGACTCGAGATTTTGTTGCTAGAATACCTTCTAGTGTCACAGACGATGATTTTAGCAGGTATCAAATTCTTGATCACATTCACCACCTCTTGGTGCAATTAGTAATATCTAGCAGACCTAAATGCTTCAAGGGCCGCATGCATCACAAATTAATTCTGTAGGATTGTAAAATAATTAAAATTGGATGGGTAGTTGATGATTGTTGCAGTTACTTTATGAACTGTAGTTCACTTATAGATGTTTACACCTAAGGCATATATGGTATCATAATTCTCTTAAATTTAATGGTAATTTCAAATATTTTCATTTTATCTTAACATTTCCATTTCTGGGTTTTGATTTTGAGAAACTTGGCCTTGCCAAGTTAACGAAGTTGAGTGTTATTGGTGTTTTTGACATTTCCTTTTCAGTTTTAATAAGTACTTACACTAATTTATAATAATGACCGGTTATTTGTAATCTAATTTGTTATTTTGTTGGAGTTTCTTGCTTGTATATTCTACATTGAACTGCATTCTCACTATTTTTAGATTCAAATATTGAAATTTGAAGTTGCTTGCATTTCAGGATCCAGTGACAAAACATGGAATTGGATTTGTAATGCTTGAAAATGCAGGAAGTGGAGCTTGAGTCTTAAAGTTTTGTATTCTGGTTTTTTGTTCAAGTGAATTTGTAGAATACAGCGTTAATCAAGAGATTGTAAACTATAAACATAGTGTTTGAGGTGTCATTTGGAAGATCGATAATTGTGGAACTTCATCATTTGTTGTATTGGTCTTCCATTTTACCTCATAGTATTGTCTGGCCTCATAGTATTGTCTGGTCTGTTTTCTGATTCAGTATACCGGATAATGTCTGAATCATATGAACTTCAAAGGTTCTACCGTTGCTGTGGACTTAGCAATTCCAAAGGTGTGCTATTATTTAATCTGCTTCTTGTATTGAAAATTGTATCAAGTTTATATTATGTTGATGGTAGACCTGTATGTTCCACCTGCTGATGTGCCTGTTATATGGGTGTAATGCTTGGTTAGCATTTCAAAATTTAATTTCTTCTCCAGCTAAAAAGGCAAAACCCAACAAGTGATAGTTTTAAGAGATTATTTGGATGCAGAAAAGATAAAGGGTTAAAATTTTAGTAGAAGCAAAGTGCAATTTCTTTTAGCCGCTAAACTTAAAACTTTTCCTTCAAATGCTTGTTCCCATTAACAACCAATATATTAGCTAGGGGTGGCAAAATCAACCCAAACCCATTTGTCCACCCAAAAGAGGCTCAAACCCACCAAATTATTAGTTGGGTTAAATGGGTATTAACCCAATCAAACCCAATTAACACTAATGTTTATTGGGTTTTAATTGGGTACCCAATTAGACCCAATTATGATCCAAGTACCATTTCTACAAATCACCCAACCCCCAAACCACTAAAATTACCAAAATACCCTCTCAACCTAAAAAATGACCAAAATAACACATAAACCTAAAAATGACCAAAATAACCCTAAAACCTACAAAATGACCAAAATACCTCCAAAACCTAAAAATGACCAAAATACTCCTAAAACCCAAAAAATGACCAAATTACCCCCGAAACCCAAAAAATGACCAAAATACCCTCAAAACCTAAAAATGACCAAAATACCCCTGAAATCCAAAAAATAACCAAAATGTCATTAAAACCCAAAAAAAGACCAAAATATCCCCGAAACCTAAAAATGACCAAAATACCCCCTAAAACTCAAAAAATGACAAAAATACCCCTAAAACCCAAAAAATGACCAAAATACCCCTAAAACCTAAAAATGATCAAAATACCCCTAAAATCCAAAAAATGACCAAAATACCCCCGAAACCTAAAAATTACAAAAATACCTCCAAAACCTAAAAAATGGCCAAAATAACCCCAGAGCCTAAAAAATAACCAAAATAACCCTGAAACCTAAAAAATGACCAAAATACCCTCGAAACCTAAAAAATGACTAAAATACACTCGAAACCTAAAAATGGCCAAAATAACCCCAAAGCCTAAAAATTGATCAAAATAACCTAGAAACCTAAAAATGACCAAAATAACCCTGGAACCTAAAAATAACCAAAATAACCCCGAAGTCTAAAAATTGACAAAAATAACCCCGAAACCTAAAAATGACCAAAATACCCCCCTAAAACTATAAAGTGACCAAAATACCCCTGAAACCTAAAAAATGACCAAAATACCCTCAAACCTCTAAAGTGACAAAAATACCCCTAAACCTTTGAAATGACCCAAATAAACTAAAAACCTCTAAAATGGCCACAAACAACGTGAAACCTCTAAAATTACCAAAAATACCCTGAAACCTCTAAAACGACCAAAATACCTCTAAACCTATAAAACGACCAAAATACCCCTTAAAATATCTAAAATAACCAACTTACAACTAATCCTATAAGATGAACAAAATACACCTAAAGCCTCTAATATTACCAAAATAGGGGTTTGGGGTATCTTAGTCATTTTTTAGGTTTAGGGGGTATTTTGGTCATTTTTTAGTTTTATGGGGGATTTTGGTAAATTTTTAAGTTTAGGGTGTATTTTTATCGACTTACATGTTTAAGGGGCTTTTTTTTGTCATTTTATAGGTTTCGAGGATATTTTGGTCATTTTAAGGTTTAGGGGTTATTTTGGTCATATTTAGGTTTCAGGGGTATTTTGGTCATTTTTTAGGTTTCAAGGGGTATTTCAGTTAATTTTTAGGTTTTGAAGGTATATCGAACATTTTTTAGGTTTAGGGGGTATTTTGGTCATTTTTAGGTTTCTAGGTTATTTTGGTCAATTTTTAGGCTTTGTGATTATTTTGGCCATTTTAAAGGTTTTGTGGTTATTTTAGTCAATTTTTAAGTTTCGTGGTTATTTTGGCCATTTGTAAGGTTTTAGGAATATTTTGATCATTTTAAGTTTTCAGGGTTATTTTGATCAATTTTTAGGCTTCGAGGTTATTTTGGCCATTTTTTAGATTTCAGAGGTATTTTAGTAATTTTTTAGGTTTTGGAGGTATTTTAGACATTTTTTGGGTTTAGGGGGTATTTTGGTCATTTTTAGGTTTTTGGGGTATTTTGGTCATTTTTTGGGTTTCGGGGGTATTTTGCTCATTTTTTTTGTGTTTCGAGGATATTTGGTCATTTTATGGGTTTTGGGGGTATTTTGGTAATTTTTAGGTTTTAGGAGTATTTTGGTCATTTTTTAAGTTGTAGGGGTATTTTGGTCATTTTGTAGGTTTCGAGATTATTTTGGTAATTTTTAGGTTTTGGGGATATTTTGGTCATTTTTTAGGTTCTAGGGGGTATTTTGATCATTTTTTGGGTTTTGGGGTATTTTGGTCATTTTCTGGGTTTCAGGGGTATTTTTGTCATTTTTGGGTTTTGGAGGGTATTTTGGAAATTTTAAGGTTTTGGGGGTATTTTGGTCATTTTTTTGGTTCCAGGGGGTATTTTGGTCATTTTTTAGGTTTTGGGGGTATTTTGGTAATTTTTGAGTTTCGAGGGTATTTTGGTAATTTTTTAGTTTCGGGAGCATTTTGATCATTTTTTGGATTCGGGGGTATTTTGGTAATTTTCTGGGTTTTTGGAGTATTTTGGTCATTTTTGGGTTTCGGGGGTATTTTGGTCATTTTTGAGTTTCAGTGGGTATTTTGGTCATTTTTTGGGCTTTGGGAATATTTTGGTCATTTTCTGAGTTTCGGTGGTATTTTGGTCATTTTTTTTGGATTTTGAGGGTATTTTGGTAATTTTCAGGTTTTGAGGGTATTTTGGTCATTTTTGAGGATTTTAGAGTACTTTGGTCATTTTCACTTTAGTGGCATTTTGCTAATTTTGATAATTGGGTAATTTGGTGGGTTGGGGTTTACCCATAATAATTGGGTTGAGTTGGATTTGGGTTAGAAGCAATTTGTTAAATGGGTTTTAAATGGGTAAATGGGTTTTGTATACCCAACCCAATTATGCCCACCCCAAACCCGCCCATTTGCCACCCCTAATATTAGCATATGGTTTAACAATTTAATTTAAATAGTTGTTTGGCCAGGAAGATACCTAGAAGAGGAGGGTCATGTAACACAAATTCCAATAGAAAATGAATTGTTGACCATTGAATGCTGCTCCCTCTGCCTCATAGTGTCCATTCAAAATACATGACATTTCGAGTGGCCTTTTGAGTTTCAGTCTAATTCTGTAAACTCATTGTTCAAGCACATCAATTTCCTTTATGGCTTTTATTCCATCAACATCGTCTTCCTTTGTACAGAAATACGATGTCTTTTAGTTTGGAAATTCATTGCCTCTGCACACTAATTTTATTGTCAATACTATGATATATGTTGCCAACCTATGTTATCATACAAAATCAACATGCAACAAAGCAAATCCGGATAATTTAGGACTTGAACATGGCAAGAGCACAATTATGGGAATTGTATAGAAAACTATTTGAATGAATTATAATAAAATTCTCCTTAATACAGTTAACATATTTTCTTTCATACTCGGTAGTTATAATATCATCCAATAACAGTCCCGCTGCATCCATGATCATTAAGACCACCTCACATATTGGCACTGCAGTATAATTGCTTCAACTCAATCAGTCAATTGCCATAACCATTATCTTTACAAGTATCTTTACAAGTGGTAACTATTTGATTGAAAAAATTGTTGGGCAGAGGCCAAGTGGGCCGAGTTGAGCATCTTGGTAGGGGCGGAGGCTAGGATAGGATGAGTCTTAATTGGCCCGTTAACATTAGGTTGCCACAAATACAAAACCCACTAAGATATTTTATTTAGAAATAGTGTTCCAATAAATCATAAAGCTTTAAAATTTAAATTTCTCCATCCTATTGTTAAACAAAAGGTCGGTGTCCTTAAATAATTTATTAATAGACAATTTTTAGAAATTTTTTATACTACTTTTATTGGAAATATAAAGAGTTGAAAAAATTAATTTTTTTCTTCACCCATAAAAAGTTTAAAAAAAATATTTCATAAAATAATGTCCATCCATTAACTTTCCCCTTAAAAAAAACAAAAAAAGGAAAAACATAACTAAAATACAGATACTACTCCTTCTCAATTATCCTTAAAAAAAATGACAACTTCTCAATTATCATTAAAAAAAAAAAGAAAAAGACAACAAGAACCTGGACAACCCGCGACGTGTTGGCTTCCTATACGCTACAACACGGTTGTATTTAAATCTCTCTAAACCTAATGTCGGTGATTCCTACCTTCTTTATATATGTATCTCAATTTTCAAACGACGTGTTCAAATTGGGTGAGAGTCATGAGACTAGACTTTAATTATTGGATTCAGAGGCTTCCAGTTCAGAATAACATCTCGTGCTTCCCCGGCGTCGTTTCGTTCTAGGGTTTCGCATCGTATTCAAATCCAAGTCAGGAAACTCAGATTGCAAAGTTTATGTTGGTAAGTTCCATTTGAATTTTGTTAATTTTGTTTTGCTTGGGTTGGTTGGAAAGCTTTAAAATTTTTGATTTTTGGTTTTTGAAAACCAAATTGCTAAAATTGAATTTTGCATGTAATAGTTCATTAGGCTCCTTTTGATTTGAGCACTTTTTTATTTTTGGGTTTCTGGGCCCCAAAATTTGGAACTTTTAGTTCATTGTTCTATGTTTTCATTTAAACTGTTTGATTTTAGATATGAAGTTTAGTGTATAAATCTCTGTGTATGTGTGTGAAAAGTGAGCTCTGTTTGAGTTTGTAGAGTAAAGCTATGTGTTATTGATTTATTTCCTTAAATTATTTGTAGTTAATGGATTCTCTGTTATCAATTGAATATCATTAGTTGTGTTATATCTGGTCAGAATCATATGTACTGATGTACTTCAACAAAACACTTTTATTTAATTAATTAATTAATTAATTTGTTTGTTTTGGTTATTAATTAATTTGTCTGTTTATCACACTTTAATTATGTGATTATTTCATCCTGCGTGCGTGCGCATCCTCTAAGTGTCAATGTAAGTGCTGTCTATACATAAGTTTTTGGGTGGAATGCAGGTGTTTATTTTTGTAGATTTTGAAGATGTACCAAATAAAGCATTAAGCCTGTGATATACTTAATTTTTTTCCTGCTTTTTGTATGGTTTTTTATTCTGAAACATTCATTGATATGAAAAAAGCTACCTATCAAAAAAAATTGATATGAAAAAAGTGTATTTGATTCAAATTGTTAGTGAGGCGGGGCTTCTTTTGCCTTTGTTCTAACGTGGTTATTATTCGTTTTCTTACGAAGGTAATCTGGATGAGAGGGTGAGCAATAGGGTCTTGTATGATATATTGATTCAAGCAGGGCGGGTGGTAGACTTGTACATTCCCCGAGACAAGGAAACAGATAAACCTAAAGGTTTTGCGTTTGCAGAATACGAATCTGCAGAAGCTGCTGACTATGTCGTCCAGCTTTTCTCTGGCCTTGTGTCCCTCTACAATCGAACACAGGACTATATTGCTCATCACTGTAATCCTGAGGTTACTATCTATCAAATGTGCTACACAACAAGCCATGCGAGGAAAGCGGCTTTTACACAAGTTGCTAGTATTGCCCCATGGGATTTACAACATAAAAGTAATATTTTCTTTTCTAATAATAATGTTACTTATTATTGTCACTTTAATTTTTTCAGTCCAAATTTGGTACTTTTTGTTCCATATATATTTAATGAATCAAAACTCGTTGTAGATTTGTTGAGAGTACCTAGTCTAGCTTTGTTGCTTAAGAATAATTTAATTCTTGGTTTCTACGTTCAGCATATGCCCTCTGTTCATGCAAGATAATTCTTTGGTGGTTAATTCTCTCTCTCTCTCTCTCTCTGTCTGTTAGGAGCCTTGACTGTCTATATTATTTTACCCTCCTACCCACTGGAACTTAAAATTTTATAGTTTTGGTAAAATTTTTCCATACAATCGGGAACTTCTGGTTGATGATTACCTAAGTTTCTACTTCTCTCACTAAACAGGCGACAAATATTCTGCGTGCATTGGTTTATTGAGCAATCATTGACCTCACTTTTAGTGTTAATATGATAATGCGTAAGATTGTAGAGATTCGTTGTGTTTTCCGGTTAACTGTATATTGGATGGCGGGTTTCTGCAACTTGGTGACCAATTGGTTTCCGTTATGGTTGTAGGATCACAGGGCAAGGCATTCTCTTGGATTTGGCTGTCATATTTGGCTCCTCAGAAGATTCTTAGGTGTTGAGCTGCTGGACAATTAAATTTAATCAAGGTAGGCAGAGGAAGTGTATCTGATATTCATGCTATCATGCTACCAGAAAATGCTTGTGGCTCAATATACCCATAATGGAAGGACAACTGAGGTTCAAGTTGCTACCCCATAGGAAATTTCTGTTCCTAGCTTAAAAGAATGCTTTTCTTCACATGGATTACTCTCTTTTTGGTACCTCCTTTAATGTGTTCCAAATCTTTGGTTTTATAGCTTTCTGTTCTCATAGTCATATGATTAAAATTTGAAGTTGCTTGCATTTCAGGATCCAGTGACAAAAGCACAACTGAATTGGATTTGTAATGTATGAAGTGCAGGAAGTGCAGCTCGGCTCTTAAAGCTTTTGTATTCTGGTTTTCTTCAAGGGAATTTTTAGAAAATGTTATTTTAATCGAGAGATTTAAAACTACAAGTATAATGTTTGAGGTGCTACTTGGAAGATTTTCAATTGAAAAGCTTCATCCATTGTTGTATACTATATTGTGTATGTCTGCACACAAATTGGTCTTCTATTAACCTCAGTATTGCCTAATCTGTTTTCAGATTCAGTAGATTGGCTTGTGTCTGGAACATATGAACTTAATTGTTCTACAGTTGCTGCAGACTTAGCAACTCCAAAGAATGTATAGTTTAATTTAATTCTTGTATTGAAAATTGAATCGAGTCCCTGTTAAGGTAATCATAGACCTTAACCCCACAAAAAAAAAAGGTGATGGTAGACCTGCATGTTCCACTTGCAATAATTTGTGTATGCATTTATTGGCAGTAGCTGCTATATGTTGGTAGTGGTTGTTAGCATTTCCATGACTTTAAGAAGTTATTTGGATGCAGAACTACTAAAGTTTTAAATTTCAGAAGAAGCAGATTGTAATTGCTTTTTGCAGCCAAAATTTAACTATTCGTTCTATCAGGAGCGGGAATCTACTGCCACTGCTGCAATGGCCATAGCCCATGACTACAACAGAAGACTGATTTTACTATGAATACCATGACATCGATTACCCAAAAAGAAAAAAGAATACCATGACATCTGCTGCCAACCTGTTTTGTCCTGTTATGAACATTGGCTAGCAACATGATACAGAATCAACATGCAACAAGGCAGATCCTGAAAAATATGACCTGGACATGGCAAGAGCCAAAAATCAAACAAGGTCAATGATTGCATTTTTATTCTTATAAAATTATCTGTAAATTAAAGGCACACACTTATGGCAAAGATGTTGAAATACTACATGAATCAATAAAAATAAAAAATAAAAAAAATTGCGGCACTTCATATTTCATACTCAAAGAGTAGCCTATATCTCCCTTTGTTCCATTAAAAAAAAAAGGGTCTTTTACAACTATTAAAACATGGCTTTGTTTGATCTCAAAAGTTTAAATGCAGTTGGCTGGAATTGTTTGAATGGGCTATCGCTCATCTCAAAGGCAATAGCTTTAAAGCTGCTATTTGAAAATTGGCTTGGTGGGCTGCTGTGTATTATCTATGGCAGAAGACCTGTCATCCACTCAAGGAAGATAAACATAGGAGCAGATAGTTAAGGATATTTAGAGGGATGTCAAAGGCAGAGTGGAGAGCAAAAGTAGAGCAATTGACTCAGTGCCTAACAGAATATTGTGTTGTAAATGGGGCATTAACCCTGCTTTTCTGTGTAATAGGCCATGTTAGGCTGTCTGTGTTTGCTGCTGTGTATCTGTGTATTAGTCTCGGTACCCTGTTGGCGTTAGGGTGCTGTGATGCTCCATGTTTACCATGTTGTGGCTTAGATTATCATAGTACCTTGGGGCCTTGTGTAATCTTGAAGATTGTACTGCTGTGCTTCTGTTCTGTATCTGGTGTTACAAAGGCTTGCTCATTCGCAAGCTGTTTAGTGCCCTTGGGGCCTTGTGTAATACTGTTTGTTTTGAAATAATATCTTTTCTGATTAAAAAAAAAAAAAAAACTATTAGGCATAGCTTGGGTATATGCTGCATTTCAAGTTATCAAATGTCGGACAACATAAGTTGTCTCCATGCTTTGTGACTGGTTTCTGATACCACCCCTTTTCTTTTGTACAAAGTTCTCGTCATATTGGTTATCAAGAAAAAAAGTTCTTGTCATATCATCTACTAACAGTGCTGCTGCCTCCATGATCATTGAGACCGACTCACATATTGGCATTGCATCTACTCAATTGCCGCTACCATTGTCTTTATAAGTGGTCAGGTGAAAACGACCATTTTAAATAGGAAAACCAACAAGCTGGCGATCTGAAACAGTTTCAAAGAAGAAGGGAGAGAGTGGACAACGAATCCTACGTGGCACACAGTAGGAAGCAATCGTAATTAATATTCATGGCCTCTGATTTTTTATGTTTTTGTATATATTTTGAGACTGAGACTTTATTGTTTTTGTGGTATAGTAGTTGTATATATTTTTCAGTCTTCCTTACTCCAATCCCTCTTAAGATAATTTCTTACAGTAGAATCAATCTTTTAAGAAATAGTAGCTGGAGGGGTAGGGTCACTTGCATACGTAAAATCTATGCACATGCGAAGAATTCCATATGCTAGTTCCCATTAACAACCAATATTTAGGAGGGCCGCTACTTGCACACCAACTCTATTAAAAAATGAATTCTTAACATATAACAACCAATATATATTATATTATATTATATTATGTTTAATTTAAGTAGTTGTTGGAGTAGGAAGATACCCGGAGTCAAAGCAGCGTATATGTAAATATAGTGCGTGTCCGCTCCGCCCATGTGTCACCAAGGAAACATCGTAGCAATGAAGTTAGGTAAAAAGTTACGTAAGAAACTAACCTCATCGTTAGGTAAGAAGTTACGTAAGAAACTAACACAGCCTCATCGGAACTTGCATTAGTTTCTTACCTAACTTCTTACGTAACTTCATTGCTAGGCTGCGTTAGTTTCTTACATAACTTCTTACTTAACTTCATTGCTACGATGTCGATGAGGCTGCGTTAGTTTCTTACGTAACTTCTTACCTAACTTCTTACTTAACTTCATTGCTACGATGTCGATGAGGTTGCGTTAGTTTCTTACGTAACTTTTTACCTAACTTCTTACGTAACTTCATTGCTACGATGTCGATGTCGATGAGGCTGCGTTAGTTTCTTACGTAACTTCTTACCTAACTTTTTATGTAACTTCATTGCTACGATGTCGATGAGGCTGCGTTAGTTTCTTACGTAACTTCTTTCTTACGTAACTTCTTACCTAACTTCTTATGTAACTTCATTGCAACGATGTCGATGAGGCTGCATTAGTTTCTTACGTAACTTCTTATCTAACTTCGTTAGTTTCTTACGCAACTTCTTACCTAACTTCATTGCTACGATGTCGATGAGGTTGCGTTAGTTTCTTACGTAACTTCTTACCTAACTTCATTGCTATGATGTTTCCTTGGTGACACGTGGGCGGAGCGGACGCGCACTATATTTACATATATGCTGCTTTGACTCACAAGGGCAACTTAATTTTAATAAAGTCCTTTGCAAATTGAATACCCTGCATCTCTCTTTTCTACTTTGCTTAGTTCTTTTTTTTCTCTCTCTTCCTCTCATCGCTCTGAATTTTCTTCCTCTCTCTCTCTCTTCCTATTAACCTGGTTCTACTCCTTCACGGGCAACCCAAATCAACTGTGCCAACGTACTCTGATCCACCGTGGTCAACGTCAAATAGAGAGAGCTCCGATCTGTGAGCTTTGATCTCCGATCTCTGACAGAAATTTTCTCCTATCTGTGAGCACGTAATTGCAAGTAGACGGCACCAGTGCTCTGTCTGTCACTTACAAACACTCCATCCAGTGCTCTGCTTTCTTCTTCCCCAATTTCTTTTCCTTTCATGTGTTAATTCTTACTAGTTGAACAATTTTCTTAATACATATCTTTAGTATATTTCCGATAGCAATTCTATGGGCACAGAAAACGCCTCCTCCTCATGTTTTCCTTCTTCTTATACTTCTACGCCTAGATGGACATACGAATACGATGTCTTTCTCAGTTTCAGAGGCTCCGACAACCGCAAAAAATTTACAAGCCATCTGTACGAAGCATTGAAACGGAATGGCATAACCACTTTTAGAGACGATGAAAGTCTCGATCGAGGAGCATTCATTAAACCAGAACTCTTGAAAGCAATAGAAGAATCAAAGATTGCTGTCGTTATTTTCTCTAGAGACTATGCTTCATCGAGTTGGTGCTTGACTGAACTAGCAAAGGTCTACGAGTGCATGGGCAGGAAGAAGCTGATAGTTCTGCCTGTTTTCCATGAAGTGGATCCTAGTGATGTGC
Organism: Quercus glauca; assembly: GCA_023736055.1. Taxonomy (NCBI): domain Eukaryota; kingdom Viridiplantae; phylum Streptophyta; class Magnoliopsida; order Fagales; family Fagaceae; genus Quercus; species Quercus glauca. Next base: position 1,214,249 of record CM043323.1, read on the forward strand.
GCAAACAGAGAGGGACTTTTGAGGATGCCTTTGAAAAACATCTCATTGATAACACTGAGAATGTGCAAACTTGGAAAGATGCTGTGACGGAAGTTGCTGGTATCTCTGGATGGGATTTACGGGATGAGTAAGAATTTGTTTTTCTTTTTTTGTTTTTATGTGTGTTTTGTGTTTTGTGTTTTTACTATTTTCCGCTACTTTCTTTATTTGGCCACATGACAACTTTCATTGTCTCCTGTATATTACAAACCTAGGAAAAAATTATAAGCTCGAATTGTACTTAGGTTGAAAAACATTGCATGCATAATTTGTACCACATATGAGTTCCCCTTTTGCTACTGAACAAAGCTAAGATTTTACTTTTGATGAATGTTTTATCCCTAAATTAATGTATCTAGCTCTACATCAAAATTAATGTTTTGATATATGTTTTGCAGGGTTGAATCAACAGTTATCGAAAATCTCATTCAGAGGATAAATAATGAGTTGGATCGTGAAGTCCCAAGTGTTTCCGAGCACCTTGTTGGAATGGAATCTCGTGTGCAGGAAATGCTGGATTTATGTTTGGGTGAAAGGTTAGATTGTGTCCGTTTTATTGGGATTTGTGGTATAGGTGGAATTGGTAAAACAACTCTTGCTCAAGAAATTTATAATAAAATTTTTTGTGACTTTGAAGCTAGCAGCTTTATTCATAATATCAGAGAAGAATCTGAAAATCAATGTTTAGTTTCTTTACAGAAACAACTTCTTTCTAAGACCCTCATGAGTACTCAAAAAAATATATGGAATGTTTATGAGGGAATCAGTGTCCTAAGTAAGCGACTCCGCAATAAGAAGGTTCTTATTGTTCTTGATGATGTGAATAAAGAAGAACAACTAAAAGTATTAGCTGGGAAAGATGAATGGTTTGGTGTTGGGAGTATAATCATTGTAACTAGTAGAGATAGGCATTTGTTGACAAGGCATGGAGTGAAACATATATATGAAGCTAAAGAGTTGGATTATGATGAAGCTTTGGAACTTTTTAGTTGGAAGGCTTTCAAGAAACCTCATCTTGAAGAAAATTATGTGGATTTGTCTTATCATTTTGTGATGTACGCTGACGGCCTTCCCTTAGCTCTTGAAGTTTTAGGTTCTTTGTTATTTGGAAAAAGAATAGACGAATGGGAAAGTGCCCTAGAAAAACTAGAAAAGGAACCTGATAACAAAATTTTTAATATTCTTAAAATAAGTTTTGATGGGCTAACAAAAATGCAACAAGACTTATTTTTGGATATTGCATGTTTTTTTAAAGGAGCGTACAAGGATGGCATAATAGATATACTTCAAAGCTTTGGTTTCTGTCCAGCCTACAATATTGGTGTTCTTGTAGACAAATCTCTCATGACCATTGATGAACATGGAACTTTGTGGATGCATGATTTGTTACAAGAAATGGGTCAAGACATTGTTCGTCGTGAATCCCTTAAAGAGCTTGGTAGACGTAGCAGGTTATGGCGTTATGAGGATGCCTTGCATGTATTGAAAAATGATATTGTAAGTTGACATGTCTAAACTTGAATTTAGAGAAGTATACATATTCTTTCACATTCTTCTAAGAATTTTTCTAATTTTATTGTTCTTGGTTACTAGGGAACAAAGTTTGTTGAAGGTATAGTTTTAAAGACACCTGCGATTAAAAAGGAACACTTGAGTGTTAAGGCCTTCTCAAAGATGACAAATTTGAGATTCCTTAAAATTGGTTATGTGCAACCTCCACAAGACCTCATTAGAGGTCCTATCCAACTTCCACAAGGCCTCAATTATCTTTCTAATGAGTTACGTGTAATAGATTGGCGTGGATATCCTTTAAAATTCCTACCAACTAGTTTCCAACCAAACAAACTTGTTGAATTGAGAATGCATTGCAGTGACATCAAACAACTATGGAAAGGAATTATGGTAAGATTTTCACTTATGCAAATGTGTTTTTCCATCATTTTCATTAAGGCTTGAGTTTGTCTAATTATTTCTTGGTTTATAATAGGTTTTAAACGAGTTAAAACTCATTGACCTCAGTGACTCTCAAAACTTGGTTGAGATCCCGGATCTTAGTGGAGTCCCAAATCTTAAGCAACTGATTCTCCAACGTTGTACAAGACTATATAAGATGCATGCATCTCTTGGAGATCTCAAATGGCTTATTCGATTGGATTTGAATGGTTGTAAACGTCTCGAAAGCCTTCCTCACAAGATCAGCTTGGAAGCTCTTGAATTTTTCAATCTTAGTGGTTGTTCAAAACTGAAAAAATTTCCAGATATTGTGGAAAATATGCCACATTTGTCGAAACTTTTTTTGAGTGAGACTGCTATAAAAGATCTATCATTATTAGTGATACACTCAACTGGCCTTATAGAATTGCATCTAAGAGATTGCAAAAACCTTTCAAGTCTCCCTATTGCAATTTGTAGTTTGATGTCTCTAAAAACTCTCAATTTATCTGGCTGTTCAAAACTTGATGAATTGCCAGAAAATTTGGGAAAAATCGAAGGTTTGGAGGAATTAAATGTGAGCTGGACTGCAATAACGGGCCTACCTTCATCCATTGATCACTTAAAAAATCTCAAAATATTATCTCTCTCCGGATGCGCGGGGCTATCATCTAATAAGCTCACAAGGTTTCCTTTAATGCAACCTAGAAGAAGTCCAGATCCCATGGGCATTCTAGAGCGTTCTTTAATAGGCTTATGCTCTTTGACCAAACTTGATCTAAGTTACTGCAATGTTCAGACAATTCCTAATGATCTTGGGTGCTTGTCATCTTTAGAATATCTAAATCTCAGGGGAAATAATTTTTTTTGCCTTCCTGAAAGTATCATTCAACTATCTAATCTGATAATTCTTTATATGGATGGTTGCACTCGGCTTCGAATGTTGCCCAAACTTCCATTAAATATTAGGAAAATTGATGCAACAAATTGTACCTCACTGGAAAGATTATCATTAAGACCAGAATCCGATTTTTGGCCGGACTTTTGCTTTCTCGGTTGCAACAAATTGATCAAGAATCGAGACTACGATGACCTGTTTTCAACAATGCTAAGACGTTTTATCATTAATACCCAGGTCTGTCTCTCTCTCTCCCTCTCTCCCTCTCTCTCACATGTGAAGTTCTAAGCATCATGAATTGTATGTTTCAGGAGTATGTTCAAGATCGTTGCAATCTCATGATTCCTGGGAGTGAAATTCCGAAATGGTTTAGCCACCAAAATGTGGGGGGTTCAGTGAATCTGCAAGTGCGCTCAGATTTATTCCGCAACAAATTGATGGGAATCGCTGTGTGCGCTGTTTTTGCATTCCGCAAGCATGATCAAGGACATCTTCATTGTAGCGTTAATGGATTAGCCGGAAGTCACCATTATTTCTTCAAGGAATTTGGTAAGATTGAATCGAATCAGCTTTGGCTGCAATATTATTCCTCTCAATACCTTGCTTACTGGGAAGAAATACTGAATGAAGTCGACGCCAACGGATTCAGCCAGATTGAAGTTAAATTTGAAACCTTCGATCTAGGATTGGAGGTTACGAAATGCGGGGCCCATCTGGTATCCGAGCTAGACATTGAAGACCTAATAAACCAAACTAAGGGTGGGCCTAGCAGCTGCATCATCACTCCTTATGATGAGGATGGTTTTGAGGATTCAGAAAAAGATACCAAAATTAAGCGAAGCCGTGATGACTCTGATGGGGAAGGGGCTGGACCTAGTGGAGAAGCTACCTCTAATGATGTAGACGAACCATACCCAAAGAGGATAAGACTCCCTAATCTGATTGAAAGATTAATTCCACATTGTTTGGGAAATTGGCTTGGGAATTCAAGCACACAAGAACAAGGTGACTGATTGCGAGGAAGAGAAATACCAGTGAAATTGGTAGCTTTGATGAAATTGGCTGATCAACTCTCTTATCTTTGACTTTTTGTAAGTCTATATCTTTTCTCCCTCTTACGGAGCTTGTTCGTAGCTTTATATTTCTTTCTTTCTTTTTTAAAATTCGTTGAATTTCTTTTCTTTTTATTCTATGACAAGGTTCGTTTTAGTTTGGTAATTTGTTTTCTCATTTCTGCCAGCTACCTCATACTGGATATGAAGAAGTATTTTATTTGGACTTCGTTGAAAAGGAGAAACTATCAAGTTGCTGGCTGACGAAAAAGCATGTGAAACTGATTGTATGGTAGTCATTTTTGTTCAATTGTGTTGGATGGTATATTCGAAACTCTCTGTTATTGCTCTCTTTTTATAGTATTTAGTTTACTACAACTTTCCATAGGAGAATGCAATAGATTAAAGATGCATGGTACTCCAGTGTTGTAAAATCAAATGGAATGAAGAAAATTTGGGCCCCTGTTTCCAAGTGAAGTTAAATTGCAGCAAAGTAGATAAAATTTGCAAAGCTTTCTTGTCGTGTACAATAGAAATAATGCAACTATTTTATCATTTAGAAGTAATACAACTATTTTAAAACTTAAAGGACCCTTCTTTTCTCTTTTTTTTTTTATTTTGACCTCACACCACACCACCCATTGCTTGGTTGATTGGAAAGCTGTGGAAATTTTCCTTTTTGGTATTTGTATTTTGTGCTGAGTTTGTCCTTGAATTAGGCCTGAAACGGTTGAATTAGGTTCCTGAGTTCTGACTTGTTTTTCTGGGTCCCAATATAACAAACTTCCAAAATATCATTATTTTCTGTTTTTATTTTAATAATTTGATTTAAGGACTAAATTTTGTCTAGAACTCCTGTTGTGCATGTGTCTATATGACAAGTTAGCTCTGTTGAGTTAATAGAGTAAAGCTATAATATTAATTTCTTTGTTTAGAATATTTGCAGTATATGGATACTATGCTATCAATTATATCATTTGTTTGGTTATTGCTGGTCAAAATCATATTTTCAATGCACTTCTTTATCAGACTACGATCATCCAACTACCATCCTTGTCAATTCTAAATAAGAAACTTCTCGTCGTCTTATTTGTCATTTGGAAACTGATGTCAAGTGGTTCCATCTAGGTGCATTGATGTGGCAGTACTATATATTGTGTGGATCACATCCAGATTGGTTGAATCAATACAATTGCATGGAAGCTTCTATTGCTAGCAACTGCCAAAGCTTGAATGTGCAGAAGTGTGGGCTTTGTCACTGCTACATGACTTCTTTATCTGATAATTGGGGTCTCATTTGTCAATTGATGGTTGATAATGGAGAAAGATATAAGCAAAATTGTAATTGTGAAGCAAGACCCTGTAGATTTAGAAGCTATGTTGAAGAAGTTCAGCCTAAAAGACTCAGTTTACACATTGATTCCATGCTTAAGGATGAGGGAAAACAAGATGTACAATATCCTCTTGCACTGCTGCCTTCATTACTTTTGAGAGCTACTGGTATGCATCCACCCCCTAGTTTTCTGTCATAGATTTATTTCAAATAGCTCATTTATTTCCTCTTTTCTTTGTGATTTGATTAAATACTTCCCCATGGTGTAACTTCAACTCACAAGTCACATCAGTACTGCCTCATTTGGATTTTTTCAAAATTTCTGTGGATGAATACTTCAACAGTGAGCAGAAATTTATACCAAACTTGTGTATTTCCTATCAACAGTGGCAGGAAACAATTCAGCACGACTGGCAGGATTCCCTGGCTTCATTTTGAGAAATGATAGTGGAATATTCCAACTTTCACATAGAGATATATTCATGCTAGTCTTTGCTAGAGTCTATGAAATTCCCTCTAACTGCCATCCTTACACCAATCTCGCATTTCTTCAACTGCTCCTCACTTAAAATATTCCCTCCATAAATTCTGGCATTTCTATGACTCCATAAATGGTGTGTTAAAAATCAAACACCGCCTCTCTCTCTCTCTCTCTAGAAATTTCTCTCTTGCTCTCTCTCTGGAATTTTCTTTCTACAAGACTCTCTTGCACAATTAAAGTCCAGCCACAACTTTAGGATGTCTAGAAGCATAGAGAGAGCAGTTTACTGTTACTGGGCTAGAAATATCAAAGTCGGTACTTAACCAACTTGAACCAAGTATAAATGGGAAGTGATGGTGCTTATTTGGTGTGTGAGGTGTAAGCACCAATTCCTAGTGTGAGTATATATGTCCTTACAAGAGTGAGTGTGGTAAAATAAATTGCATGTGTCTGTTGTGCGGGGCAAATGCAAGTGAGTTGGTGTGTGCATTATAAGAATTTAGTTTTGGAAAAGTTTAAAAGGCAAAAGTTGATGTGTGTGTCTATTGTGTAAGCAAAGTGTGGTGTGTGTCTATGCAGAAGTGTCTTGTCTTTAATTTGAAATCAGAATTTGTTTTGGTCTTCATTACTTCTTGTGGTCTTTCCTCAACATGGTATATAACACCTGCCATGCTAACTTACATAAGGACTAACTTACATAAGGAAGCTCTAAGACTCTTACCTTTTAAACTTTCCAACCCCCATTCAGCAACCTTATTTCAGTTTGTTTCGGGAGAGTCTATGATGAATCTGTTCATAACTTCACTCCACAATCTTTTTGACAAACTGCATTCAGAATATAGTTGGTCTCAACATCTGATACTAGGGAACTTATGGTATTGTTAACATCACATTTTTTACATAGTGAACTAGCTTTCTGAAGGGAGACACCCATCAATCTAGGTACAGCTACTGCTTCTGCCCAAGATGAATAATCACAAACCAGAATAAGATTTATAAGTTAAGGAAAAATAATAAAATCATTTCTCTGTCCAATAAAAACATTTTCCAAATAATAGGTGGTTTCAGAATTTTTCTTGCCGATGAATTCAAAGATTGTTGACTACAACGGATTGATTAGTTTCCACAGAAAGCGATGGATTCTTGAAGTTCAAAAGATTATTTTATCTTACATTAAGCTGCAAAGGTTTAATTTACTGAATGATTAGTCTAAGGCCATTGTCTTGTGAGGCCAATAATAGGGAAGAAGGACCATGCCATGCCTTATTACCTTATCAAGGTGAGAAGGGAAGTCTAAAAATTAGTAGCTCTTGAGCATGTTTACTTGGGTGATAGCTGAGTGTAAGAAGCTTATTATCATTTTCTCATTTTTATTTTTAATTTTCAAATGATAAAATGGGAAATACTACCTTCTGCTCAATTCTACATACAACATAAGCGTCCCATTACATAGTTTCGACATGTATGATATGTTGACAGGATATCATGGATGCATTTGGTGTGACACTGGTTATAATTGGACCTTACAGCATTGTATAAATGCCCCTTGGCCCTAATATGTCTATCTATTTCTCCAATGTCCTCTAGAGGAGGTTTGCTCTGTATAGAAACCAGAGAATTGGACCTAAGTGGATTCCAGACAAGTGTTTTCCTTCAATACACTTAAAATTTTTCATGAGTGATGTTATGATCATATATATAATATTAAGTAGATTTACTAATTTAATTAAGATTTATTTGGTAGATGATTCTTGATGGTGTTCAAATATTCACGTATTATTAGATGAAAATAATTATTTGATACAAATCATATAATATCTAAAAATTGAAGCATATCATTTATTACTTCTACGCTCTTGTTGAGCCACATCAGTGTAGCAATTCAGTCCACTTCAGTTCAATTCGGTCCACATTGTTCCTGTTTGGTCCACTTTGGTCTATTCGGTCCATTTTAGTACACATACAATTCCATATGACTAAAGTAATGGTCGAATGCCTAAGTTGAATATACTGAATGAACTTATAGTTTATTCTTTATTCTTTAATTGTCTTATTATTGATCAGAATCATCTTTATTGATGTACTCAGCCCAAACTTTTATTTTATTTATTTAGTTTTACTTGTTAACTATGCAACTTTTTTTAGTCTACTAGTGCATCCAGACATGATTCTTGACAATTTGGAATTAGAAACTTCTCATTGTCTAATTTTTCATTCAAAAACCAAGATCAGATAAATGGGCCATGGGATGCTTGACAGCAGAGATGATCGTCCTACTGCCAGTAGTACGGGTTTTGGTGCTACTACCACCACTACACGGTCTTTGGGTGTCTCTGGGGTTGAGGTTGATGATGACGATGGAGTGGAACAGGTTTCAGAAACTCAAAAGATCAAAAAAATCCCACAAAGATCACCTGAAATCATGTGTATGTATACATATTCATCTAAACATTTGTTTTTGTGTATGTGACTATTTCTCTGTTTGGCTGCAAGGAATCTTGAGGAAAATTAATGTAGAAAGGTTACAAAGCTTTGAATTTTATCTCGTTTTGATGTCTTAGTTTTAGGGAATCATAATGCTCGACTAATATGGGCTGAAATAGTGGTGCTGGGCTTAGTTCTTGAGTTCTCAACTTTTTGGGTTTCTTTTGAAACATATAAATTTTGTTTTCTTATCCTGTATTTTTCATAGAAACTGGACAAGTGACAAAATTGTAGGGTATATGCTTTCTTATGGTTTTGTTTTCAGAACACATAAGCATGGCTCCAGCAAGCCAGTTGTGTTTGGCTTTGCTAGAAATTTCTTTCCTTAACATAAAGTGCAATTTTTTTTTTACTAAGAAAGTATAACTGATTGTAGCTTATGTCGTTTTGTATATATGTTTTCTGATGGTACCAGTTGGAGCGATGCCAGAAACCTTTGGAGGAGAATATAATTGTTTATTTGAGGACAGTTTGTGGGAAGACCCACATTGCTGTACTGGTTATACACAAGCTGAGTCACTTGATAAGGAAGCCCAGGAAGAAGATATGCATCTTTTCGCCCCTACGGTGGCTCTGGTTCAGCAGGTAAGCTACTATTTACCATGTTGGTTTTGTAATTTGATGTTCAGTTTTGGGCTGTATTTAAGTTTGAGGCAATTTTTCTAGTTTATATGGCTGGTACGTTGCACAGTAATGAAGTTGTGTGCTCCTTGGCTTGGCTGAGGTGGAAGGTCTTCAGGCCGTAATGAGGGGGCTGGGCTATTGGTTGTTAGTGCTTATGTATGCAATTTCTTATTGTGATTCTAGATTTTAATTAGGGGCTTTCTGATTCTAAGTGGTTCAATTTCACTTTGGAAGGGAGTTTGGCATTGAATAATTTGAATCATGATTATACTATGAGCTCATTATTCCTTGAAAAATATTAACAAAATCAAAATAAGGCTGGACTACCAGAAAATACAAAAGCATCAATTTCTAGCATTGAGGATTCAATTGCTAGAAATTAGTCAACCTTGATTGTGAGAAGCGTGGGCTTACTCTTCTAACAACATGGTGATATGGAGTTTAAGCAAATAATAAGGCATTGCGTGACCTCTTTATCTGATAATTGGGATCTCATTCGTCAATTGATGATTGATTATAGCCAAAAAAAGAAAAGAAAAGCAAAACTGTAATTATGAGGCAAGACCTAGTAGAACTAAAATCTCTAAAGAGGAATTTGACCTTGAGAGACTGAGACAACCCCTTGATCCCATTCTTAAAGATGAGGGAAAACAAGTTTTTGAATAACATTTCCATTACTCACACTGCTGCCTTCATTACTTCTGTGCTCTTCCTTTTGTCATAAATTTATATAAAAGATCTCAATTATTTCTACTTTTCTTTGTGATTTGGTGAGAAATTGCTTTTCCGTCCCTTTTACCCACATGAACACTGCCTCATTATTCAAAAATATTTATTCGTTTTAAAATTTCCTTGTAAATCAAATTTTCCAAACTTAGATCTGTCCTACATGATCTGTCATTTATTTGTGCACTTCTGTTAAGGACATCACAATTTGATTTTAGATCATATATAGTTTTTGGCCAATCAAATTGACTCTGGCATTCTGGCTTACTGATTAATTATTGGTGGGATATGGATGTTGATTATCGAAGATTTGAAGTTTAAGAAATTTATAAACATGGGGAATTTTATTGCACAATGTGCAACCTTACTTCAGAAATAGATAGATTGACATTGACATTGCCATATGTATATGCTTTCTATTCTTTTAGATAAACATCATAAACATTTAAAACTTATAAGGTTCATGAGGATTTTTGTTTGTAAGTTATAGCTGAATTAGATTGGCACAGATAGAAAAGAAAAATAAATTACAATATGTGATTGCCGGCACTTCACATCATTTAAGTGGTCAAGGAAGTAACATATGAGAGAAGCATACTGCTTGTATAGATGATCTGTGTGGGATTGGGTACAATGCTGGTGTCCACAGAAATTTTTATGGGATAATGTGCCAATTTGGAATTGTGTTGATAGATCTCATGTGCATGATTTGTACTGTTCTCTGTATCTCAACCTACACTATAAAATATATTTTCAAAAGTTATATGAGCCCTTATGTATTATTTTTTTTCCTTAAACTTAAACAATGGTTTTTTAATTAAGGAAAAATGATAGAATGAGAAGCTTTATACAAACCTCAATGCTAGCAAACCACAGTTTTTGACATTCTTAATGTTCTATTTCTCTGGTGGGTTTTTCAACATACCTCAGTAAATGAAAAAGCCAAAGAAACTTTGTTCATTGATGCTATGACTTTCAATTAATTCCCAAGCATCTTTGTGTTTTCTAATTTGGTGCTCCATTTTACTAGACATCAATTAGTTCTTCTTACAGTCATTAAGGATGTCCTTGCTGTAAATTAGAATTATGCTAATATATTGGCTCTCAAGTTGTCAATTTTTTTTTTGTTAGGGGGGTGAGGGGTGTGCAGATTATTGTGGACACTGCATCTCCTGCAGATCATGCTCATGTAACTGGGCAAATGCCAGTAAATTGAGTGTTATCTTCTGGAGGTAAAGAGGACTTGCTGATGACTGCAGAAATGGTGGTTGGTTCTGCTTCTGCTGATGACTGTGCTGTCCTTTGATGGGTTCAGTTGCTAGTGAGGAAAGAGGCTTTTCATAGGATGTATTCCAATTGAAGCTACTATGGATAATGAGCAGTTGCATTTCAGTCAGTTTGGCCATGCTTTGGACTTGTATCTTCCCATGGTAATAGTAGTGGATTTGCATCTAGGTTAATTGAGAATGGTGTAGAGGGTTTGCTGATGAATATTACTTATTGCATTTTTTTCTTGACAACTATTTCAAAATGCTTATACCATGGCCATGCAGCATGTAGTTGGATGTGTTAAACCTTCTTGGGTTTGTTCAAGGTTTTAAATGGGCTTGCTTGCCAAGAGAGACTTTTACCACCTTATCTATATAGCAAAAATTCAAAATTGCACAAGACTAGTAATGGCTAAAGTCAAGATGGTGAGATGTGACTACAAGGTGGAAAATGAACGCATTATTGGGGGTAGCACTAAATGGAAAACAAATGAAAAATATTCTGAAAAATTCATCCTGGGATGCAAATTGAAATTTAGTAACTGTTCGGAGGCTTTTCTTGGTGCTAATTGATTGCATGGTTTTTTCACGTTGCTATTTGCACATCATGTAAACTGATTTTGTACTGTAATTGCATATGCTTAGTAGTATGTATCACATCCTTTTGGGTGTTGCCCATATGTTTTTGGCATGACTAATATCATGATGCATTTTTCTTCAGGATGAAAGAATGGGCAGAGGTGTGTCCTAGATGTCATCATGATATGCCTCTTGTCGACTTTGGGACGTGCTTGGGCCTAATAGGCACTCATGTGGGTAGCTGGAGTATCAAAGGAAAGAGCCTCAGAAATTCCTTATTATCTCAGAGAAACTCAAGAATTCTTGGAGAGGTCAAAACAGAGGAAAGCATATGAAGAGTTTGAGAAAAGATGTCAAGTTTAGGTTGATGTTTAAAGGAAGTGGCTGCAACTTTATCCTAAACAAAGTTCTCCGTTGTAACTGGTTTGTGCCTTGTTTCATCCTTCATGACCTCTGGTTAAAAGTTTACTAGTAGCTGGGTTTGTGATTGTTTTGTTTGTGAAAACAAGACGTTGGGTATGATTAGCACCAATCAGGGGCTGTAGTTTAGTCTAAAGACTTGCGTCTCTGTGTAGAAATGGGTTGGGATGATATAACACTGTTTTCATGCTGAGAAAGGAGTTTATGTCAGGGTAGATGCCTTTGTTGTAGTGGACTAGCTAAACCCTGAGTGTTCAAGTGTTTCTCTTTGTATTGGTGTGTTTCATATCAATAATAATTTCTGAATTATCCAAAATGATAAAAACAAGAGTCGTTCACAATTCCGTTGTGTATATGCAACAATTTTTTAGTCTTGAGGAGTAAGGAGATGCACCTAGACTAGGCGCTTGACACTATAATTTCTTAACATGTTTGATGGTTGCATTTGTCATTGGCTTCCCACTTTAGCACCTTTGTATTTCATCCCTCTTTTGTCATTGTATTTCCCACTTTAGACCAGGAATATAGCTTCTGATGTGCCACACATCAAACCTTGTTCACATGAAAGTCACCATTAAAATGAAGCCATTAGCACTAGGCAATTATTATGAGAGTGGTATATACGAACTAAGTTTTTCAAGGAATTTCAAACTTCAACAAGGAATTCCAAATTTCAAAGAACATATGATGCTGGACAAAAATAAAAGTAACAAGGAAAGTAAAGATAAACTTAAGAATCAACACTTAGGGTCACTTGGAATCAGCACCTAAGGCGTTAGGAATCAACACCCAACTATTGAAAAATATTCGATATGAATTTCATTAATCACGTCTATCTTCCAATACAAATAAACTAGGCTCTTTTATAGAGCTAGAGCTCTCAAGAAATAAAGAGATAGTAAAAGATAAAAACTAATGAAAACTAATCTTAACAGAACTCAAATACTAATCCCTATCTAATCTCAAATTTAATCCATATCCGAATAAAAGTTTATAATTATCCAATTTCCTATGAGATAAATACAAAAATCTAAAAATGTAAATTCTAAAATAATTTTGGTTTTGCTCTTGTTGCATCCTATTTGAGAAAGATTAACTAGCCTATTGGCATTTGAGTGCGGATTAATGTTGCATCTTGTGCATTTGTTATTGTGTTTCCACTTTAGCATGTATGCTCTTAGCATCTAAATTTGTTGAAGCTACTAATGGACACACATTCTCACATTAAATTTCATAATTTATAGACTTGTGTGATTATGATTGGTCAATGAAAAGTGGTGTGTAGAAAGTGTCCACTTATAAATGCACAAGTTAACAATTATGAAATTGGGATACAATTAGGTATGTCCCTAGAATTTTTCAAATTTTTTTGCTTGGAAGTTACTGTTTGGACTTGATGGAGTCATGGAAGATTAATATGCTATTATTTTGCAAATTCATCTATTCAAGAATTATTTTATTAGGTTCTCGTGTGAAGTCCAATTGAAGTGAAAAAGTGCCCTTTTAATGGTCTAAGTATGAGTTTTTTAGGGTTGAAACAATTTTTAATTTACCTTGCAAGTCCGTTTAGTTTCTTCTCTCTCTTTCTCTTCTTTCTTTCTAAGGTTATTGTTCATGGGTACTATTTGCACAGCCCCTAATTAAATAGCCTTAACTTCTCTCTAATTCTTCTTCTTTCTTAACTCTAAACCCACCGCAACTAAATGTAGACAAATTCCTAATTCGTTCTACATCTAGACCACTTTTCTGTACTGTGAGATAGGAGAGAGAAGAAAAACAATTTAGTAGTGAAAAAAGAGAGAGAAGAGAAAGTGACGGAGATAAAGAAGAGAACCGTCACTCAATTAGACTATAAATATAGCTTTTGACATGCCAGATCCAACATTGTTCACAAGAGAGTCACCTTTAACCATTATCTTCCAAGCAATTGCTCAATTAGTCTAGGAAAATTGCTTCTAACATGCCACATCAAAACTTGTTCACGATAAAGTCATCAATAAAACAAGGCCATCAATGCTAGGCAAATTATTATAAGAGCCACCGTATATGTGGGTTAAGATTTTCAAGGAATTTTTCTTAAACTTTTAGAGGATACTAGTATTATGCCCGTGCGATGCATGACTTAATAAAAAAAATTATATATAAATTTTTAAAAATATTTTTTTGATAATATATTTAAATTTAATAACAAATAAAATAGTAAAATTATTTTAAAAATTATGGAAAGTTTTAAATTTCTAAAAGTCCTTAGTAGTAAAATTGTAATTTGCTTACATATATATGGCACTTAAAAATCTTCCATTATACTTGCTAACATGTAGAGTAGTAGAAGTGCTAATCATATATAAATTTCTTTCATATATAACCAAAAACAAATCCATAATTTACAAAAAAATATAAGTATTAGAGTTTCTAGATTGCAATGTAAATGTAAAAGTTTACATAAATTATTCTAATGTTGCCTTAAGTGAGGAAATAATCAACATAATCAATTAAAAACACCAAATCAAAGATGAATTGCATTATCTAAAATTTTTTATAAAAAAATCATAGAATTTAGGCTATAATTGAATTACGTTAGTATCTAGACCTTCTACGGTACCACACTCAGAATAATTTCAAAAATAGATAAATAAATGTACATAAAGAGAAAACAAATATTGCAATGTAAATGTAAAAGTTTAAATATGTAAGACATACTTGCAAGAAGAATAGAGGTTGTAGGCAGAAGAATATAAGAATGGAGAAAAGAAATTGTGTTGTAGGTATTCATTATGAATTATTTGTCTAATGTTAGTAAAGTGTTAGTTGAATAGAATTTTAAAAAAGACATTTTTTAAGCGTACTATGTTGCTGTTAGGTTGCTGTTTTCTTTTCACATGTAGTAATATAATTATAGGGGAAGAAGATAAGAAAAAAAAATTATATCTATTTAAAAAAAAAAAACAAAAAAACCAAATGTGTAGTCGTGTACCACTCCTTCTCAAAAAAAAAAAGAAAAAAAGAAACGTGTATAGATTTTTAATATATAAGAATATATATTGTGGGGCCAAAGAATTAGGCGGCCCCGGCCCACTTCGTACCAGGCCCAAAGGCCCACTCCGAGGAGGTAGAAACGTCCGAGGATGAAAGTAGGAAGCCCAAGTTCCCAAGAACTACCGTCAAGGACGACCCTGTCCTCAGCCAGTTGAGACTATAGAAGGGAGAGGCAACACACCATCAAGGGCGGTCTTCCAGAGCATTCCTGGATGAAGAATAAGTGCGGCGTGACGGCCACAGAGGCCCGATAAGGGAGCAATTCAGGGAGGAACTGTCACCTCCGCATTAAATGCCCGCAACTAACGTTCTGGCCGCATTAATGAGGAAAAAACCCTTGAATAGCGCCGCCTTGGTCGCTGCAACCCACAGAATGTTTGGGAAGGCGGTTGATGGGACGTGCACTCGAGTATTGGCCGGCAAGATCGACAAATGGAGGCCAAGATCAACTAAAAGGAGGTATAAAATGTAACAGACCCCCCAGAGGGCAGGGGGGGGGGGATTGAGAAGTAACGAACACTGTAGCAACTTGCATCATCTTTGTAACCAAGCACAAAAGAAATAATAAGAATTACATGCTCCAAGGAAATTGCCGAGGAGCCTAGTTCCATACTTTAGCTTGTGTTCTTTCCACCCAACCCGCGTATTATAATGTTTAGTTGTTGCAATCCTCGCTAGAGCTTAGTTCTTTGACCCACTCTCTACAAATTCATTGTATTGGGCTAACTGGATTTGAGTCCATTCATCCAACAGTGATAGTGCTCAAATTCGGTCCCTACATATATATATATATATATATATATATATATAAATCATTAATTATCATTCTATTATAATTTCAAAAAAACGTGTACTACTTTTTCTTTTTACGTGTGCTTTTGTTTTTGATATTAAACATTTGGGTTTAAGTTTTTTTTGTTGCTGTTTTTTTAAATTATGATTTTTTTTAACTTATATTTATACTATATATAAGAGGATTCCCCTCTTTCAACTGAACTTTTATGTGGTTCTAAAATATCATCATTAATGAAGGTTAACTTTATTTAGAAATAAGGTTATAAATATTAAATAAGAAATTTCACTTTGAGTTCAAAAAGAGAACTCCTAAAATTTAGATTTTTTTTTTAATGGTAAAAAAAAGAGAGATGCTATGTCCACAACATTTTTACAACAAATCACAGGTGGTTAGTTGTTATTGATTCAAATTTGAACATAACACTAAGATTACTTTTTTACCCCAATAATAACAACCAGTAACAACTTGCCATTTAGGATTTGTTGTAAAAATATTGTGAAAATGTTGTGGACATATCATTTTTCAAAAAAAAAAAAATTACACCGTTTATCTCTAAAGTTTATCATTTTTATTTTTTTGCAAATTTAAAATATAAATTTCTAAATCTACGTTCACCCATCTTCCTAAAATTTAGCATATCTCTTCAAATCCTAGGTACACATTCTCCTATTTGAATTCAAATTTTTTTTACTCTTAACTTCTAATCATTATCTTTTATTTTTATTAAAAAAAATTTTAATTATTCAAAATTCTTTCGTATTCCTTAACTAACCACTGATATTGCCAGCAAAAAAAAAAAAAAAAGTTAACAATTGGATAAGATAAACTACGATGAACTATCGCTTTAAAAAAATTCTGCCTACGAATTCTCACAAACACAACTTCAAACTTCCACCCATTATCATTAATAAGTTATAATGTTCTCCCTCCATGCCTATCCTCCATAGCAACAACTATTTTTGTATGTAGTCTCGGTAATTAACTTTGTTTTATGTTTTCAAGATAAAAGTTTGCAATCAATGGGTAAGGGACATGAAGTCTGTGCTACAAATGATATGCCATCATTTTGAAGTCCCTTCATATTAATAATCCGGTTGTTAAAGTTCATTATGGAGTCTACATTCCTAACAGAGCAACATCATCTTTGGGTAATTGTTTTATGTTGTTTGGATCTAAATATATGTTAAATGTATTGTGAGAGTTGGATTTGGGAAGTGCTTCCTAAGTTAAGTAAGCCCAGAGCCACATGTTTAATTTTTTAGTGCATTTTGTGTAAGAGATCAAAAAATTATTAAAATTTACCCAAAAAATAGAATAGCATCTAAGCATGAAATTATAGGAAACAAATTATATCTATTTTTTTAAAATTTTTGCAATTATAATTATTTTTTTTAAATCTAAATCTAAAACGTGTAAGATTAATATGTAAGAATTTTTTTTTTGTTGCTATTTTTTAATTAATATTTTATTTTTCAACTTAGATATTATAATAAGAAAATGATTAGATGAAGAATTTGGATTGTAATCAAATTATGATTTATATCCAAAAAAATTTTGATTTTTACCAACTTAGAAATTTTGGGAGAAGAAAAATTATATCTATTTTTTTAAATTTAATAAAATTTATATAATTTGGTAAAGTCACTTAGCGTAACCATGACCTCTAAACCCAACTTTTATTGTGTAGTATATAATATTTAGTTGCATCTTGTATGAGAAAGAAAAACTATGTCTAAGTCTATTGTGCATGTGAATGCAAATTAATGTTGCATCTAGAGTTCCTCCAACAAATAAAGAATAACTAAAGAACGATCATTTGCCTCAATAATAATACTAATGTTGATCTAATAAATTTTTTTCTTCATGGGAATAAAGTACGAATAAAACGCTACATAATGTTACGAGTCCAATTAATGTATTTAAAAATTAAGGTATAAATAATAGATGACTAAACTTTAAGTATGCAAATGGTTTTAACAAAAAGAAAAAAAAAGTATGTAAATGATAGACATATATATATATATATATATATATATTTTATAGAATAATGTAAATGGTAATTTAATGGAAAGGAAGACTGCTTTGTTGACTTGACAAAGACAAAACCACACATTTTACAAATTTCGAAGTAGTGAATTCCAAAAAAAAAGAAAAAAGAAAAAGAAAGAAGAGCGCACCAACTCCGACCATCTCTTTTGTTAATTTGTTTTCCTTCTCTCTCTCCACTCTCCAGCACTGCAAGTCTGCAATGTCATCATCCTCACCTTTATCTTTATTCTTCTTCCCTTTCTTTGCAGCTCAACGCTAAGCTAACCCAATTCTCAATTTTCAACCTCACTTGCTTTCGTCTTCTAAGATTTTCCCGTCAACAGCTTTTCAGTTTACGCACCGAAATCTATTTCTTGTTTCTTTTTTTTAGTGACTGAAATTTTTGGTCATTGATCCAATTTCTTCCATATCCTTCTATGTCCACTCAAACAGCTTCCTCTTCCTCCTCCTCTTCTTCTTCTTCTTCTTTGAAATACGATGTGTTCCTTAGTTTTTGCAGAGTTGACACCTGCAAGAATTTTACAGACCATCTCTATATTGCTTTGAGACAAAAGGGTATTATCACCTTCAGGGATGATGATGAGATACTTGAGCAAGGAAAGTATATTTCTTCACGGCTCTTGAAAGCAATAGAAGAGTCCAAGTATGCAATCATCATTCTCTCAACAAACTATGCTTCTTCAAGGTGGTGCTTGATTCAACTAGCTAAGATTGTTGAATGCATAGAAGAGACCAAGTTGACAGTTTTGCCCATCTTTTACCATGTTGATCCCTCTGATGTATGGAACCAGACGGGTACTCTTGCTGAAGCCTTTGAGAAGCATGAAAAAGATCCCAAGATTAACAAAGAGGATGTGCAAGCATGGAAAGCTGCTTTGAAAGAAGTGGGCAATATCTCTGGATGGGATTTACATGATAGGTAACATTTGTCTTTCGCTAGAATACTTTTTGTTCACATTATGATCAATATGGTAATTTTTCTACACTAAAGCTTTGCTGACTTTTCCGTGGAAAAACATGACAGATTTTATTTGCTTTTTCTAATCTGATTAACTAGAGAAAATTTCTGTTTGTCCCTTGTATGTGTATTATGACTTAGGGAATTATAAGCTCAAGTTTGACTTTGGTTGAAGAGCCTTTGTATTGTATGAGGCATGATAGTCTCTATTACTGAATTACTCAATATGGACAAAAAAAAAAAAAAAAGACTTGGTAATACACATTATATAAATGATTTGTTGAGTCAATGAGGCTTTGCTTCTTATAGTTGGCCTCAATTCAAATGCTTGCCTTCTTTTAGCTTAGAATGTCTAATACCTTTCAAAAAAAATCACAAAATGGCATATTCATGTGTAAACAAATCCCTAGTAGATAAACACATTATAACAAATATGTTATTGTTATATTTTTGTGCGTGCACACATGTGCGTCACTCATACATTTTGCCCCCCCTAAACTTAAATTTTGGTTCTGCCCAATTAATATCTATTATTTCGTAACAGGGCTCAAGCTGGGTCCTGATCAGGATAATTGTGTTTAGACATATACTTTATCAATATGCTTGTAATTTCCAAAGTTTGTAATATGCAAGGTCTAATCCCATATATACTTCTATTCATAGTAGATTTCTCATGTGGTCATACCTATATCATTTTGCATTTGGCTCACCTACAGTTTAAAACCCTCCCATTCTGTCCAATTTTTATTTTGATGGATGACACGCGGCAAATAAATGATATAAAGGTTAGAAAAATGCCATGTCAGACACAATCTATCTGTTATATCTTTTTTCTTATTGTGAAGATTAAAGAAATAGAAAAAAGGAGTATGAAAATTAAAATCTGAGAAACTTACCAAAAATGACATTAAAATTTGTCACACTCTAACTATCGGCTTATAAAAAAAAAAAAATTAGGAACACTCTTAACTCATTAAACTATTACAATTAGAAGGAGACTCACTGATAAGGCTGCTAACATCGCCATATCAGGTCCAGTTTCTGGTGAAGTTTATCTCTCCCCCAAGCAACTACTATTTTTTGACTTCAAATGGATTCCAACTGCTTTAAGCTCCTTCACATTGCGAAATGATTGCCATTCTTTGTTGTCAGATTTAGGACTAATGTCATGAGGGCAGCCTAGAAGTCTGTTCCATTGTAGATCCAGCAGATGAATTGGTTCTTTATTGGGTGGCTTTTCCTCTGTTTTTCTGCACATGGTTCTCACAGACTGTCCGATGTGACAAACAAATCAAACCTCAATTATGATGCTATATTATGCACTTTTTGGATTCCCCTTTTGTTAAATGAATCTAAGTTTGTATTTTGAATGCTCAATCTCCTGTATTTTTGCTATATATTATACAGTCATCAAAGTTCTTGTTTTGCTACCTTCTTTGCAGGCATGAATCAATAATTATCCAAGAGATTCTTGAAAGGATATCTGGTGAATTGAATCTTATATTTCAAAGTACCATTTCCAAGGAACTTGTTGGAATAGAATCCCGTGTGATGGAAATGTTGGATTTATATTTAGTTGAAGGGTTGGGTGGTGTTCGCTTTGTTGGGATTTGCGGGATGGGTGGAATGGGTAAAACAACTCTTGCACTAGAAATTTATGAAAGAATTTCAAGCGGCTTTGAAGCTAGCAGCTTTATAGCTGATGTAAGAGAAAAAACTAAAAATCATCATCTAGTTTCTTTACAAGAACAACTTCTTTCTAACATCCTTAAGGGAAGTAAAAAAAATATATCGAATGTTTTTGAGGGGATCAATGTTATAGGGAATAGACTACGTAATAAAAAGGTTCTTATTGTTCTTGATGATGTGGATGGAGAAGAACAACTAGAAGCATTAGTTGGGAACCATGATTGGTTTGGTTCAGGGAGTAGAATAATTGTAACAAGTAGAGATAGCCACTTGTTGAGAAGACGTGGTATGGATGATATATATATAGTCAAGGGATTGAATAACAACGATGCTTTGCGGCTTTTTAGTTGGAGAGCTTTCAAGAAATCCTATCCTGAAGAAAATTATGTGGATTTGTCTAAGGACTTGGTGAATTATGCCAATGGCCTTCCTTTGGCTCTTAAAGTTTTAGGTTCTTTGTTGTTTGAAAAAAGAATAGATGAATGGAAAAGTACCTTTTATAAACTAAAACAAGAACCTGATAGAAACATTGTAAATATACTTCAAATAAGTTTTGATCGTTTGATGGATATCCAAAAAGATTTGTTTTTGGATATTGCATGTTTTTTCAAAGGAGAGAACAAAAATTGCATAAGAGATATACTAGAAAGTTTTGGATACTATCCAGACTACAATATTGATGTTCTTATGGACAAATCGCTCATAACCATTAATAGAGAGGGAACTTTGTTGATGCATGATTTGCTACAAGAAATGGGTCAAGAAATTGTTCGTCGTGAATCCCCTGAAGAGCCTGGTCATCGAAGTAGGTTATGGCTTTGTGAGGATGTCCTTCATATATTGAAAAATGATACTGTAAGTTGTTTATTCTAGACCTAAACTTATAGAAGTTTATATATTCTTATGATTTCTTCTAAAGATTTGCCAATTACTCTAATTTCATTGTTCTTTTCATTAGGGAACAGAGATTGTTGAAAGCATAATGCTAAACATGCCTATTGAAGCAAAGGAACACTTGAGTGCTGAAGCCTTCTCAAAGATGAAAATTTTGAGATTGCTTAAAATTAATAATGTGAAACCTCCACAAGGCCTTAATAGAGGTCATGTCCAACTTCCACAAGGCCTTAGTTATCTTTCTAATGAGTTATGTGCTATAGATTGGCATGGATATCCCTTAAAATCTATGCCGACTAGTTTCCAGCCAAACAAACTTGTTGAATTGAGAATGCATTACAGCGGCATCAAAAAACTATGGAAAGAAATCATGGTAAGATTTTTATTGATGCAAATGTGTATTTCTTTCATTTTCATTAGGGCTTTAGTTTGTTTAACTATTTATTGGTTTATAACAGATTTTAAACGAGTTAAAACTCATTGACTTGAGTGACTCTCAAAATTTGATTGAGATCCCGGACCTTAGTGGAGTCCCAAATCTTAAGCAACTGATTCTTCGACGTTGTACAAGGCTATATATGATTCGTGCATCTCTTGGAGATCTCAAACAACTTATTCACTTGGATTTGAATGGTTGCAAGGGTCTCAAAAGCCTTCCTCACAAGATTAACTTGGAAGCTCTTGAAATTATTGATCTTGGTGGTTGTTCAAGGCTAAAGAAATTTCCAGAGAATACGGGAAATATGTCACGTTTGTCAGAACTTTGTTTGAGTGAGACTATTATAAAAGATCTATCATTATTATTGGAACATTTAACCAACCTTACAAAATTGGATCTAAGAGAGTGCAAAAACCTTTCAAGTCTTCCTAATGCAATTTGTAGTTTGATGTCTCTAAAGACTCTTAATTTATCTGGCTGTTCAAGACTTGACAAATTGCCAGAGAACTTGGGAAATGTTGAGGGGCTAGAGGTGTTAAATGTGAGTGGAACTGGTATAAGAGGGCTACCTTCATCCATCATTCTCTTAAAAAATCTCAAAAATCTATCTTTTAGTGGATGTGATTTTCTATTATCTAAACCATCCAATAAGCTCCTCAATTTTCCTTTATTTCAAAGGAGTCCAGATGCCATGGGCATGCTAATGCATACTTTATCAAGCTTATCCTCTTTGAGAGATCTTAATCTAAGCTATTGCAATCTTCGGGCAGTCCCTGATGTTATTGGCTGTTTGTCCTCTTTAACTTTTTTACAGCTAAAGGGAAATAATTTCGTTAGTCTTCCTAAAAATATCATTCAACTATCTCATCTGAAAACTCTTTATTTGTGTGGTTGCATGGATCTTCGATTGTTGCCCGAGCTTCCATTGAATATTATGTATATTAATGCTGATGGTTGTATGTCATTGGAAACATTACCCATAAGACCACAAGATGATTTTCGTCCTTGTCTCTCTTTACGTAACTGCATCAAATTGATCAACAATCAAGGTTACAATGACATGTTCTTAACAATGCTAAGACGTTACATTCAGGTGACTCTCTCTCTCTCTCTCATTAAGTTTTAAACATCTTGATTTGTATGTTTCAGGGAGCATATTTGGGTTATGAATATTTTCTTATTCCTGGAAGTGAAATTCCAAAATGGTTTAGCCATCAAAGTGTGGGGACTTCACTTAACTTGCAAGGGCCTTTAGATTTTATGGGAATCGTTGTGTGTGCTGTTTTTATATTTTGCAAGCATCGTCCACTTCCCACAACCCCTTGGGGATTTACACATTATCTTCATTTTTCCTATAATGTTACGGGATCTGAAATTTCTGATAGCCATGGCATTATTTTTCATGAACAATCTAGTAAGATTGGTTCATCTCACATTTGGTTGAAATATTTTCCCTTTGAGAATTTCCAAGGGAAATCAGGCAACGAATTGAGTCAAATTGCTGCTAATGGAATTAGTCAGATTGATGTTCAAATTGAAACTGAAGGTCCTGGCTTGGAGGTGACGAAATGTGGGGCCCATTTGGTATACAAGCAAGACATTGAAGATCTCAAACAAACTATGGCTGGGAGCAGTAGGTGCAGCATCAGTCCTTATGAGGATGATCTTGATGATTCAGCAAAAGATACAAAAATTAAGCGCAGTCGTGATGACTTTGATGGGGATGAGGCTGGACCTAGTGGAGAAGCTACCAATAGTGAAGTAGACATACCACACCCAAAGAGGATACGGCTCCCTAATCTAATTGAAAGATTCATTCCACATTTGGGAAATTGGATTGGGAACTCAAGCACACAAGAAGAAGGTGACTCTGATTGTGAGGAAGAGAAATCCCAATAAAATTGATAGATTTGATGAATCTGCAAGGCTGATACAATATTTTTCTCTCGATCTTTTTGTAAGTCACCATCTTTCTTCTCTCTTCTCGTATTAAACTTGTTTGTGGCTGTATACTTCTTTTTTCTTTTAGTTCCTTGGCATTTCTTTTCTTAAATAGGGCCTAAGGTTGTTTGATTGTTAATCTAGCAACAAAACTTGCCCCTTAGATTGATGGACTTGCAAAAGGATTTTGCTGTCAGCTATGTGTGTGGGATGGTAGCCTCTAAATATTTGGTATAATAGTTTTCATCCTTAGAAGTTGCTTAGGGCCCAAATTTATCTAGGTCTTTTTAACAAGTACTGAGAATTAATTAATATGATGATGACCCAATGAGTACTGAACATACTCAATATGAATGCCATGTGATATACCTTTTGGTTTGCCATGCATGCAGCGTTCTCTTTTTCATTATTTCTGAGCCTAGCTAGATTATGAATTTTCTTAGTTTTTGTTAGGTGCCGTAACTTTCTATAATATTTCACCTTGCTAGTTGTCTATTGGTCATGGTTACCTAAGTTTCTACCTCCATCACTATTCAGGAGACTAATATTTACATGCATTGGTGTGATGAGAAATCATTGAGATCACTTTAGAGTTAAATGTTAATCCTATCATGCCTTAGATGGTATACATTCATTGTGTTTCCACATTAAACTGTATATGGATGGTAGGTTTCTGCAGCTTTGTGGCTAATTGGTGACCTTCTTGTGGATTTGGCTATGTCAGATTAAGCTTTAGAAAATTCTTAGGTATTAAGCTGCTAGACAATTATATTTAATCAAGGTAGGTTGAGCAAGTGGACATTCTTTCCAATTAAATTATCTGATATTCATGTTGTTCGACTCAAAAAATGCTTGTGGCTCAACATACCCTTAATGGAAGGACACTTGTGGTTCGAGTAACTACCCCGAAGGCAAGTTCTGTTCCTAGCTTAAAAGAATTCTTACTTTACATGTATTACCCACTTGTTGGTACCTCCTGTATTATGTTTCAAATCTTTTGGTTTTTCATTTTTATGTTTCCATTGTCTTGTGATATAATTTTCTACAGGGGAAAAAAGTGAGACAACAATTATATGCTTGGTCCTTGTGAGTATTTGGTTGAACTTCAAATAATTGTAAATTATGTTGCTTGGTCCTTGTGACCAAGTGCTAAGACTTATATCTACGTGGATGAAGTGTTGCCTAATGTCTTCACTTTCAGTATGTTGATGTTATATTTGTGAGGAGCTCTTGAGTGTCTTTCAAATGTAGTAATTTTGGTAGAACAACCAGAATACCCCATGTTAACTTATAAAATTCACCAGCCATTCTCTTGAAGCCGACTCATCGGTATCTATCATGACCAATTTGTTACAAAGATCAATTAAGTTGCCTCTTACCAGATAATTTTCTCTTATTGCTTTTTAATATTATTATATACTATGTCAATGACAGTTAGTTTATTCAAAAGAGAGTATAAAACATATAATGCTAAAGAAAAAGCTAGCCATGAGTGTTCCTCCATTATTGATACAATAATAAACACAATTTAGAAAGAAAAAAGCAGTACAAAATACCAAAACAGTACCACGACATAAGAAGGCATATAATCCCCATGGAGCATCTTAGCAGTGAGTGCGCTGCTCTTGGCCAGAAAACTCACCTACCCTTTACAATGGATTGGACAAATTATGTCTACCAAATTATGTTTCTATGCTGAAAACCTGTACCAAGTGTTGATCATATACATTGAAATGTTTCTTTATCTCATGGGAAAATGGCCTATCGCAACAGAATTTGTAAGTTTTTTATTGCTCAACATTCTGTGGGAATTTCAAGAAAAACTCCAATTCTAACTTGATAGCCTTTATTGACATCTACGCATTCTCTTTGTTATTTTTCCCATGGGAGTATCAGGAAAACTCCAATTTTGACCTACACATTCTCTTTGAGAGACCTCCTATGACTATTCAAACCTCAGGGTATAGATGTCTATTTTCCATTCTTAAACTCAGTCTTGTAGAGTTATTTTCACATAAGGTCTGATTGATGAAGAATTAAATGTCTATGAAATACTTCCACAAAGCCTGATCTATGAGCACCCTCCATTGTCTGAGTGGAGAATTCTCATAGATTTCCCAAACTGAGTAAGAACCATGGAATAAAAGGCTTGAAACTTCTTTTTTATTTATTTATTATATTATAAATAAAAGGCTCGAAACATTAGTGCCTTTTTTAGTGACAAAATAGTTGATTTGCATTTTTCCATTTCATGTTGCATTGTACAGCTACAGCAGTTTGGCTAGGATGATGATAATGTTAATGCACTAATACTTATTTACTCCATGGGGTATGAAGTTGGCTTTTGCCTTGGCATTTTTCTCCCTAGATAATTTTGTAGCTTCGTGGGATGATCTTATTGAAATTGTATTTTACTATAAGTTCACGAGAAAAAGCTGTCTATTATTCCCTTGTCTTACAAAACATTTACTCATTGTTTTCAACAGGAAGAAATGGTATCAACTTCCGAGGGTAGAACCCAAGTTTTTGTTGCTAGAAAATACCTTCAAGTATCATAAATGATGCTTTTTGCATGTATGAAAATTTCCCTTGATCACATTCACCACCTCTTGTGGCAAATCAGCAATATCTAGCAAACCTAAATGATTTTAGGTTTGCATGCATTACTAATTAATTCTGTAAGATTGTAAAATAATTAGAATTTCATGGGTTGTTGATGATTGTTGCAGTTGCTTTATGAACTATAGTTCACTTACAGATACTTAGATATTTAATGTATACAGTATCCACCTACCTTCAATGGTGATTGCAAATTTTTTCTTTTTATCTTAACATTCCTTTTCAGGTTTTTGATTTCATGGCCAGGTTAACAGAGTTGAGTGTTTTTGTTGTTTTTGACATTTCATTTTCAAGTTTAATAAGTACCTACACTAAATCATCATCTTGTAATCTAATTCGTTAATCTTTTTTTTAGTTTCTTGATTTATATTCCCTACATGGAACTGCATTCTCACTTTTTTTACATCAAATTGTTGAAATGTGAAGTTGCTTACATGAGGAAGGCTTTTACTTTTTTAACTTTCTAACTGTTGGGTTACACGTGTGAGTGAAGTCCCACATTGAATAAAGATGAGATGAATGAGTAGTTAATATAACATAATTGAGCACATACCCATTGGGGCTTAGGCCTTTTGGGTTAAAGTGTGTCTCTATACGTTATATTAATTATTCAAAGAAGCTCCCCAAGATGTTTATCTCCCCAACAAGTGGTATCAGAGCCTATGGTGGTGTGCGGCAAAGGTGGTGAAGTGTTCATGGTCCCTACCTAGCAGGGACAGAGAAAGCCTAAACAGCTCACACACAAAGATCCTGGAATATTGCTAATGGTGCTAAATAATGGTGTGATGCGAGATTCCCATGAACATGGACGTGCGGAGTTCCCATGGATGTGCGTGCAGGGTTGACACGTGGTTCCCATGGATGGCGTACGAGAGACTCATGGATGACGCATTGATGAAGTAAAAAGCCCATTAGTCAAAGGGGAGTGAATAGGACTTGTTCAAAGCTCACAGAGAGGCAGAGACTCACGTGGTGCTAAATAATGGTATGGTGCGAGGTTCCCATGGACATGAACGTGCGGGGTTCCCATGGATGTGCGTGCAGGGTTGACACGTGGTTCTCATGGATGACGTACGAGAGACCTATGGATGACGCGCTGATGAAGAGAAAAGTCCATTAGGCAAGGGAGAGCGAGTAGGACTTATTCATGGCCCACAGAGAAGTCTTGAAGCCTATAGAGTGGTAGAGACTCACACGTGAGGGGGAGATTGTTGGGTTACACGTGTGAGTGAAGTCCCACATTGAATAAAGATGAGATGAATGAGTAGTTAATATAACATAATTGAGCACATACCCATTGGGCTTAGGCCTTTTGGGTTAAAGTGTGTCTCTATACGTTATATTAATTATTCAAAGAAGCTCCCCAAGATGTTTATCTCCCCAACACTAACCACCATTCAACCAACCTTATTCCAATTTGTTTCCAGAGAGTCTATTAGGCATCTCTTCATAACTTCCCTCCATAATCTTTTTGACAAACTGCATTTAAAAAATAAAAGGTCTGAACTTCCTATGCAACTTCTGCAGAAAGCACACAGATTATCCCCTTGTACCCCCCACTATAAGAGTTTATCCCACGTATGTAATTTGTTTTTCTTAGCAAGCCAAGTGATGAATCATGTCTAGAAATGGCGGTACAAAATCAGATTAGCATCCACCAATTAACCTCCGATAACTTCAATCGAATTTTATTCCAGGTTTATTAGCTGGCATAAATGCCCCCCTTGACAGGAACCCAAATAGGTCTATCTACATCTCCAATGTCTGTCAGAGGAAGTTTGCTCTGTATAGAAAGCAGAGAATTAGACCTAAGTGGCTTCCAGACATAGCTTTTTTCCTTCAATACACTAGAAACTTTTGCCTTAAGACTACTTGCAACATCATACACTACTTTGTAACCATACCCTCAATATAATATATTTTTTCCGTCCCCCCAGAAGATCTTATAAATATTCTTGTTAACTCACTATACTAGAGGAGTTTCCTCCATCCCCAAGAGCATTTTTGAGGGAGTTTTAGTTTTTAGAAGGATAGCTCTTAGAAGATTTTTCTCTTGTCCTAGCCATCCCAATTGAGCCAGCTTGAGCAAAAGATTTCCATCTATGCCTCATGATTGTTGCCTTTTTTGATTCCACAACTCTCCTAAGCCCCAAACCTACCTCACTCTTTGTCAGTATATTGAATTCCAAGCTACTTACTTCATGAGTTATCACTTCAACTCCATTAAATCTGCTAAATTGCTGCTTAATCAACTTAATGACTTTTGTAGGCAGTATGATGATGTTAGATCAGTATACATTGCAATTGCATCCTCCCAGCAACGGAAAGTTTTTCTTACCTCCTCAGGAAT
Organism: Quercus glauca; assembly: GCA_023736055.1. Lineage (NCBI taxonomy): Eukaryota > Viridiplantae > Streptophyta > Magnoliopsida > Fagales > Fagaceae > Quercus > Quercus glauca. Next base: position 1,242,856 of record CM043323.1, read on the forward strand.
AGATTCTTAAATCTTGGACGTGGTTTTCATTGTTTGATTTTATTTATATGTCATTTTATTTAACAAAAAGAGTGATTCTAGCTGAGTCAATATGCTTGCTTTTGAATTTAAATCAAACTAAACATGATGTTGTAATTAGATCCTAGTCCATTTCTTGACCCACTTTTGTCTATTAACTTGTGTTATTTCTTTCTGCTGATTTTCCCCAAAAAGGGGGGGGGGGGGGGGGGGGGGGGGGGGGATAGTTATTGGTGTTACTGGCAAGGACTATCATTGGATTGATAGGACACACGGATAGCATTTTCATTGATTATGAACTTATACTTCAATGCCTGTAATACTTTTAATATGTTGGAATGGAACAAGATAAATGTATTGTAATGCAGTTTGTAATTATCTTCTGTTTTCTGTGAAATGCATGCTAATAATGTAATCACATGAAAGAGTTTTATAATTGATCTTGAACAGATATTTCCAACCCTTTTACCATATTGAATGCTTTATGGAGAAACTTGTAAGAAAGTGGTAAGAAAGGAGTGATGAGTTGAAGGAGAAGGGCTATCCTTATTTGTGTACTCTAAGAACTCATAAATGCATTTTACACACTTGCAGAATGTAGCCAAAGTGTTTTGTGATTTTTGGTAGTCAAGTGGTTTCAAGTGAGCTGAGTGGCTGTATGGGTTCTTTTGTTCTGTTCTGGAGCTGGCTCTCCCCTCACCCCCCAAAAGTTCTTACACCACATGGTGTTATTGAGCCACAAGACTTTTGACAAATAAACTCATTTTTAAATACAAGCAAAGTGGAAGAACCTTTACAGTTCACATATATATTTTATGACACTAGTAGTATGCCTATGCATAACATAGATAAAGAAAGGTTGTGGCACTTCGTATTACATACAAAAAGTTTAGCCTATATCTCCCTTTGTTTTATTATTTATTATTTAAAAAAAGAAAAAGAAAAAAAGAGGGAGGCTCTTTTATAACTATAAATTATGGCTTTCTTTGATTCAGAAAAGAAGTTAAACGCAGCTGGCTGGACTTGGTTGAATGGACTATCACCCATTCAAAGGCATTAGCTTTAGAGCTGCTATTTGTAAATTGGCTTGGTGGGTTGCTGTGTATTATCTATGGCAGCAAGGGAATGCTATCATCCACTCAAGGAAGATAAAAACTGAGCAGAATGTTAAGGATATCAAGAGGGATATATCAAAGGCAGAGTGGAGAGCAAAAGTAGAGCAATTGCTCAGTCCTTAACAGAACATTGTGTTGTAAATGGGGCATTAACCCTGCTTTTGTGTGTAAAAAGCCATTTTAGGCTGTCTGTACTTGCTGCTATGATGCTGCGTGTTTACTGTGTTGTGGCTTAGCTTGTCATGGTACCTTGGGTCCTTGTGTAACACTGTCTGTTTTGAAATAATATGTTTACTGATTGATATAAAAAGAAAAAAAAAAATCTATTAAACATAGCATGGGCATATGCTGCATATTTGTTGGTGTTGCATCAATACAGTTGCATTGAGCTTTAATTGCAAGCAGTTGATCAAGCATGACAGTGCAGAAGTGTGGGCTTTGTCTCATAACAGCATAATGATATGTAAAATTTAAGTAAACAAGAAGGCAATTCATGGGTAATTTATCTGATAATTGCTCCTGCTTCAAGATTGTGCCTTTTTTTACTCGACTTCTCCCTGCTCAACAAAGTTGATCTTGTTCTGCAACTTGGTGGTCTCATTTGTCAATTGATGATTGATAATAGAGAAATAAATAAGCAAAATTGTAATGGTGAAGCAATACCCAGTAGATCCAAAAGCTGTAATTGGGAATTTCAACCTGAAAGAGTGAGAACATCTGTTGATCCTATGCTTAAAGATGAGAAATCAAGTTGTAGAACAGCCTCTCCTCTTCTTGCACTGCGGCCTTCATTACTTTTGGGCTCTCCATGTCTAAGTTACTGATATGTCACCCCCCCCCCCCCCCCCCCCCCCCCCCAAATCTTCTGCAATAGATTTATTTAACATAGCTAATATATATCCTCGTTTCCTTGTGATTTGATTATAAAAACCTTTCCATGGGTAACTTCAACTTGCATTAGCACTGCCTCTTTCTTTCTTTTCCTTTTTATTTTTTTCAAAAATTCTGAGGATGGATACTTGAGCAATTAACAGAAATTTATACCAAATTTACATATTTTCTCAATTTAACTTTCCTATCAATCAACAATTAGCAGAAGTTTGTACCGTATAGAACCAGAGAATTAACCAAAGTGGCTTCCAGATAGGTTTTTTTCCTTCAATACACTTGAAACTTTTGCCTTAAGACTACTTGCAGCATCATATAGTACTCTGTAACCATAGCTGGTGGCTGGTGTAAAGAATATCATCAGGATGCCACCAATGAGTAGTTTTCTCCATCCCCAAGAGCATTTTAGAGAAATTTTAATTACCACACTCAAATTGAGCCAACTAGAGCAAAAAGATTCCATATATGCCTCATCCTCAACTCTCTTGAGCCCCAAACCTCCAGCACTCTTTGTCACACATTGAATTTCAAGCAACTCAGTAAATGAGTTATTCCACTCCATAGGAATCTGCTAAATTACTGCTCAATCAGCTTAATGACTTTATTAGGGAGTATGAAGATGTTAGATCAATATACTTGTATGCTATAAAGCACTTAGGTTAGCAATTGCAGCCACCTAGCAAAGTGTTTCTTAGTTCCCCAAAAAATTGATTCTTGCATCTTGATCTTCATTTTCATTGTTTGGTTTCATATATATGTTATTTTATTTAACAAGAAGAGTGATTCTAGCTAAGTCGATATGCATGCATTTGAATTTATCGATCTAAATATGATGTAATTAGATGTGAGTCCATTTCTAGACCCACTTTTGTCTACTGACTTGTGTTATTTCTTTCTGTTGGTTTCCAATAGGGAGGACTAAACACTGAAGACATAGTAGTTATTGGTGTTGCTGGCAAGGACTGTCACCGGATTCATGGGACACAAGGATAGCATTTTCATTGATTATGAACTTATACTTCAATCCCTGTAATCGTTACAAGTATACTTTTAATATGTTGTAATGGAACAAGATAAATGTATTGTACTGCAGTTTATAATTTTCTCTTGTTTGCTGTGAAATGCATGCTATATAATGTAATCACATGAAAGAGTTGTATAAATCTATCTTGAACATATATTTCTGACCCTTTTACCACATTGATTGCTTTATAAGGAGAAAGTCATAAGAAATTGGTAAGAAAAGAGTTTTAAATGGGTCACAATAGGTTAGTTTAACCTATAATTTTTTTTTTTTTATTATAAATTTTACGAGTGTATATATGCGATTTTTTGCAACAAAAATGTTAGACACCCTTACTTGAGAATTATAAAAAGTTAGGTTCAACAAAAATAAGAATAATACAACATTTACAACTGTGGGGCCCCATTCGTTAACTACTCTGGCCCACTCTATAACCCGGCCCAAGGCCCACGCCGAGGATACTATAAAGGCCGAGGATAGTGGGAAATAGCTCAGGTCGCCTAAGGGACTCGCCGAGGATGACACATCCTCGGCACACCGACTTCGCTAAAAGAAAATATTCCACCAACACTCTGGCCGCTTTAATGGTGAGGTGACCTGAAAACCCTAAAACATCAGTCACTTCAACTATTATAAAGCCTGCAAAGGCGGCTGGGAAATAACAGAAAGCCTGCAAATACAGATGATAGGACAATCCCCTGTACATAGAAGCTCCGATAATTGACAAGTGGACGGTGAAGATTAACAAAAGTGACAATACTATATAACCAAGAGATTTCCTAACGGAAAGGGGGAGAGGGGGCAAACCCTTAAGAAAGTAATAAAAATCCTCACAAATACTGATCCGAGGACACGACAAAGATCCTTACCAACACCTAACCAGGGTCATAGTCCTTACCCTTACAGAAAACACTTAGCAAAATCATTTGGTTATGATGTTGATTTCATCTCTACCGTCGTTGGTATTGCTAATGCCTAGCCTGTATACCCACATCTCTACAAGTTTTATTGTTAAGGGTCCATTACAAATTATGCCCCTACAATTGGCGCCCACCGTGGGGCGGACTTGTGTACTAGCAGTGCGACGGCTGGTTTTAAAAAAAAAATCATCATCAACAAAGAGTAAATACGGAGCTACGCAGTCTACAGCAGCAATATTCATCCAAAAGTCCACAACAACAAGAAATAAGAGTATACAAAAAAGGAAAAGAGACAATACACAAAGCAGGTCTACTTCTTTATTGATATAAATTTTTTTTTTTACATCTCTTACAAGTGATGCCCAGAGGGCTTGTCCTAAAGCTAACTACAAAGGTAGACGCTTGACAAAGTTGGTAGAGGAACAAAAGGTAGAAAGCAAAGCTGGCTGAAGAACAAAAGATAGAAAAAAAAGTGAAGGAAGAGAGGAGGAAAGAAGAGAAAGAAAGTTGGCAGAGGAACAAAAGATTGAAAAGAAGGCTGGATGAGAAGTAAGAGAAGAGGAAAAGACAAAAGGAAGGCTCGTTGAGGAGCAAAAGAAGAAGAGAAAAAAGAGAAAAGAGGGAAGAAAGGCTACATAGGAGGTGGAAGAGGTCGCGGCACAGGACGGCTTCACTTCTGGGTTCCGCTTGGCTTCCCTCCCACCCCCATTGCTGCCGGCTTGGAGGGCCAGTGACCCATACCCAAGAGAAGGTGGTTACGTTCATCCTGGATCTTCCTCCAGACGGCGAGGAAGGTTCCTCCTCTGATTAGGTTGAAAAGAAGGAGAATCTTCGGATTTCTCCTACTCCAACCCCAGTGTGACGTCTAGGGTCGGAGTGTCATCCTCGGCTCCTGATAGGGGCTGTGCATCCCCGAGATCGCCCTCCCCAAGGGCCAACTCATTCGAAGGGGCTCAAACGGCTATGTTTGGCGGAAACTTTTTGGGTAATATTTTTGGGAGAAGTTTAAGATGGATGTTTGTCAAATGTGAAGGAGAAGGTTGCCCTAGGAACGCCTTATATAGAAGGCGGAATGTTGATGAGTGCCAATCCGCAATAAATCCTAGGGAGAGATTTTCGGAGGCAATAATTCCGCCCCAAGTTCCAAGGGGCCTATTAACCGTTAGATCCTCGTAGATCCATGGCCGGCATTAATGAGGAGGCGCCTCATTAAGCGAAAGGGCACCGAAGCGTCAGAACACGTTACCTGGGCAACCCAGGAGACGCTTCGTGATCAGAAGAGTCCCATCAAACGAAGGGGCGCAACATGGCAAGGTCTTATCCTCCACCAACTCTAGCCCGCATTTATTATTATTGTTATTATTATCTCGCTTGAAAAATGTAATTATTTAATGCTTATTGTAAACTTTAGCAATGTAGAATTAAATGGATACGGATAAATAGATAAAATAAGTAATAAAATGAGAAAACTAGGTACTGGACAGAACCAAGGCATTGTATGGTCCTCGGACCCAAGCCTCATGGGGAAACCAGATACTTCAGATGATTAAAATGAGAAAACTAGGTACTGGACAGAACCAAGGCATTGCATGGTCCTCGGACCCAAGTCTCATGGGGAAACCAGATACTTCAGATGATTAAATGAGAAAACTAGGTACTGGACAGAATCAAGGCATTGCATGGTCCTCGGACCCAAGCCTCATGGGGAAACCAGATACTTCAGATGATTAAATGAGAAAACTAGGTACTGGACAGAACCAAGGCATTGCATGGTCCTCGGACCCAAGCCTCATGGTGAAACCAGATACTTCAGATGATTAAATGAGAAAACTAGGTACTGGACAGAACCAAGGCATTGCATGGTCCTCGGACCCAAGCCTCATGGGGAAACCAGATACTTCAGATGATTAAAATGAGAAAACTAGGTACTGGACAGAACCAAGGCATTGCATGGTCCTCGGACCTAAGCCTCATGAGGAAACCAGATACTTCAGATGATTAAATGAGAAAACTAGGTACTGGACAGAACCAAGGCATTGCATGGTCCTCGGACCCAAGCCTCATGGGGAAACTAGATACTTCAGATGATTAAATGAGAAAACTAGGTACTGGACAGAACCAAGGCATTGCATGGTTCTCGGACCCAAGCCTCATGGGGAAACCAGATACTTCAGATGATTAAAATGAGAAAACTAGGTACTGGACAGAACCAAGGTATTGCATGGTCCTCGGACCCAAGCCTCATGGGGAAACCAGATACTTCAGATGAATAAAATGAGAAAACTAGGTACTGGACAGAACTAAGATATTGCATGGTTCTCGGACCCAAGCCTCATGGGGAAACCAGATACTTCAGATGAAGAATGAGAAAACCAAGCACTAGAAAAAACTTAAACATTGCATGGTCCAAGGCCTCAAGCCAGCAGGAAGAACATTTCCTCATAAAAACTAAGTACTAAGAAAAACCAGGGTCTTGCTTGGTCTCCGGACCCAAATTTTTATGGGAACCAGTCACTATGAGGTAATACAAACGCTGAACGAAACCAAGATCCTGGTATAAATCACGAGTCCAGAACTGAGGCAAAGCCAACCCCTTTAGGCGCTAAATAATGAGCCCCATCAGGGACGAAAACCATGAGAAATTGGGTGCTATAGCACAAACGACCCAAACCTATCCATCCTCGGGTGACCTTTTGCACAAAAAGAAAGCTGCAAAAACAGCTGAAATAGCGATAACACTGACGACGAGGTAGAGCCCAACAGGCCGAGAAAATGCGCCGAGGAAGTCAAAATCCTCCTCCCCACCCAAAGGGACGTGTAACAGAATTTTGAGGGGCTATTGTGGGGCCCCATTCGTTAACTACTCTGGCCCACTCTATAACCCGGCCCAAGGCCCACGCCGAGGATACTATAAAGGCCGAGGATAGTGGGAAATAGCTCAGGTCGCCTAAGGGACTCGCCGAGGATGACACATCCTCGACACACCGACTTCGCTAAAAGAAAATATCCCACCAACACTCTGGCCGCTTTAATGGTGAAGCGACCTGAAAACCCTAAAGCATCAGTCACTTCAACTATTATAAAGCCTGCAAAGGCGGCTGGGAAATAACATAAAGCCTGCAAATACAGATGATGGGACGGTCCCCTGTACATAGAAGCTCCGATAATTGACAAGTGGACGGTGAAGATTGACAAAAGTGACAATACTATATAACCAAGAGATTTCCCAACGGAAAGGGGGAGAGGGGGCAAACCCTTAAGAAAGTAATAAGAATCCTCACAAATACTGATCCGAGGACACGACAAAGATCCTTACCGACACCTAACCAGGGTCATAGTCCTTACCCTTACAGAAAACACTTAGCAAAATCATTTGGTTATGATGTTGATTTCATCTCTACCGTCGTTGGTATTGCTAATGCCTAGCCCGTATACCCACATCTCTACAAGTTTTATTGTTAAGGGTCCATTACAAATTATGCCCCTACAACAACATTTTCACAATAATTTTACAACAAATCTAATGTGGTAAGCTGTTACTAATTTTAATTTGAGCTCAATACTGATATTATTTTTTTATCCACCAATAACAATTTTTTGCATAAGATTTATTGTAAAAATTTTGTGGACATAACATTACTCTAAAATTAATTCTGCCCCCTAAACATAATTCTTAATCCCTTTTATAAAAAAAAAAAAAAAACTTAAATAACAACAATAAATATTAGTCCAAATAACAACAAACATAAATCAAACAAAAACAAGATAAGACCAAACAACAACAAGTGATCTAATTATTCACTAAAAAGCCTACTATAAAACAAAAAGATAAAAATTGCTAAATATTCAAATTTGTAGTTTGTTCAACATATTCAATAAAAATAATATCTAATTTCAAGTTTCTCTAAAAAATGGTAACAAGAAAAATATTGTGGTTGTCAGTTCTCTTTAATGGTGTTAACAATTAGATTCTTTTTGGCTTTGCAATCACAACAATTTTACTCTCCTTTATGACTTGACTTACAATTGGAGCAAATATTTAAGTTATCGCTTTATTAAATTTTGTACAATTTAAATTTCTTAGTGACCACTCTAATAAAAATTCCTAGAGCCGCCACTCTAGTTTGTAGTGCTAAATTAGGTAAACAAAAGCATAATCTAATGGTGTTAACAATTAGGTCTAAAAAAAAACTAAAAAATTAAACTAAAATCAAAGTAGAAATTTTATTCATATATACATATATATATATATATATATATATTTTTTTTTTTTTCTTTCAAAGTTGGCTAAATTAATAACGTCTATCATGTGTTGGATGGAATTCATGATATATGTAATGGTTAGTGGAACTCATTTGCTGTTTCATATATCAATGTTTAGTATTTTTAAAATAGGCAAATACTTCAATGCTTCATATTTTTATAATAGGCCTTGATGCCTACAATGTCCCATTAAAGATTATGCCACTTAGTATTTTGAAGTGCATTGTTTTCCCATAACGTTGTACTGTAACAAGAATAACTCAAGATGTTGGTTATTGTGTCTTTTATATCACAGAGGTGTAACAATGTATATTTTCTTTATTTGTAAGTAGTCAATTTACATATTTGTAAGCAAATTTAGTAAGGACAAGTGAAATGATTTGTTGGTGGTAATGTAGTTGAGAAGATTTTGGATTCATAAGTCAACCTTTTAAAAAAAAAATGTGAGTTAATGTAATTTTTTTTATTCAAGGTTTTCTTATATATTGTTCAATATACATTTGGCAGTCAAACATATTCATTTTGAATTGAATAAATTTTTTATTTCAGTTGTTTTCAATAACTGAAATTTAGTTTGCTTTTGGACAAATTCTGTCAGTTCATCAGCAATAAAATGGTGCAAAAAACCGGGGTACAATGCACAATTAACCACCACAGGAAGATATTTTTAGTAGTTAGGAGCTGCTGGAGTGGGTGCCGTTATAGGAAATTCAGTGTTTCTTCCAATGATTGCTATGCAAAAAAAAAAAAAAAAAGACAATTTGAAAATCCTCTAGAAGTTGAATTGGTAGCTGTTTTGCATTGCTAGAATTTTGCTCATGAAGAACAGAAAAAGGCTTATATTTTAGAAGGTTATTCAGGTATTGTTGCTTTGGTATATGAATGAAAATAATTAATTATTTACTGAGTTTTGATTTTTTTTTTATACATATTCCGGTGTATTTAATAAAACCCAATTTTTGGATACGTAAATTCAAGTGCTATTTGAGAAGAATAGAAAGTAGTTTGTACCAACTGAAAAAATTTTTTTAATGTTGTTTGTGCAGAAATGGAAGTGTTTTTTGTTAGGTTCTAAGGTCTTAGGATTTTATGTATTTAGAACTCTAATATGTAATGTTGGCAAACCATGATCAAAACAATGTAGTTAGTCTTGTTTAAGTTCGCTCAAAGTGGATTAAATATTGTAAAGTTGGAATCGAGTGACTGCAGAAGCATTGGGGCTTCTCGGCCTGGCTCGATCGATCGAAGGTTAGACTCGATCGATCGAAAGTCGGCCCAGATGCGTTTTTCTGCAGAATTCCAACTCAGCCCTAACTCTTTAAACGTCTAGGTTTTTATGTTTTTGCTCTAGGTATATAAGGCAAACCCTAGCCACGTTTTTCAGGGTTGCACAAGTTGTATTGTTGCTCATGCATTGCGGTTTTGTGTAAATCTCTTGTGAGATCTAGAGGAGCTTTCCTTTACACAAAGCTTAGGGTTTTCAAGATTGAGATCATATCAACATCTTGATGATCAACTAGGTTGCAGCCATTAAAGCTTAAAGAGAAAAACAAGTGAGGAGCTTGTACTTGAAGAAGGAATACAAAGAAAGAAGTAGTCCGTGGTCTCGGAGCCTGCGCGTGGTCGTGTCAGGAAGTTACTACTGGTGGGTAGCATTAGGAAGTCAAGCGGGGAGCTTGTAAGTCCTTTTGTAACAACTTCAATTCTTTCTTAGTGGATTCCGTTTTGCCTTGAGGATCGGTGGGTAAAATCCTCCCCAGGTTTTTCCGGTGTGGTTTCCTGGGTGATCATATCATGTGTTATTTATTTTCCGCTGCTTTATTTGTTTTATATGCATGATATGATCTTGTGATTGTTTTAACCTAGAATTACATAATTTGACTAAGTAACAACTTGGCTAATTAATCTAGGCTACGCAATCTGGTTATTGTTTAAGGGGTCTAAACCGTTCAAGTGGTATCAGAGCGGGTAGCTCTTCTTGTTAGAGATCTTTATCTCTGAGCTGATCCTTGACCCCAGTTGTCATGGAGCATGGACACTCTCTGTTTGTTCCTCCTCACTTTGATGGGAACAATTATGCTTACTGGAAAGTAAGGATGAAAGCCTTCCTGAAATCCATTGATGAGAGGGTGTGGAATTCCGTTGAATACGGATGGGAGAAGCCCACTACTCCTGTGAGTGAGTGGCAAACTTCTCAAAAAGAAGCAGCAGGCTTCAATAGCAAAGCTATGAACGCCATCTTCAATGCTGTTTCAATGGAGGAATTTAAGAGGATCTCTAATGTTGAGGTTGCTCATACTGCTTGGAAAATCCTCCAAACTGTGCATGAAGGCACAAAGGCTGTTAAAATTAACAAACTGCAGCAATTAACTTCTAGGTTTGAAAACATTAGAATGTCTGATGATGAAACCTTTGATGAGTTTTATGCTAAATTGAATGATATTGTTAATTCTGCTTATAATTTGGGTGAAATCTATGATCAACCTAAAATTGTTAGGAAGATACTTAGATCTTTAACTGAAGATTTTAGACCCAAAGTAACAGCCATTACTGAAAGTAAGGATGTTGACTCCATCCTTGTGGATGAGCTTGTAGGATCACTTCAGTCCTATGAGTCTGACTTACCTAAGACTGTCAAATCCAAATCAATGGCACTAAAGTCTGTTGATGATGTTGAAGGTAGTGGATTTGATGATGAGCTCTCTCCTACGGAGATAGCTTACCTTGCCAAGAATTTTAGGAATTTTCTTAGAAACACAAATAGAAAGGCAAGGAACACCAACACTGCTGAACCTAGAAACTTTAGGAAGAATGATCCCACTAAGGTTAACAACTTTGAAAAACCTAGAGAACAAGTAGGTCAATCTTCTAATAACTCTTTGGGTCCTCAGTGTTTTGGTTGTCAAGGGTATGGTCATGTCAAATCTGAATGTCCTACTTTCTTGAGAAATAAGGGTAAAGCTATGGCTGTCACCCTTAGTGATAATGAGATTTCTGATGATGAGTCCGGTTGTGACGAGGATGGAAACTTCATTGCTTTCACTGCTACTGGTAAAGTAGATGAAAGCATGTCTGCTGAGGAGAACCCTACTGATGGGGAACTCTCTGAAGACGCAGATCTTCAAGAGGCCTATAACAAACTTTGCAAAATTGCTGCAAAGGATGCTATGAAAGTTGATTTAGGCCTGAAGAAAATTGATTCTCTTGAGCTTGAGAAGAAAAATTTGCTTGTGAAATTAATTGATGCTAATGATCTTTTGAATAATGTTAAATCTGAAAACATGCTGTTGCTTGATAAAGTTAGAACTTTGGAACATGATTTATCTGTTGCTAGATCTGCTAGTTCTAAACTTGATCACATGTTAAATGTTCAAAAGAATCCTTCTGATAAAGCTGGGTTAGGATATGTAGAAAGCATATTTGATTCTGGACCCCATTCTACTGTCTTTGTTCCTTCTTCTTCTTCTTCTGAACCTCTTGTGAGTAAGGTTGTGAGTGAAACTGTAAAACCCCCTGTGAGTGAGGTTGTTAAACCCGTAGAAGTTTCACCACCCAAGAAGATTAGGGTAGACTTGAGAGAATCCAAACCTAAGGAGCCTACCAAACCGAAGGACAAGATGCATGGTAAACCTGCTTGGGTTTGTCATTATTGTGGTAAGTCTGGACATATCCGTCCTAACTGTTACAAGCTTCAAGCTGATAAGAGAGCTAAAAGACCAAAAGTGCCTGTGCCTCAAGCACAAGATCCTATGGCACTAATTGGTGAATTGGTGAAGGCGTTAAACCTTTATTCCAATTCTGGAGTTGAGAATCACTCTAAAGTGAATAAGAACTCCAATGCTCGGGGTGCATCTAAAAGGTTTTGGATGCAAAAGACTCGAACTAACTGAGTCTTTCTGGCATGGTCCTTGTGCTTCATTGCTCTATTCTGTTGTGACCATTTTTTTTGTTTGTTGTGTTTTTCTTTTGTTCTAGGACTTGCATTGCATTACATACATGCATTTCATTCTAGGATTTATTTGTTTTCTCTTTTGATAATAATAATGATAAAATAAAATAAAAAAAAAAAAAAAAAGAAAAAAAAAAAGGGGAGAAAGCAAAATCTGTGCTGAACACAATTTTTCTTGAATTTTGAAAACAAGGTTGGTCATTCTTTTTACACATGTCATGTCTTGTGTACCTTGTTTAACTTTGATGAGCTTATTTGTTGCACATAACTAGTTGAAACTTTGTAGTGCATGTTGTGTGGGAAAGATGTGTGTGGTTCTTAATCACTTGGCCTTAATCATGAAGTCACATGTTGTTGACTGTCGGACTTGATCCTTTTGAGAAAGGCATAAATAACCATCTCACCACTGCTCACTAGCCAATCATGAACACCTTAGTGCATATCATAAGATTTAGTGCTCGAGAAAGTGTAGCACATGCACAAAAAGAACATAAGGTGTAGCCTCAAATTAAATTAAAACTGGTGTGTACTATTAGGCTTGATGCCAATTCACTTAATTCAAACCGGTGTGTACTATTAGGCTGAATGCCAATTCATATATAAATAAGAGGCAAAAATGAAAGAAACTTACATGATTGCAAGCTTTTGTTCTAGGAGATGTGGGAGTTATAGGATGTAACTCTTTAGGTGATAGTCTCTTTTAATTCTATGTGATGAATTGTGTAGACTTTGTGTTTGATTGCCATTCACTTATCACCTCACATGTATCTCAAGTCTTTGCTAGTTTCACACACTACACAAGTTACTCTTTGTTAAACACTGTACATACTAGTGTGTGTGTTCTTGGTCCGACCAACCAAGTTTGAAAAATATCTTGAGATTTGTGCACATCATATTTGTTGCTTAAGAAAATTAATTTGGAAGAAAATTAAAACTTGTGTTTGAGAGAAGTGGGTATAAAAATTTTGGGGTTTTTGAAAATGCATTCCATCTCATACTCATGCATTTTATATTCCTTGTTCAAATGCTTTGAGGAGTTGTTTCAAAAATTGGGTTTGCAAATTTTCAAAACTGTGTTTTTCCAAAATTCAATGTATTTTTGCCCATTTCGATCGATCGAGGGTGTTTCTCGATTGATCGAAAAAGTGCCTCAGAAAGTGCTAAAACGTCTGTCACTTTCGATCGATCGAATGTAATTCTCGATCGATCGAACATCGTGAATATGCTTTTTAAAAAGGGAAATCTGACTTTTTCAAAGTTCAAATATTTTTTCAAAACTTTTCCTTTTTTCTCTCTCCGACGAGGCAAGTCAATTTCTTCAAGATTTTGTCGTTTTCTTCCGTTCTTTTTGCAAAATCTCTCTCTCCTCAAGCTGGTATGTCCTTAATACCCTTGCTTTTCAAGTTATTTACTTGTTTTCATGCATTTTTCATGCATTTTAAGGAGGAGATTTTCGGAACTTTTCACATTGGGATTTTTGTTGATTCGGACCTATTCATGTGAAATTGATCAATGGGTTTTGTTGGGGACACTATATACTCCTGTTCTTGTATGTTTAAATTGATCAATTTTGGCTTTTGTGAAAAATTGAATTTCTAGGGTTTATGTTTGATCCGAATTGGGGCTTTTTGTAAAATTGGGTTTAATTGTTGAAATTGGCTTGTGTTATTATTGCAATTGGCTGTTATAAACTGTTTCAAATAGTGTATAATGGTTAATTCGTCAATTTGTTGAAAAAATTTTCAAATGGTTATCAAATTTTTTGGGTTTTTGTTGAGAAACTCTATGTTCAAGCCAATTTTATGCAAATTAAACTTAATTTTATCCTCATCACTGCATTAGTTCATGCATCATATCATCATTAATGATTCATGCATCATATAGATTTTGATTCTATATTTTTTTTGTGCTAACTTGCAGTCTGCCTTGGTTTTATTTTCTCTGTTCTTTTTGTTTTTCTCTTTGTGTCTCTGTCCTATTCCTTAGCACCATGCCTAGGAAGACTAGAGCTCGTAGGACCATTCCCACTCCTACTCCACCCTCACCTACCTTTGATAGTGAGCGGTTCCCCTCTGAGAAAAACCAAGAGACCTTTGAGACTTTAAACCTCAATAGGAAGGTTTGGGCTGAGCGTTCTGTTCGTTTAGATGAGTTAGATCCTGCCATTAGGGCAAACTTTGAGCGTAGGGGTTGGTTACCTTTGTTGACCGTGTCTGATCCTCCACCTCCGGCTACCTTGATTAGAGAGTTCTTCTCGAACCTCTCTGTCCGCATCTATGATTCCAACACTCTAGTTAGGAGTTGGATACGAGGTGTAGAGTACTCCATTACTCCTCAGGTAGTGGCTGATGCTCTAGAGGTACCATTGGTTAGTGATCCTGTTTACCCCTATGTTGAGTCACCTGAGCTGAGTGATGTCATGTCCTACATCACTGGATCTTCTATCCAGTGGGGTTCTGATCCTCGGATCACCACCGCTGAGCTTCCTGAGACTACATATCTATTCTTTAGGATAGCCTGTCATTCACTCTGGCCCATATCTCATCTGCACACCATTCCTCTTGAGAGGTGTGTCTTTTTGTACGCTCTTGTCACAGATGCTCCTATTAGTTTTCCCCATCTTTTTCTTCGTTCTTTGAACGAAGTTTATAGGAGTTCATCTACTGCCCATGCCCTTGTCCATCCTATTTTCATTCATAGGATTTTACTTTATCTAGGTTTAGAGGACTTCCCTGCTTCTGAGCCTGTTCATGTGATAGCTCCTATCGGTGCGTCTTTCCTTAGACAGAGGGCCGCTCATCTTCGAGCTGGTTCTAAACACCCTAGGTCTGATCCCTCTAGTAGCGCCCCTCCTTCTTCTTCTACAGGTCCTGCTGGTGAGGCTGTTCCAGATTCTGTAGGTGCTGCTGCTGTTCCTCCACCTTCTGCGGCTGACTTCGATGTTCGTCGTACTCTGGAGACTGTCATGACCGTTCAGGCGGCTCATGGTCAGCTTTTGGTGGATCTGTTCGACGAGATTCGTGCTCTGCGAGCGGATTTGGCGCATCTTCGTTCTTCCTCACCACCTCCTTTTGATGATGGTCTATGATGCTCTTTGGCATTCCGTCACAAAAAGGGGGAGTAGAGTTTTGACTTGTAGTAGAGTTTTTGTTGATAGGGGGAGATATTTTTTGTGTTAGGGGGAGAAATTTTTTTTGTAGCATGGATATTTTTGTGGAGTTTATTTAGATTGTATCTAGGTGCTTCACTTTGTATATCATTTTTTGGGATATTCATGTTAGGGGGAGTAACATTGATTGATATATTGATATACATGTTTCTTTTGATTCTTGTTGTCTTTATGATTCACTGCTTATTGATTTATATTTATGAGTTGCTTCATTGATATATTTCTTTATTTTGTGTTGTGTGAATCTTACAAGAATATTATACCTGTTTATATACTATTTGCTGCCACACATGCGTTTATGTGTTTGTTGAGTATTTCAGGAATATACAGGTTGATTCGACCAAGCTGCTGTCTACACTTGCAACCGATGGATAGTAGTTAGGTTGAACTTTTCTTTATGAGCATTATCATGTAAAGGGCTATTCTTGTAAACTTTGAGCTTTTATTGTGTGTTTTGTCACGGATTGCCAAAGGGGGAGTTTGTTAGGTTCTAAGGTCTTAGGATTTTATGTATTTAGAACTCTAATATGTAATGTTGGCAAACCATGATCAAAACAATGTAGTTAGTCTTGTTTAAGTTCGCTCAAAGTGGATTAAATATTGTAAAGTTGGAATCGAGTGACTGCAGAAGCATTGGGGCTTCTCGGCCTGGCTCGATCGATCGAAGGTTAGACTCGATCGATCGAAAGTCGGCCCAGATGCGTTTTTCTGCAGAATTCCAACTCAGCCCTAACTCTTTAAACGTCTAGGTTTTTATGTTTTTGCTCTAGGTATATAAGGCAAACCCTAGCCACGTTTTTCAGGGTTGCACAAGTTGTATTGTTGCTCATGCATTGCGGTTTTGTGTAAATCTCTTGTGAGATCTAGAGGAGCTTTCCTTTACACAAAGCTTAGGGTTTTCAAGATTGAGATCATATCAACATCTTGATGATCAACTAGGTTGCAGCCATTAAAGCTTAAAGAGAAAAACAAGTGAGGAGCTTGTACTTGAAGAAGGAATACAAAGAAAGAAGTAGTCCGTGGTCTCGGAGCCTGCGCGTGGTCGTGTCAGGAAGTTACTACTGGTGGGTAGCATTAGGAAGTCAAGCGGGGAGCTTGTAAGTCCTTTTGTAACAACTTCAATTCTTTCTTAGTGGATTCCGTTTTGCCTTGAGGATCGGTGGGTAAAATCCTCCCCAGGTTTTTCCGGTGTGGTTTCCTGGGTGATCATATCATGTGTTATTTATTTTCCGCTGCTTTATTTGTTTTATATGCATGATATGATCTTGTGATTGTTTTAACCTAGAATTACATAATTTGACTAAGTAACAACTTGGCTAATTAATCTAGGCTACGCAATCTGGTTATTGTTTAAGGGGTCTAAACCGTTCATTTTTCTTTCAAAGTTCTTTTTGATAAGTAATTAAAGTAGAATTAATAGTCTATCTAAAGTGAAGGAAATGTCTATACTTGGTGAAAAGAAGAAATTTTACCTCTATTCTCTGATAGTCTGATGTAAAAAGTTAAGAAAATAGAAAATATCTAAACTGCTTTATGTGCAGGGCCAGCTGGATAGGTAAAGCAATTGATGCAACCGCCTAAGGCTCCAAATAAAAAAAGGCCCCCACTTGTTAAAAAAAATTATATATATAATATATTTATCTATATATTTTAATTTAAAAAAATTTTAAGTACATTTATTGGTCAATAAAATACATTAAAAAGGTCCCATTGTATCCTAAAATGCAAAAGATTAAAAAGGAAAAACTAAAAATAGACAAACAGCTAACAAAATTAAATTGTAGGCGACAAATTTATTAACTCATTCTTGAAATATGCTAAAATCAAAATTAATAACAGACAAATTCATTAATAATACAACGTAATTGTCTTGAAATATGCTAAATTAGAGATTATAAATTTCAAAAACAAAAGAAATACCTCTCATCTCTTTATCTCTCTGCCTCTCCATCAATATTCTTACGGTCTTACCTTTCTTTTCTTCATCGTCATCTTGATTCTTGATCTTTTTCCATAAACTCAGTCAATTTAGCTTGAAATTTCTCTTTGTTGAGTCCAGGCTCCAGCGTACCAGTCTACAGTCACAGGTATTCTTCTTTAGTCTCCCCCTCTTTCTCTTTGTCTTTCCGAAAATGAAGACTCATAGTCTTCTTTTTTTTTTTTTTTTTTTTTTTTTTTTTTTTTTTTTTGGAGGAACAAGACTCATAGTCTTCTAGACTTCTATTTATTTCACTTAAATTATATATATATATATATATATATTTTTTTTTTGTTTCACACTTTCATTGCTGCACTGCACAATTGTTTGGTGGGATGGGACACATTTTT
This sequence comes from Quercus glauca, assembly GCA_023736055.1. NCBI lineage: Eukaryota > Viridiplantae > Streptophyta > Magnoliopsida > Fagales > Fagaceae > Quercus > Quercus glauca. Next base: position 1,260,530 of record CM043323.1, read on the forward strand.
TGCAGCTATGATAGCTTTTCTGTTCTGCCTCTCTTTGGACCTCTGCCATGATAATTGATAGGACACATTTTTTCTTTAAAACTTAGCCATAGGATGATAGGCGTAGTGGAGTAGCTGACGGTTTCTCACTTTAAAAAAAAAAAAAATAATCTGACACTTTATTTGTTATTATAAATTATTATATCAATTAATAATTTGATGTGTATCATGTCAACTCATTTATATTACAGTGACACTAATTTATTAAATCATACATTAAATTAATTTTTATTTGTGCAAGTTTAAACTTTAAATTGGTCATGGCTTTAAGGTCTACTATGTCACAAGAAATATTAAGTGAATTAGCTATATTATCAATTGAAAAAGAAATGTTAGAAGAACTTAAATACAAAAACTTAATTAGTCATTTTGCATCTCAAAATGCAAGAAAAATAAATTTTAAATAAAAAAAATTCAATATATATATATATATATTATTTGATTAATATTTAATTATAAAAAGGCCTCATTTAAAATTTTCGCCTAAGGCCCCAAAAGTTGTTGAGCCGGCCCTGTTTATGTGTTTAAATGTTTTAAAGATGAGATTTTAGATGCAATCCCTCTAGCATGTATGTGCCTCAACTTTGGACATTGGTTTAGTATAATTTTCTAAAGAACCACTTGAATTACAACTTATCAAAAAATAAAACCATTTGAATTACAAGAACTATGTGCTTTTAATTATTTAAAAAAATATATATATATCGACACTATAATGCTTATGACCATTACACACTTGAAACTTCCATAGTGGAAATTTGGTGGCCAGGATTGTAAGATGCATTCTTAGAATTCAGTTATGCTTTCTCTTATCATTCATTTACTTTCTACCAATAGAAATTAAAATATTGTTCCTTTGTATTTATACATTAGAATTTTACCTTATATTATTACTGAATATGTTCTCCTTACATGGAGCTCAAAAGGTTGTATTAGTTCCTATTATTTCAAAGGTTATATTTAAATAGGTCTTCATTATGCTATTGCCTCTAGTTGGACAACAATCACCCATTTAGCACACCAAAGAATCCATTTGAGGGGGTTCTGCATATGTGCTATAGTTTTTGCAGGTGGCTAATGATGACTCAATTCATCCAAGTGAAATAGAGGTGACATTTATAGTCCATCAGGCCTAGCTAGAATATGGCTTTGCTCACTAGATGGTTTTTTGGTTAATAAGTACTTAGACTTTATTTTTTGTTATGGGGAATTTTGGACTTTTGACATTGTTATTGAACTTGACTTTACATCGCACAATTGTAATTTTTGTTTTTTGAATTGATTGGCATTATTAAAAAAAAGCCTTTAATAAACATATTAATTGTTGTATTTTATTGCATTGTTATGTCAATTTGATGGTATTTTAAAAGTGTAAAATTTTCTCCGCGCTTTGCGCAGGTTAAATGCTAGTTTATATCTAATAGCTGAAGCATAGAGTTTAATATTACTGCGCTCCTGTTGAGCCACATCATCAATCTATTTTCAATATTTTTACTCTCCTTTTTAATTATTTTTCTCCTTATTAATTTGCCACTTTACAATTACACCTTCTCCAACATTTATGTACTTTTACCTTTTTATCTCCCCACTATTTTATACCTTAACCTTACAATTTCTCCATCCCTTTATCTTCTTTTTATTTTGACTCTTTTTCTCTCCATTTTTTTATCATAAAAATTTGATGAGATGGGTTCAAGTTATACTTGTTGTAACTTCATAAAAGTTACACATTTTATGAACCATTGATTACTATTAGATCTAAGGGTCAAAAAACACTCATAGTAGTATCATTATTACTTCTTAGAAATTAGCGATTTAGACATTAACTCTTCTTATTAAAGGGGGGAAAAAAAAAACTCACAGCATTAACTCTTTTTTTTTTTTTTTTTCATCCATATCATCATCTTCTTCCTCTTGTCTTTCTTTTTGCACTATACTTTCAGGCCTCCATCATCTCTTTATAGAGATTAACCTCAGTTCAAGTAGTAATTCTTTTAGACTGAATTACTTTTCTTAGGAAATTTACGGTTACCTCATCACCTTAATTTCTTTCAGTTGCAATTCCTACAAAATGAAACTTGGAGTAAGATGTCGTCAAGGAAGAATTACCTTCATTTTAATATTACTGAATTTTTCACTGTGTGATTCTTAAACTTTTGAGTTCTTTTACACGTTAGGGCATTTTATAATGAAGAATGATTTTGTGACACATTACAAAAATGAAAAATTAAATGATGAAATGTGATTCTAACTTGAATGCTACTTGTTAGGAATTCTATAAAGAATCAAAAAAGAGGTTTGACAGTGATCCTAATTTTAAGGAGAGGGCACAGAAGGCAGTGGTTTGCCTCCATGTGATTTTTTTATTTTTTATTTTTTAAGTTTTGTAGCTTATGGACTGAGGTTAATCTCCCAGATAATGCAAAATCTTAGGTCACTATTAAATTTTGAATATCTAGGCTTCACATTATGTCTGTTGAGTTTCTCTTTTACTAATTTTTCATGGCTTAATTAACTTTCTACAGGGTGGGGATTAGAAATATCGTAAGGCGTGGACATAGATTTGTGAAATCAGTTGAAATGAGTTTAACAGGGTTTATCAATGCCTTGGAGTTCGGCTAGAGGAAAAAACTAAGAAATTAGAAACGTAGGAGAAATTGCAAAGAAAATGGAAAGAAAGACTTAATAAGGAGAGAGAAAAAGAGATATAAGAAATATTTAATGAGGAGAGAGATAATGAGGAGACTATTAATTAGGTAAGTATTTAATGTTGTAATGGATAATGGTGTTTTATTTTTATCCGTTAGATCTCTCATAAATCTACGGTTTAAAAAAGATGTAACTCTTATGGAGTTACACCAGGTGTAACTTGAACCCATCTCAAATTTGATATTTTCTCTACCATTCAATCCATATTTCTCTCACACAAAAAGTCACTCCTTTTTAATTATTTTTCTCCTTATTAATTTGTTACTTTACAATTACACATTTTTCAACATTTACTTACTTTTACCTTTTTATTTTCCTACTACTCTATATCTTAACCTTACAATTTCTTTATCCCTTCATCTTTCTTTTAATTTTTTTCTTCCTTTTAATTTGACTCTTCTTCTCCCCATTTTTTTTACTATAAAAAATTGTTATTTTCTCTTCCATTCAATCCATATTTTGCTCACACAAAAAGGTGAATACTCTCTCTCTCTCTCTCTCTCTCTATATATATATATATATTCTTTTTTTTGGTGGATGTTTAATTACTTAGATTGATGAATTTTTATATTTAACTCTACTTGAGGTTGATAAGAATTGGTTATATTTTAATTCTTTATCTTTTTAATTTTATTTTCTTTGTTTGTTACATGTTGATACCCATTTTCAGAACACATTTCTACAAGCCCGATTCAACCAAGCCCGACTTCCTTGTGGGCTTAGTTCCTGTATTATATTATATTTTATTCTTTTAAGCATGGCCCAAGCCCATGTGACTTACGAGGGAAATTGAAGAAGTGTGGTTTGGAGGGTATGGGTTGATTTCTTTCGGACCTTTTGCATGAATCCAGACTAAGCGTGCTACCAAGTGGGCAAGGGACACTAGGAGCATCGCAGGCTCATAGAGGAGGTCTTGTACCCAAAATTTTCACCTCAAAAGAGTTTTTATGCCCTGGTTGACTGTGGCCCAGAGTTTCTGCCCTAACCTAATTTTGCTACCATATTTTCTTTTCCACCCAAAAAACACAGTTGAACCTAAACTAATTAGCTAGCCTATTGTAGTCAAATGCAGCTGTCAAAAGCCTACAATGACAAGGAAAGAATAGATAATGGAGTCAGCCACTTTATTTCCAAAATCATGCTAAAAGCACGCCAAACTCTTCCCTAAACAAAAGCAACTCAAGCCAAAACACCAAATTAGTATCATGGAGGATAAAAGCCTCTTCCACTACTCAAAAACTAGTCATTAGTAACACCCCAAATTCTATATAAAACTCTCTCTTCAGTTCAAAACAAGGCCAATCATGTTTTCCCCAAAGAGCTGAAACTTGAAAGCAAAAGCCCACTGAGCTAGGAAACATTCTCACAATTTTGAACCTTAGGGGTGGAAATATGGGTACAGGAGAACCTTCCCTCTCTTTCTCACAACCTCTCTCAATTTCCTCTTATCGCTGAATGTGGGTTGAACTTTCAGACCTATTATGTTTTTATGTTTTTTTTGCACTTTTGTTATTAGCATTTTGATTTTCTCTTATCAAAACACCATTAGCCTTTTGTTCGTTATACTTTTGGAATTTTGGGCTTGATTTTTCACAATAAACAAAGAACCCAAGGGGAGATTTGGGCCGTTCTTGCATTTTCGGCCCTTGTCGCAAAAACGTCTCCGACACATGTTATCCTATGAAATTACAGAATGATTTAATATTATTCTATTACATAGTATGACTTGAATAATTTGGTGTTTACAACTATACATTTTTTTTTTTAATATTCTTCTACTCATCTTCTTTTATATAATTTTGTTATTTGTCTCATATTCTCTTCTAAAAAAGGTGAACGTTCTCTCTCTCTTTATTATTAATTCTTTCTTGCAACTCTATTTTAGATTGATGGTTTTTTTTTTTTTTTTTTTTTTTTTTTTTTTTTTTTTTGTCTCTACTTTTGGATGATACACTTTGGTGGTGTGTTTTGAGTTATTTATCACATGCACTCTCTATCCCTCTTATAGTTTTAGTTTGAGTTAATTTTTATATATTTTAGAAGAGAGATGATAATGTATTTGATTCCGCAACTCTCCTAAGCCCCAAACCTCCCTCACTCTTTGTCAGTATATTGAATTCCAAGCTACTTACTTCATGAGTTATCACTTCAACTCCATTAAATCTGCTAAATTGCTGCTTAATCAACTTAATGACTTTCGTTGGCAGTATGATGATGTTAGATCAGTATACTTTTTTGCTATAAAGCATTGCAATTGCATCCTCCCAGCAACAGAAAGTTTCTTACCTCCTCAGGAATAGATTCTTAAATCTTGGACGTGGTTTTCATTGTTTGATTTCATTTATATGTCATTTTATTTAAGAAAAAGAGTGATTCTAGCTGAGTCAATATGCTTGCTTTTGAATTTAAATCAAACTAAACATGATGTTGTAATTAGATCCTAGTCCATTTCTTGACCCACTTCTATAAACTTTTGTTATTTCTTTCTGCTGATTTTCCAGAAAAGGGGGGGGGGGGGGGGGGATAGTTATTGGTGTTACTGGCAAGGACTGTCATTGGATTGATAGGACACACGGATAGCATTTTCATTGATTATGAACTTATACTTCAATGCCTGTAATCTTACAAGTATACTTTTAATATGTTGGAATGGAACAAGATAAATGTATTGTAATGCAGTTTGTAATTTTCTTCTGTTTGCTGTGAAATGCATGCTAATAATGTAATCACATGAAAGAGTATTATAATTGATCTTGAGCAGATATTTCCAACCCTTTTACCATATTGATTGCTTTATGGAGAAAGTTGTAAGAAAGTGGTAAGAAAGGAGTGATGAGTTGAAGGAGAAGGGCTATCCTTATTTGTGTACTCTAAGAACTCATAAATGCATTTTACACACTTACAGAATGTAGCCAAAGTGTTTTGTGATTTATGGTAGTCAAGTGGTTTCAAGTGAGCTGAGTGGCTGTATGGGTTCTTTTGTTTCTGTTCTGGAGCTGGCTCTTCCCTCACCCCCCAAAAGTTCTTGCACCACATAGTGTTATTGAGCCACAACACTTTTGACAAATAAACTCATTTTTAAATACAAGCAAAGTGGAAGAACCTTTACAGTTCACATAAATATTTTATGACACTAGTAGTATGCCTAAGCATAACATAGATTAAGAAAGGTTGCGGCACTTCATATTACATGCAAAAAGTTTAGCCTATATCTCCCTTTGTTTTATTATTTATTATTTAAAAAAAGAAAAAGAAAAAAAGAGAGAGGCTCTTTTATAACTATAAATCGTGGCTTTCTTTGATTCAGAAAAGAAGTTAAACGCAGCTGGCTGGACTTGGTTGAATGGACTATCACTCATTCAAAGGCATTAGCTTTAGAGCTGCTATTTGTAAATTGGCTTGGTGGGTTGCTGTGTATTATCTATGGCAGCAAGGGAATGCTATCATCCACTCAAGGAAGATAAAAACAGAGGAGCAGAATGTTAAGGATATCAAGAGGGATATATCAAAGGCAGAGTGGAGAGCAAAAGTAGAGCAATTGACTCAGTCCTTAATAGAATATTATGTTGTAAATGGGGCATTAACCCTGCTTTTGTGTGTAAAAAGCCATTTTAGGCTGTCTGTACTTGCTGCTGTGATGCTGCGTGTTTACAGTGTTGTGGCTTAGCTTGTCATGCTACCTTGGGTCCTTGTGTAACACTGTCAGTTTTGAAATAATATGTTTACTGATTAATATAAAAAGAAAAAAAAAATCTATTAAACATAGCATGGGCATAGGCTGCATATTTGTTGGTGTTGGGTTAAGAAGAATTGATGTTCCTGTCCTATAAACCGTGTGGGTCACTTCCAGATCTGTTGCATCAATACAGTTGCATTGAGCTTTAATTGCAAGCAGTTGATCAAGCGTGACAGTGCAGAAGTGTGGGCTTTGTCTCATAACAGCATAATGATATGTAAAATTTAAGTAAACAAGAAGGCAATTCATGGGTTCTTTATCTGATAATTGCTCCTGCTTCAAGATTGTGCCATTTTTTACTCAACTTCTCCCTGCTCAACAAAGTTGACCTTGTTCTGCAACTTGGTGGTCTCATTTGTCAATTGATGATTGATAATAGAGAAATAAATAAGCAAAATTGTAATGTTGGAGCAATACCCAGTAGATCCAAAAGCTGTAATTGGGAATTTCAACCTGAAAGAGTGAGAACATCTGTTGATCCTATGCTTAAAGACGAAAAATCAAGTTGTAGAATAGCCTCTCCTCTTCTTGCACTGCGGCCTTCATTAAATTTAAGCTCTCCATGTCTAAGTTACTCACCACCCCCCCCATCTTCTGAAATAGATTTATTTAAAATAGCTAATATATATCCTCGTTTCCTTGTGATTTGATTATAAAAACCTTTCTATGGGTAACTTCAACTTGCATTAGCACTGACTCTTTCTTTCTTTTCCTTCTTATTTTTTTCAAAAATTCTGAGGATGAATACTTGAACAATGAACAGAAATTTATACCAAATTTACATATTTTCTCAATTTAACTTTCCTATCAATCAACAATTAGCAGAAGTTTGTACTGTATTGAAACCAGAGAATTAACCAAAGTGGCTTCCAGACATAGGTTTTTTTTCCTTCAATACACTAGAAACTTTTGCCTTAAGACTTCTTGCAGCATCATATGCTACTCTGTAACCATAGCTGGTGGCTGGTGTAAAGAATATCATCAGGATGCCACCAATGAGTAGTTTTCTCCACCCCCAAGAGCATTTTAGAGAAATTTTAATTACCACACTCAAATTGAGCCAACTAGAGCAAAAAGATTCCATATATGCCTCATCCTCAACTCTCTTGAGCCCCAAACCTCCAGCACTCTTTGTCACACATTGAATTTCAAGCAACTCAGTAAATGAGTTATTCCACTCCATGGGAATCTGCTAAATTACTGCTCAATCAGCTTAATGACTTTATTAGGGAGTATGAAGATGTTAGATCAGTATACCTGTATGCTATAAAGCATTAAGGTTAGCAATTGCAGCCACCCAGCAAAGCGTTTCTTAGTTCCCCAAAAAATTGATTCTTGCATCTTGATCTTCATTTTCATTGTTTGGTTTCATATATATGTTATTTTATTTAACAAGAAGAGTGATTCTAGCTAAGTCGATATGCATGCATTTGAATTTATTGATCTAAATATGATGTAATTAGACGTGAGCCCATTTCTAGACCCACTTTTGTCTACTGGCTTGTGTTATTTCATTCTGTTGGTTTTCAATGGGGAGGACTGAACACTGAAGACATAGTAGTTATTGGTGTTGCTGGCAAGGACTGTCACTAGATTCATGGGACACAATAATAGCATTTTCATTGATTATGAACTTATACTTCGATCCCTGTAATCGTTACAAGTATACTTTTAATATGTTGTAATGGAACAAGATAAATGTATTGTACTGCAGTTTGTAATTTTCTCTTGTTTGCTGTGAAATGCATGTTATATAATGTAATCACATGAAAGAGTTGTATAAATCTATCTTGAATATATATTTCCGACCCTTTTACCACATTGATTGCTTTATAAGGAGAAAGTTGTAAGAAATTGGTGAGGAAAGAGTTTTAAACTTCTTTAGAACAGTTTACTGGCGTTATTAGTCTTCGCTGTTCTTTGATTGGCTGTTTAATTTATTATTTCTTTTTTAAACAAAGGATAACAAGAGATTCATTCTAATCAGAGATGATATTATTTCACGAAACTTTGTAGCACTGGTGGCTCTACCTGCAATGACCACCCTGACTTGCAGAAAATTGCATATATACACTCGTAAAAAAAAAAAAAAAAAAAAATTATAGGTTAAACTAACCTATTGCGACTATCTTAACAAGAACATTGAACACCCTTACTTGAGAATTACAAAAAATTAAGTTTAACAAAAATATGAATAATGCAACATTTACAACATTTTCATAATAATTTTACAACAAATTTAATGAGGTAAGCTGTTACTAATTCTAATTTGAGCTCAACACTGATATTATTTTTTTATCCACCAATAATAATTTTTTGCATAAGATTTATTGTAAAAATATTGGGAAAATTATTAGGTACTCTCGGAGTACCATAAATGCGTAGTCCTCCTTCTCACATGAATGATGGGTCCATCATGAATTTAATTAGTAGGACTCACCATTCATGTGAGAGGAGGGAGTACACATTTATGGTACTCTGAGAGTACACTATAATTTCTCAAAATATTGTTATTGTAAAAATATTGTAATCGTAGCATTACTCTAAAATTAATTCTACCCCCTAAATATAATCCTTAATCCCTTTCATAAAATTAAAAAAAAAAAAAACTTAAATAACAACAATAAATATTAGTCCAAATAACAACAAACATAAATCAAACAAAAACAAGATAAGACCAAATAACAACAAGTGATCTAATTATTCACTAAAAAGCCTACTATAAAACAAAAAGATAAAAATTGCTAAATATTCAAATTTGTAACTCGTTCAACCTATTCAATAAAAATAATATCTAATTTCATGTTTCTCTAAAAAATGGTAACAAGAAAATATCTGTGGTTGTTAGTTCTCCTTAATAGTGTTAACAATTAAATTCTTTTTAACTTTGTAGTCACAACAATTTTACTCTCCTTTGTGACTTGATTCACAATTGGAGCAAATATTCAAGTTATTATTTTATTAAATTTTGTATAATTTAAATTTCTTAGTGATCACTCTAAAAAAAATTCCTAGAGCCGCTACTGCAGTTTTGTAGTGCTAAATTAAGTAAACAAAAGCATAATCTAACCTTATGGGAAATTTGAAGCAATTTCATACCTTTTTTTTCAAAAAAAAAAAAAAGGAAAAGACTACAAGGTTTAATGCATTTTGTAAACATAAATTAAAAGTCAGCCCCATTTTGTTTTCGGCTCAGTTATATAAATGGACCTGATAAACGGGTCAGATAGATTGGAAGATATGGGTCATACTGGGTACGGGTAAGGGCATTTACCAGTTCTATTGACTTGAACCGTTTATTTATTTATTTATTTAAAAAAAAAAACCCTTAAAAATAAAAAATTCTTTGTCCTTCTCTCCGCAGACACTACGCGTCGTCGAGTCGGTTCCCGTAAGGATTTTCTTTTCGAATAATAATGCTACTTATTATTGTTACTTTTTTTTTTAATATTGTTTAATAATAGCCCAAGATGCAAGTCCGAATCTGATGGCAATTCCTTTATGAATTTGAAAATGGGTTTTTGGTTTTTCATCTTTGAAATTTTGAGCTATGACATCTCTGATGATTTTCTGCATTATCCCCTCTGAACTTGGCTATCCTTGGTTGTTGATTTTTTTATTATAAAAGTTATGGTCAACTAAGCTATAAAAGAATTCTTATGCATTTGTAAATTTTTTTTTTTTGGTACCAATCTAGGACTGGAAGAGAATTTTTTATTGACTACTAATTAGCAATACAATTGTATTTGCTAATATTGAAGTAGTTCAACGGAGTAAATATATGTATTGATATATTTGAACCTTTACACATCTCTAGTGATTCAAAATAGATTCTTTGATCTAGCATAAGTCCAACAAGTGCATCATGCTACACTCTGTCTGTAAGCTTGCAGTAATGACGAATTCGGATGCTAGTGGTCATGCATAAATGATAAAACATGTCCTTAATTTTTCCTCCATCTCCAGTTACACTCAAAAAGCATAGGAATTTCCCATAAGCTCCTACCTTTGGTCACCTTTTCTTTGAAAAAAAGAACTTCTAGTCATTTTGCCTTAACATTAGTTCATTCTACATTCATTTGGGGTGATAGAGGCATCTTTTATTTATTTTTTAATTTAAATTGTAAATCAATCATTATTGTACTTATGCAAACCTTCATATTTAAAAAAAAATGTAAATAATAATTTTAAATTATGGGAAAATTTTAATTAATGTGCCCTTCATATTTAAAAAGAAATTAAAAAAAACACTCATTTAATGTACTAATGTATTATTTTTCTTTTATTATTTAATTTTTTTTTATTTTTTGCTATATATGACTCGTTAGCATTTAAAGCATATGTTTCCAAAATTATATAAGTAAATCTCTTTATTATTATTATTATTATTATTATTATTATTTTAAAATTTCTAAAGACTAAAACAATCCCCTTTTCATTTTGTAATTCAAGAGTTAGGGATACATGAATTCATGGATTTTTCCTTTTTCCTTTAGTTCTATTAATTTTTTGGATATAAATTTGGAGCATATTCTACCTCCCCACCCATAAACAAAAGAAAAGCTTTCATTTAATGGCTTTTATGGCAAAAAAATAAAGAAAAACTCCAATTTTCCCCTGATAGCTGTTACCCACATCATTTCATGAAACCACACTTATACTAAACTCAATGCTGGTAAAACTGCAGTTCTTAATATTCTTAATGTTTTGGTTCTTTGGCGGTTTATTGAACATATCTCAGTAAATGAAGCAGCCAAAGAAACTTTGTTGCATAGATGGTATGACTACATTCAATTTCCCAAGCATCTTTGCGTTTTCTGGTTTGTAACTGGGCAGGTCGTCTCCTGCAGATCATGCTCATGTAACTGGGCAGATTCCAGTGAAATGACCATTATCTTGCAGAAGTAAACAGGACTTGCCTCCAGAAATGGTGGTTGGTTCTGCTTCTGCTTCTGCTGATGACCATGCTGTTAAGCCATTGATGAGTTCAGCTGCTAAGTGGGGAAAGAGGCTTTTCCTAGGATGTATTCCAATTGAAGCTACTTTAATAATGTGCGGTTGCATTCCAGTCAGGTTGGCCATGTTTTGGACGTGTATCTTCCCAAGGTAAAATTAGCTGACTTGTATCTAGTTTAATTAAGAATGGTGTGGAATGTTAGCTGATGAAAATGTTACTGTATCTTTTTTCTTGTCAACTTTTTCCTAAATGCTTAAACCATGGCCATGCAGCATGTAATTACAGGTGTTGTTAAACCTTCTTGGGTTTGTTCAAGGTTTAAAATGGGCTTGCTTGCAGAGTCATGCTTTTATTACCACCTTATCTATATACCAGAAATTCAATAATGTGCAGCACTAGTAATAGCTGAAATCAAGATGTTCAGATATGGTATCTGCCAAACTTATGCAGGGATGAAAATTGAAAATTAGTGACTTCTTGGAGGCTTTTCTTGGAACTAATTGATTGCATGGTTTTTTCTCGTTGCTATTTGCACTTCATGGAAATTGATTTTTACTGTATTAGCATTATTCAAAATCAAATGGAAAGAAGAAAATTGAGTCCTTTCTTTCAGAGAGAGGTCTCCTTCTCTTAGAGCAGTCATGTGATCCTTCCCCCCTCTCACTACATCAACCCTTTCAAAATCTGAAAATTGAATTTTTTTTTTATTGTTGTATTGTTGATGAACTCAGAGGTTGTAATGAATTTTGTTGATTTTTTTTCCTGCTTGGTTGATTAGAAAGCTGTGGAAATTTCTCCTTTTAATTTTTGGAGTTTTGTGCTGAGTTTGCCCTAGAATTGGGCCTGTAATAGTTGAATTAGGTTCATTTTAGTAGAGAGGGCTTTTTTATTTTTCTGGTTCCCAATATAAGAAACTTAGGTCATTATTATTTTGTTTACATTTTAACAATTTGATTTTAAAAATGAAGTTTTGTCTAGAAGTCCTCCTGTGTGTGTTGTTTGGGGGGGGGGGGGGGGGGGGGTAAGGGGGGCAAGTATGCTCTCGTTTAGTATTATTGATCTCTTTCCTTAAAATAATTGTAGTTGATGGATTATCTTATATCAATTGAATACAATTGTGTTATTACTGATCACAATCATCTTTATTGATGTACTCAGCTCAAACTTCTATTTTATTTATTTAGTTTTACTTGTTAACCATGCACTTTTTTTAGTCTACTAGAGCATCCGGATATGATTCTTGACAATTTGGAATTAGAAACTTCTCATCATCTTATTTGTCATTCAAAAACCAAGATCTGATAAATGGGTCATGGAGTGCCTGAAAGCAGAGATGATCGTCCTACTGCCAGTAGTATGGGTTTGGTGCTACTACCACCACTACATGGTCTTTGGGTGTCTTAGGGGTTGAGGCTGATGATGATGATGGAGTGGAACCGGTTTCAAAAACTTAAAAGATCAAAAAAGTTCCCACAAAGATCACCTGAAAGGGTGTGTGTGTGTGCTCTCGTTTAGTATTATTGATCTCTTTCCTTAAAATAATTGTAGTTGATGGATTATCTTATATCAATTGAATATAATTGTGTTATTACTGATCACAATCATCTTTTTGATGTACTCAGCTCAAACTTCTATTTTATTTATTTAGTTTTACTTGTTAACTATGCACTTTTTTTAGTCTACTAGAGCATCCGGATATGATTCTTGACAATTTGGAATTAGAAACTTCTCATCATCTTATTTGTCATTCAAAAACCAAGATCTGATAAATGGGTCATGGAGTGCCTGAAAGCAGAGATGATCGTCCTACTGCCAGTAGTATGGGTTTGGTGCTACTACCACCACTACATGGTCTTTGGGTGTCTTAGGGGTTGAGGCTGATGATGATGATGGAGTGGAACCGGTTTCAAAAACTTAAAAGATCAAAAAAGTTCCCACAAAGATCACCTGAAAGGGTGTGTGTGTGTGTGTGTGTGCTCTCGTTTAGTATTATTGATCTCTTTCCTTAAAATAATTGTAGTTGATGGATTATCTTATATCAATTGAATATAATTGTGTTATTACTGATCACAATCATCTTTGTTGATGTACTTAGCTCAAACTTCTATTTTATTTATTTAGTTTTACTTGTTAACTATGCACTTTTTTTAGTCTACTAGAGCATCCGGATATGATTCTTGACAATTTGGAATTAGAAACTTCTCGTCATCTTATTTGTCATTCAAAAACCAAGATCCGATAAATGGGTCATGGAGTGCCTGAAAGCAGAGATGATCGTCCTACTGCCAGTAGTATGGGTTTGGTGCTACTACCACCACTACATGGTCTTTGGGTGTCTTAGGGGTTGAGGCTGATGATGATGATGGAGTGGAACCGGTTTCAAAAAATTAAAAGATCAAAAAAGTTCCCACAAAGATCACCTGAAAGGGTGTGTGTGTGTGTATAAATATTCATCTAAACATTTTTTTGTGTATGTGACTATTTTCTGTTTGGCTGCAAAGAAACTTGAGGAAAATTAATGTAGAAAGGGTACAAAGCTTTTAATTCTATCTCGTTTTGATGTTTTAGTTTCGAGGAATCATAATGCTCGACTAATAAGGGCTGAAATAGTGGTGTTGGGCTTAGTTCTTGAGTTCTCAACCTTCTGTGTTTCCTTTGAAACATATAAATTTTGTTTTCTTATCCTGTATTTTTCATAGAAACTGGACGAGTGACAAAATGCTAGGGTTTATGCTTTCTTATGTTTTTGTTTTCAAACCACATAAGCTCGGCTCAAGCAAGCCAGTTGTGTTTGGCTTTGCTAGAAATTTATTTCCTTAACATAAAATGCATTTTTTTTAGTATGAAAAACTTATTGTAGGTTATGTTGTTTTGTATATATGTTTTCTGATGGTACCAGTTGGAGCTATGCTAGAAAGCTTTGGAGGAGAATATAATTGTTTATTTGGGGACAGTTTGTGGGAAGACCCACATTGCTGTACTGCTTATACAAGCTGAGTCACTTGATAAGGAAGCCTCAGAAGAAGATATGCATCTTTTTGCCCCTATGGTGGCTCTGGTTCAGCAGGTAAGCTACTATTTACCATGTTGGTTTTGTAATTTGATGTTCAGTTTTGGGTTGTATTTAAGTTTGAGACAAATTTTCTAGTTTATATGACTAATACATTGCACAGTAATGAAGTCGTGTGCTCCTTGGCTTGGCTGAGGTGGAAGGTGTGCAGGCCGTGAGAAGGTGGTTGGGCTGTTTGTTTTAACTTTAATGCTTATGTGTGCAATTTCTTATTGCAACTCTAGATTTTAAGGAGGGGCTTTCTGATTCTAAGTGGTTCAATTTCACTTTGGAAGGGTGTTTGGCATTTAATATATTGAATCAAGATTATACTATGAACTCATTACTCCTTGAAATATATTAACAAAATCAAAATAAGGCTAGAATACAATACCTAAACATCAATTTCTAGCATTGAGGATTCAATTACTAGAAATCGGCCAACCTTGATTGTGCAGAAGTGTGGGTTTACTCTTCTAAACCTTTGTAAATATACAAAGATGCTACAGTAACATGTAAGCTTTGTATACAATATTTTATTAATTTCTCTCTTTTTCTCTCTCTTCTTTGTCTATGTTCGTCCCAGTTTGCTTCAAATCCACCCAACACTGCCTAACCACCACTCAATCACCACCACCACAACCCATCACAACTCATGATATTCCAATCACAAAATCAACCAAAAACAAAGGAAAATCAAACCAAAAATCAATCAAAACCCAAAATCAAACCTTCAATGGAAAACTCAACAACTTAGAACCCAAAATCAAACTTTCAACAAAAAAACCCATCAACCCAAACCCAAATTGAAGCCACCGTTGTCACCACTGCCATGGAGAGCTTGCTGTTTCTTTGCTCATGGAGAGCTTGTTGCTACTGTGAGAGAGGAGAGAAACAAGTGCTTGAGAGCTACGGCAAAGGAAAAGATCAAAAAAAAAGGAAAAAAAGAAAAAGAAAAGAAAAGACCGTGGGAGAGGAAGTAGAGGGAGAGGAAGTAGAGAAGAGATGTGATTTTGTGAGAAAAAAAGAGGGTCAAATATTATGGGGTGGGTTTAAAAGTGAGTGGTAAAGGAAGCTTCCTTGAAGCTTCCTGCTTTGCAAATATTTCTACAATATAAATTAATTACAAAAGAATCATAATTGAGGTGTTTTTTTAAAAAAATAAAAAATAAAAAAACAAAGCTGATGATTTTATTTGGAATTTTATTAAAGTATATATTAAATTTTTTAATTCAAATCAGTACTTTTTTTTAACTAAAATTTTATATCATTCACCATACTAATAGTAAATTATATATTATATATATATATATATATATATATATATCTCCGGTGCATAACCCTGAAACGACACACCAAAATATTTCATTGATAGTGGTATGATGGTTGGAGACACCGATTTATCGGCAGTCGCTGGAGCCAATATTTTAGTGGTCTGGCCACTAGTGCTAGCGGTACAGTGGGCAGAGACACTGATCCTACGGCGGTCGCTGGAACCACTATTTTGGTGGTTTGACCACCGGACCTCCGGCACAAGTTGCTCCATTGGCCGAGCCACTGGTTTTGGTAGTTTATTTGAAATATAAGTTAAAATTAAAAAAGTATAACCATTAGAGAAAATAATAAAAAAATTATTGAAGAATGAATATTTATTGAAATATCTTCTAAAATAGATTGACTGGTGTGGGTGTTTTGAAAAACGGGTTATGTAAAATAGAAAAAGTAGGTTCTTATTGTAAAATAAACGGAAAATTTTACACGGACTGATGTGAATGCAAACTTGGTGATATGTAGAGTTTAAAGTTTAAACAAACAATAAGGAATTGCGTGGCCTCTTTATCTGATAATTGGGATCGCATTTGTCAATTGATGTTTGATAATAGCCAATGAAAAATGCAAAAATGTAATTATGGGGCAAGACCTAGTAGAAATAGAAGCTCTAAAGAGGAATTTGACATTGAGAGACTGAGACAACCCCTTGATCCCATTTTTAAAGACGAGGGAAAACAAGTTTTGAAATAACCTCTCCACTACTCACACTGCTGCCTTCATTACTTTTGTGCTCTTCCTTTTGTCATAAATTTATATAAAATATTTTATTTAATTATACTTTTCTTTGTGATTTGATGAGAAAGTCAATGATTTGGTGGGATATGACTTTTCCATCCCTGTTACATTAACACTGCCTCGTTTTTCAAAAATATTTATTTGTTTTAAATTTTCTTGTCAATCAAAATTTCCAAACTTAAATCTGTCCTATATGATCTGTCATTTATTTTTTTATTTGAATTTAGATTTGTGTGCTTCTGTAATTCTGTTAAGGACATCACAATTTGATGATGAAAATATTACTGCATCTTTTTTCTTGACAACTTTTCTCAAAATGCTTAAACTATGGTCATGAAGCATGTAATTGGATGTGTTGTCAAACTTGCTTTGGGTTTGTTCAAGGTTTTAATGGGCTTGTTTGCCGAGAGATACTTTTTCCACCTTTTCTATATAGCAAAAATTCAATATTGCACAAGACTAGTAATGCCTAAAATCAAGACGTTGAGATATGACTACAAGGAGGAAAATGAAAAATTAGAGGTAGTACCAATTGGAAAAAAAATGAAAATTATTCTGCAAAATTCATCCTGGTATGTGAATTGAAAATTAGTAACTGCTCAAAGGCTTTTCCTGGTACTAATTGATTGCATGGTTTTTTCGCATTGCTATTTGCACTTCATGGAAACTGATTTTGTACTGTAATTTTATATGCTTAATAGTTTTATCACATCCTTTTGGGTGTTGCCCATATGGACTAATATCGTGATGCATTTTTCTTCAGGATGAAAGAAAAGCGTGTCATAGGGGGTTTGATTTTGTGAAATTTGCTGATGAAATTTTAGCTGAGTACGCTTCTCAAAAAGTACATTGGATAGGCCGAGGTGTGTCAATAGATGTTATCATGATATATGACACGCCTCTTGTTGGCATTGGGTCATGATTGGGCCTAATAGGCACCCATGTGGGTGGCTGAGTATCGAAGGAAAGAGCCTCCAAATTTCCTTATTATCTCAGAGAAACTCAAGGATTCTTGGAGAGGTCAAAACAGAGGGAAGCTTAATGAAGAGTTACCTTGATGTTTAAAGGAAGTGGCTGCAACTCTATCCTAAACAGAGCTCTCTGTTGTAACTGGTTTGTACCTTATTCAATCCTTCATGACCTTCGCTTAAAAGTTTGCTAGTAGTTGGGTATGTGATTGTTTTGTATGTAAAAACAAGACATTGTGTATGATTAGGACCAATCAGGTGTCTAGTATCAAAGGAAAGAACCTCAGAAGTTCCTTATGCAGAGTGGTTTGGGCTACTGCCTATCACATATGGTCTAAGAGAAACTCAAGAATTCATGGAGAAGAGATCAAAACAGAGGAAAGCGTGGTGAAGAGTGTGAGAAAAGATGTCAAGTTTAGGATGATGTTTAAAGGAAGTGCCTCTAACTTTATCCTAAGCAGAGTTCTCTGTTGTAACTGGTTTGTACCTCATTCCATCTTCTGCTTAAAAGTTTGTTAGTAGCTAAGTTTGTGATTGTTTTGTCCGTAAAAACATGTTGGGTATGATTAGCACCAATCAGGTGCTGTAGTTTTGTCTGAAAACTGTCTTTTTGTAGAACTGGGTTGGGGTGATGTAACACTATTTTCATGTTCAGTAGGGAGTTTATGTCAGGGCAGAATGCCCTTGTTGTAGTGGACTAGCTGAAGTCTCAGTGTTTCAAATGTTTTTGTTTGTTTCGGTTTGTTTCATATTAATAGAAATTTCTAAATTGTCCAAAAATGATAAAATGAACTGTTGATTTATTATTTTTTGTGTGGATGCAACAATTTGGGTCTTGGGGGGTAAGGTGAAGCACCCAGACTTTGATGGTTAATGGTCGCATTTGTCACTTAACACTATAATTTCTTAATATGTATGATGATTGGATTTTCATTGCGTTCCCACTTTAGCATTCATCCCATTATTTTATTGATAACCGAGTTTTCATTTCTTCTTTTCTGTTGAGGGTAGGGAGGGGGGACTGCAAATGAAGGCAGCTCTTTTTGACTTGACTACTAAAGGAAACATATAGTAGAGAAATTCTTAGGTACTCTAAGAGTATTAATAAATGGTATTTCCTCCTCTCATATTCAGGATAGACCTCACCATAAATTTAATGAGTGGACCTTACCATGAATGTGAGAGGAGAAAACACCATTCTCCATGCTTCGGAAGTACCTAAAAGTTACTTCGTAAAGTAAAGCTACAAAGAGATAAGAAAATACATTTTGAAGTTTCTAAGTAATGACATACTCCTTTCTTTCAAAAAAGAAAGAAAATACAACTAGGTTTAATATATCATTGGCTAAAAACAAATACCATAAACTATTATTTTCCAAGCAATCACTCAATTATAAAAGAAATATTGCTTTTTACATGCCACATCAAACCTTGTTCACAATAGTAACCATCTGTATATATCTAAAAACTGAAGCACAGAGTTTAATATCGCTGCACTCTTGTTGAGCCACATCAGCGTCACATCATCAACCTATTTTCAATATTTTCACTTTCCTTCTTAATTATTTTTCTCTTTATTAATTTACCACTTTACAATTACACCTTTTCAGACATTTATTTACTTTCACTTTTTTATCTTTCCACTATTTTATACTTTAACCTTACAATTTCTCCATCCCTTTATCTTTCTTTTATTTTGACTCTTCTTCTTCCCATTTTTTTATCATAAAAATTTGATATTTTCTACTATTCAATCCATATTTTTCTCACACAATAAGGCTCTCCTTTTTAATTATTTTTCTCCTTATTTATTTGTCACTTTACAATTACACATTCTCTAACATTTGCTTATTTTTAACTTTTTATCTTCCCACTACTCTATATCTTAACCTTACAATTTCTTTATCCCTTTATCTTCATTTTAATTTGACTCTTCTTCTCCCCATTTTTTTTACTATAAAAAATTGTTATTTTCTCTTCCATTCAATTCATATTTTGCTCACAAAAAAGGTGAATTCTCTCTCTCTCTCTCTCTCTCTCTCTCTCTCTCTATATATATATATATATATATATTCTTTCTTTTGGTGGATGTTTAATTCTTTAGATTGATGAATTTTTATGTTTAACTCTACTTTAGGCTGATAAGAATTGGTTGTATTTTAATTTTTTGTCTTCTTAATTTTATTTTCTTTGTTTGTTACATGTTATTCTATGAAATTACAGAATGATTTAATATTATTCTATTATATAATATGACTTGGATAATTTGGTATTTACAACTATATATTTTCTTTTGAATATTCTTCTACTCATCTTCTTTTATATAATTTTGTTATTTGTCTCATATTCTCTTCTAAAAAAGGTGATCGCTCTCTCTCTCTCTCTCTCTTATTAATTCTTTCTTGCAACTCTATTTTAGATTGATGATTTTTTTCTTTTTTTTTTTTTTTTTTTTTTTTTTTTTTTTTTTTTTTTTGTCTCTAGTTTTGGATAATACACTTTGGTGGGGTGTTTTTTGAGTTATTTATCACATGTACTCTCTATCCCTCTGATAATGTTCTTAAGAGAATGAGAAATTCAAATAATTAATTTTGGAACTTAAGGGGGTGTTTGGTGAGTGTTTTTAAACAACAATTTTCAGTTTTTAAACAACATTTCACGCATTTCCACACACTTTTTCATCTACACGTATTTCTACAAATGATGTCGCGGAAGCCTAAAGAAAAGCACACACGATGCTCTCTTGATAGAACAGAAACTAAACTGTTAGTTTCTGGTAGTAAACCTCGAATCCACGAGGGGTTTCCTTGAATCCACAAGGAGAATAAAACTGGAATCCACTAGAAGAAAAATTGACAAAATGTCTAAGTTTATTGATAATAGTCTATGAAAAACGTTTACAGACTTAGGGGCCTATTTAAGGGAACTTGACAGACAAGAAAATATAATCTAAAATAACTCCTAATTGATACCTAACCATAACAGGAACCAAATTTGACCTAAAAAACATTAAATGCACATAAAAACAAGGAAATAAATCACCTAAACCTAAAATAACGTTTTTTTACATAAAAATACCCAAAATAATAAATTACAATAATTAAATAGTAAATTGTGTCCTACATCAAGCCCCTCCACTTGAAACAAATTCGTCCTCGAGTTCATCTTTGAAATCTGGGATCTCCCATGCCAAGAGAACAAATACTTTGAATACTTCATCTTCTTTGTCTTCTTACCAAACTTGAAAGTCATTAATTGGGCAACTTGAACTTCTTCTCCCTTGATCTTCATGTAATTGACAATATTCACCAAATAAGAGTCAATGATCAAATCAAATCTTTCCACCCCAATAAAATCAATAAACTTTGTTTCGGTGTCTCCTAATAAAATAATAGGAGTTTGAATGTTGCAATCATCGAACTTGATTTCATCAAGATCATTGACAACTTCCTCTATAATTTCTTCTTTAATGGTCTCTACTATCTCAACCTCAAGATCTTTCTCTATAATGGAGTCTTCATTAATCTCCTCCACAATCTTGATTCCAGGTTCTTCTTCTATAACAAGGCCTTCATTAATTTCCTCAGAAATCTCTATATTTTTTTCTTTGACTTCTCCATATTCTTCAAGAATGACATTTTCTTTAACATGTAATTTTTCTTTTAACGGTGGAATATTTGGCTCTTCAAAATAATTTAAGTAGGAACTTCTTGGCCAATAATAATCTTGTGTTATATACGACAAGATTTCTTCACAATCCAAAGGATAAAATTTGACAACAAGCATCTTTTTCATCCTTAGCCATAATCGAATTTTGTCTTTACCTTGTCGGATTCTATCAGATTGTACTCGTTCCCACCAACATAAGGCATACTTACTAAGTTTATACAAAGCAAGTCCAACTTTTCTCTCATAACAAATATTCTCATAGTCAAATAAATCCTCTAGATCAAGTAACCAATCAAGAAAATCTTCTTTTAAAAAATAACCATTAAAACTTGCAATTCTCTTATAAGGTCTATATGAAATTTGCTTACCAATAGGTTGCCCGTGAGTTATGTCTCCGCTGCAGTTATCCCTATTATTTCCATTCTTCAACGGCGCCATCCTAGCAAAGATATTTGTAAGTGCTTGTTGTACGTCACATAATACATGCTAAGTTATTCGTCGTTGTTATGGTGGTGGTTACCGTCTCGCCGGTTAGCAATCAAACCAGGGTAAGCTAAGGCTCTGATACCAACTGATGTTGCGGAAGCCTGAAGAAAAGCACACACGATGCTCTCTTGATAGAACAGAAACTAAACTGTTAGTTTCTGGTAGTAAACCTCGAATCCACGAGGGGTTTCCTTGAATCCACGAGGGGTTTCCTTGAATCCACAAGGAGAATAAAACTGGAATCCACTAGAAGAAAAATTGACAAAATGTCTAAGTTTATTGATAATAGTCTATGAAAAACGTTTACAGACTTAGGGGCCTATTTAAGGGCTCCTTAAAATTTGACAGACAAGAAAATATAATCTAAAATAACTCCTAATTGATACCTAACCATAACAGGAACCAAATTTGACCTAAAAAACATTAAATGCACCTAAAAATAAGGAAATAAATCACCTAAACCTAAAATAACGTTTTTTTACATAAAAATACCCAAAATAATAAATTACAATAATTAAATAGTAAATTGTGTCCTACATCAACAAAAGTTTTTAAACAATAATTTTCAATTTTTAAACACATCTACCAAACGGGCCCTAACGTTTTAGTTGTTAGAAGAAAAAAAAACCATAACACACTAATCACTATACAAAAGTTTGAATAATATAGATCACTTGAAAAAAGAATAGTATTTCTGTCTTTTATCTCAAAATAATAATAATAATAATGGAATAATATCAATCAAATGCATCTAAGATTTAAAATAATAATAATAATAATAGAATGATATATTTGTAGAGATGGAGAGATGAAAAATAATTTTAGAAATAATATCTCCAGTATGTTTTATAGAATAAATCATACATTATACAACGTTACAAAATAGTTGTATATTCTCATGCGTCGCGTGGGTCTGCTACTAGTTAAAACAATAACGAATACCATAAACCATTATCTTCTAAGAAATTGCTCAATTAGGTTAGGAAAATAACTTCTGACATGCCACATCAAACCTTATTCATGAAAGTCAATAATAAAACGAGGCCACATCAAACCTAGCATATTGATTCTGCACTAGGCAATTATTGTGAGAATCGTACATGCAAGTTGAGATTTTAGGGAATTTTTTTTTAAATTGTAAAGAGCATATGTAACTACATCCTATTCGAGAAAGACTAACTACACTTGAGCATATTAAGCATGTGAGTGCACATTTATGTTGTATCTTGAGTCCCTCTAATGTATAAGGAAAGATTATTTGCCTCAATATTCATTTACTCCGTCTTACAAATTCGTCCATAATAACGCTAATGTAGTTTAAATATATATATATATATATATATATATATTTTTCATGTGTTCAAAACGACTATTTTTATTATGTTACAATTACATCATTTTGAATTTAATTGATACTTAAAGGATATATAACATTGAACATGGGTAGAAAGTTTGAATAAAACGCTATATAACATTGATACTTAAGTATTTAGACATTATGGTATAAATAATAAATGACTAAACTCTAAGTATGTAAATGGTTTTAGCAAAAAAAAAAAAAAAGTATTTAAATGATATATATTTTTTAAAATAATGTAAATGGTAATTTAATGGAGAGGAAGACAGTTTTGTTCACTCGACTGCAAAAGGTAAACATGAATAAAAAAGAAAGCGTACTAACTACGACTATCTCTTTATTCTGATTCTTCTTCTTCACTTTCTTTGCAGCTGAACGCTAACCCAATTCTCAATTTCAACCTCACTCGCTTTCACCTTCCAAGATTGGCCCCTCATCAGCGTTTCGGTTTACTCACTGAGTTTTTTTCTTGTTTCTTTATTTTTTTCCTGGTTATCTTAATTTGGTGGTTTTTTACGGGGAAAGTGACTGAAATTTTTGGTCATTGATCCAATTTCTTCCATATCCTTTTATGTCCACTCAAACAGCCTCCTCCTCCTCCTCCTCCTCCTCTTCTTCTTCTTCTTCTTCTTTGAAATACGATGTGTTCCTTAGTTTTTGCAGTGATGACACCTGCAAGAATTTTACAAACCATCTCTATACTACTTTGAAACGAAAGGGTATTATCACCTTCAGGGATGATGATGAGAAACTTAAGCAAGGAAAGTATATTTCTTCACAGCTCTTGAAAGTAATAGAAGAATCCAAGTATGCAATCATCATTCTCTCAACAAACTATGCTTCTTCAAGACGGTGCTTGATTGAACTAGTAAAGATTATTGAATGCATAGAACAGATGAAGTTGACAGTTTTTCCCATCTTTTACCATGTGGATCCCTCTGATGTACGGAACCAGACGGGTACTCTTGCTGAAGCCTTTGAGGAGCATGAAAATGATCCCAAGGTTAACAACAAGGATGTGCAAGCATGGAAAGCTGCTTTGAAAAAAGTGGGCAATATCTCTTGATGGGATTTACATGATAGGTAACATTTGTCTTTCGCTAGGGTACTTTTGTTCACATTATCATCAATATGGTAATTTTTCTACACTAAAGCTTTGCTGACTTTCCCTTGGAATAACATGACAAATTTTATTTGCTTTTTGTAATCTGATTAACTAGAGAAAATTTATGTTTGTCCCTTGTATATATATTATGACTTAGGGAATTATAAGCTCAAGTTTGACTTTGGTTGAAGAGCCTTTGTATTGTATGAGGCATGGTAGTCTATTACTGAATTACTCAATATAGACAAAAAAAAAAAAAAAAAAAAAAAAGTCTTGGTAATCCACATTATATAAACTAGTCTATAACCCCATCTATATGCACAGGTACAATTAAAAGCATTTACAATTATACACACATCTTAGGTTAAGTTTTTGGGGCTAAATCAAAAAAAGAAATGCATTTGTTGAAAAATTCATCAAACTAGTCGAGTTGCCTAATTTTGAAAGCTATATTCCCTACATGGTAGAAACTTAAACCATGTCCTTAAAAATGCGCCTAATTTTGAAAGCTAAATTCAATTAGATTCAATTGTAGAATTCAATTTAATTGAATTCTAATTTGAAATCTAATTGGATTCTCTCTCTCTCTCTCTCTCTCTCTCTCTCTCTCTTTATATATATATATATATATAGATGATTTGTAGAGTCAATGAAGCTTTGCTTCTTATATTTAGCCTCAATTCAAATGCTTGCCTTCTTTAGCTTAGAATGTCTAATACCTTTCACACAAAAAAAAAAAAAAAAAAAAAATCATAAAATGGCATATTCATGCATGTACGTCAGTGGCAGCTCCAAGAATTTTTGTTAGGGTGGTCATTAAAATTTTTTAATAAAAGTAAAATTTAAATATATTAACATCACAAAATAAAAACATACACAAATACATAAAGTTTTAAAATTTCATCTCACAAGTTTTTATATTTTGAAATCATTGTGTGATATGATAGTTTCACCATTAATGTTATTTACTACATTTTTTTCAATATATACAACCAAACAATTATTAAGTTACTGATCTCCCATTTAATTACCAACATATTGCCTAAATAAGTAATAATACAAACAAAATGCATTATCTTTTTGAAAAAAAAATGTATTACATAAATCCAATAAATTCAGTTAAAGACTAAAGCAAGAACTAACAGACTAGCTATTTGAAAAGTGTCTTTTTTTATATAAAAAAATAGCAAATTTAAAATATGTCATTTGAAAACACAATTTTAAAAATCACAATTAAAAGTTTGACTTGGGTTTTTAGGCTAATTTGTTTGTTTGGGCAACTTTTTTAAAGTGCTACATTTACAATATTTTTGTAACACTTTCACAATAAAGTCTAGGCGATAAGTTTTTATTAGTTCTAATTTGAACTTACTATTGAAATTAATTATTTGTTTAGAAGTAACAATCTGTTACTTATGATTTGTTACGAAAATGTTGCAAAAATGTTGTGAGCATAGCTTTTTTCACAATTTTTTAGCTTAACATTCAACAGACCAAAATTTTGGAAAGGTTGAATTTTATTTTTAATGGACTCAATTGTTATTAAGGGTATTCAAGTTCTTTTTAGGGTGGTCAAGTTTTTTTCTAGGCGATCAAAAGACCCATATTAATTTAAAAATAAAAAAATTTTAAGGTATATTAAAAAAACAAAAAAAATTTAGGGTGGTCATGTGACCACCCTAATTAACACTTTGCGCCGCCCCTGATGTGCGTCACTTATACATTTTGCCCCCTTAAAGTTAAATCTTGGCTCTGCCAATTAATAACTATTATCTTGTAACAGGACTCAAGCTAGGTCCTGATCACGCCAGTAGCGTTTAGACATATGCTTAATCAATATGCTTGTAATTTCCAATGTTCGAATATGCATGGTCTAGTCCCATATATACTTCTTTTCATAGTAGATTTCTCATGTGGTCATACCCATATCATTTTGCATTTGGCTTGCCTCCCATTTGAAACCCTCCCATTCTCTCCCATTTTCATTTTGATGGATGACACATGGCAAAAAAATGGTATAAAGGTTAGAAAAATGCCATGTCAAACACAATTTATTTCTCACTACATTCTCCTATTAGGTCCATCAAGAGGACTGCTGACATGGTTCTCTCTTACCTTCCAGCTAATAAAATGCTATAATATATGCAAATGTAACATCACTGGGTAATTTTTATTTTTTATGCCTCTTGTTGATTAAGACACTCACTCACACATTTGCATAAATGACATCATTTCATTGGTTGGGAGGACCACATCAGCAGTCCTCCCAGTGAACCTAATAATTTCTTCTTCTTTGCCTTTCTTTCTTGAGATTACCAAATTTTAATTATGGTAATGATTTAGACCCCAAGTTGTAATTATGGCTAATTCCAATTTTAAGCTAATCTACCAATTTATAGCCCAATGGTATACATCATTAGCCAATTAACAATATAGCAATAGCAAGCATAAATAATCAATTGAAAAACTCAATCACTGCAAAATAAAGAGCACAATACCTCACGATAACACTGTATTTTCATCTAATTTTTATTTCTTGTAGAATTTCTTCTTTGAGCAGTTAAAATGTTCTGCGCAAATAAATAGGCCAGAAGCATAAATATATAGTAAATAGTTAAGTACTTCAATTGGTCTATCTGTTTTATCTTTTTTCTTATTGTGAAGATAAAAGAAATAGAAAAAAGGAGTACGAAAATTAAAATCTGAGAAACTTACAAAAAATGACATTAAAATTTGTCAAACTCTAACTATCGCGATAGTTAAGAGTGTGACAAATTGGGCACACTCTTAAACCATTAAACTATTACAATTAGAAGGAAACACATGGTTCTCACATAGACTATCCGACGTGACAAACAAATCAAACCTCAATTACGATGCTATATTATGCACTTTTTAGATTCCACTTTTGCTCAATGAATCTAAGATTGTATTGCGAATATTTTGTCTCCTGTATTTATGCTATATATTATATAGTCATCAAAATTATTTTTTTGCTATCTTCTTTGCAGGCATGAATCAATAATTATCCAAGAAATCATTGAAAGGATATCTAGTGAATTGAATCCTATATTTCAAAGTGCCATTTCCAAGGAACTTGTTGGAATAGAACCTCCTGTGATGTGATGGAAATGTTGGATTTATATTTAGTTGAAGGGTCGGGTGGTGTTCATTTTGTTGGGATTTGCGGGATGGGTGGAATGGGTAAAACAACTCTTGCACTAGAAATTTATGAAAGAATTTCTGGTAACTTTGAAGCTAGCAGCTTTATAGCTAATGTAAGAGAAAAAACTAAAAATCATCATCTAGTTTCTTTACAACAACAACTTCTTTCTAACATCCTTAAGGGAAGTAGAAAAAATATATCGAATGTTTTTGAGGGGATCAATGTTATAGGGAATAGACTACGTAACAAAAAGGTTCTTATTGTTCTTGATGATGTGGATGGAGATGACCAACTAGAAGCATTAGTTGGGAATCATGATTGGTTTGGTTCAGTGAGTAGAATCATTGTAACAAGTAGAGATAAGCACTTGTTGAGAAGACGTGGTATAAATGATATACATACAATGAAGGGATTGAATGACAACAATGCTTTGCAGCTTTTTAGTTGGAGAGCTTTCAAGAAACCCTATCCTGAAGAAAATTATGTGGATTTGTCTAAGGACTTGGTGAATTATGCCAATGGCCTTCCTTTGGCTCTTAAAGTTTTAGGTTCTTTGTTGTTTGAAAAAAGAATAGATGAATGGAAAAGTGCCTTATATAAACTAAAACTAGAACCTGATAGAAACATTCTAAATATGCTTCAAATAAGTTTTGATGGTCTGATGTATACTCAAAAGGAATTGTTTTTGGATATTGCATGTTTTTTCAAAGGAGAGAACAAAGATTGCATAAGAGATATACTAGAAAGTTTTGGTTACTATCCAAACTACAATATTGAAGTTCTTATAGACAAATCGCTCATAACCATTGATAGAGAGAGAAGTTTGTTGATGCATGAATCTTTGTGGATGCATGATTTGCTCCAAGAAATGGGCCAAGAAATTGTTCACCGCGAATCCCCTGAAGAGCCTGGTCGTCGAAGTAGGTTATGGCGTTATAAGGATGTCCTTCATATATTGAAGAATATTACTGTAAGTTGTCCATTCTAGACCTAAACTTATAGAATTATATATATTTTAACAATTTCTTCTAAATATTTTTCAATTAGTCTAATTTCATTGTTCTTGGTTATTAGGGAACAGAGGTAGTTGAAGGCATAATGCTAAACATGCCTATTGAAGCAAAGGAACACTTGAGTGCTAAAGCCGTCTCAAAGATGAAAATTTTGAGATTTCTTAAAATTGGTTATGTGCATCCTCCATAAGACCTCATTGGAGGTCCTATCAACTTCCACAAGGCCTCAATTATCTTTCTAATGAGTTATGTGTAATTGATTGGCATGGATATCCTTTAAAATAAATACCAGCCAATTTCCAACCAAATAAACTTGTTGAACTAAGAATGCATTACAGCAACATCAAACAACTATGGAAATGAATATAGTAAGATTTTCTCTTATACTAATTTGTATTTCCTGCTTTTTCATTAATGCTTGAGCTAGTCTAATTATTTATTGGTTTATAATAGATTTTAAACAAGTTAAAACTCCTTGATTTGAGCGACTCTTGAAACTTGATTGAGATCCTGGACCTAAGTGGAGCCCCAAATCTTAAGCAACTAATTCTTCGACGTTGTACAGGACTATATAAGATTCATGCATCTATTGGAGATCTCAAACGGCTTATTCGATTGGATTTGAATGGTTGCAACTGTCTCAAAAGCCTTCCTCACAGTTTGGAAGCTCTTGAATTTTTCGATCTTGGTGGTTGTTCGAAATTGAAGAAGTTTCCAGAGATTGTGAAAAATATGTCACGTTTGTCAAAACTTTGTTTGAGTGAGACTACTATAAAAGATCCATCATTATTAGTGGAACGCTCAACTGGCCTTATAGACTTGGATCTAAGAGATTGCAAAAACCTTTCAAGTCTTCCTATTTCAATTTGTAGTTTGACGTCTTTAAAAACTATTAATATATCTGACTGCTCAAAACTTGACAAATTGCCAGATAACTTGGGAAATATTGAAGGCCTAGAGGAGCTAGATGGGAGTAGAACTGCTATAAAAGAGTTACCTTCGTCCATGGTTCTCTTAAAAAAGCTCCAAAATCTCTCTCTCTGTGGATGTAATTTTCTATCATCTAAACCATCAAATAAACTCCTCAACTTTCCTTTATTGTAAAGAAGAAGTCTAGATCCCATGGGCATGTCAATGCTTGCTCTATCAGGCTTGTCCTCTTTGACCTATATGAATCTAAGTTATTGCAATCTACAGGCAGTCCCTAATGTTATTGGTTGTTTGTCCTCTTTAACAAATTTAAATCTAAAGGGAAATAATTTCGTTTCCTTTCCTGAAGATATCATTCGACTATCTAAACTGGATTCTCTTTATTTGAGTGGTTGCATTAATCTATGGTCACTGCCATAGCTTCCATTAAGTATTGATTATTTGGGGGCAGAATGTTGTACCTCACTCAAACATTACCCTTAAGACCAGAAGAAGATTTTCATCCACATCTTTATCTTCTTAACTGCTTCAAATTAAATGACAATCAAGATTATGGTGGCATGTTCTTAACAATGCTGAGACGTTACATTCAGGTCTCCCCCCCCCCCCCCTCTCTCTCTCTCTCTCTCTCTCTCTCTTGAAATTCTAATATCTTGATTTGTGTGTTTCAGAGACCAGATTTAGGTCTCCAAAATATTCTTATGCCTGGAAGTAGAATTCCGAAATGGTTTATTTAGCCATCAAAGTGAGGGGCCTTCATTGAATCTCCAAGAGCCTCCAGGTTTTATAGGAATTGCTCTGTGTGTTGTTTTTGTACTCTGTGAGCATTATCCACTCCAACATCCTCAGGAAAGTTCAGAAAATCATCCAGTTACTCATTTTATTAATTTTCTCTGTAATGTCAATGGATATAAAGGTCCAGATTACTTAAGCTTTGGTTTTTCCAAGCAATCTGGTAAGATTGATTCAAATCACCTTTGGATAAAATATTTTTCTATGGAAGGGCTATGGGACAAGATATTGAGTCAAGTCGATGCTAATGAACAATTGAGTCAAGTTGATGTTGGAATTGAAATTGATGGTACAAGCTTGGAGGTGACGAGATGCGGGGCTCGTTTGGTATATGAGCAAGACATTGAAGATCTCAAACAAAATATGGCTAGTTCCTATAGCTACAACATCACTTCTTATGAGGATGATTTAGATGATTTAGCAAAAAATACCATAATTAAGCGAAGTCATTACGACCATGATGGGGATGGGGATGGACCTAGTGGAGAAGTTACCTATAATGAGGTAGATGTACCACACCCAAAGAGGATACGGCTCCCTGATTTAATTGAAAGATTCATTCCACATTTGGGAAATTGGATTGGGAATTCAAGCACACAAGAACAAGGTGACTCTGATTGCGAGGAAGAGAAATCCTAGTGAAATTGGTAGCTTTGATGAATTTGCAAGGCTGATACACTATTTTTCTGTGACTTTTTTTGGTAAGTCGCCCTGTCTTTCTTGCTATTCTCTAAACAGAATTCGTTTTTGGCAGTATATTTCTTTTTTTTTTTTCTTTTTTCTTTTTAATTCCTTTGCATTTCTTTTCTTAAATAGGGCCTGAGTGATTTTGTTGTTAATCCAGCAACAAAACTAACCCCATAGCTTGAAGGACTTGCATCAGGGTTTTGCTCTCAGGTATGTGTGTGGAATGTTTAAGCCTCTATATATTTGGTGTGGTAGTATTTATCATTTGAAGTTGCTCAGGCCCAAATTTATCAGGGCCTTCTTAATAGGCATTGAGAATTAGTAATGAATATGATGATGACCCAATGAGTACTGAATATACCCAGTTCAAATGGCGTGGTATATACCTTTCGGTTTGCCGTGCATGTGGCATTCGATCTCTTCATTATTTCTAAGCCTAGCTGTGTTATGAATTATCTCATTTTTTGTCAGCAGCCTTAACTTTCTATAATATCTTCAACAACTTAAAATTACGTAGTTTTGGTAAAATTCTTCCATACAAATGGGAACTATTGGTTAATGATTACCTAAGTTTCTACCTCCCTTAGATGGTATGCATTCATTGTCTCGCTTTTCTCCTGTGGTTAGTCTCAGCTACGCAGAAAACACTTCGACCAGTGATATTAAGTAAAATAAGTACTCCTTCTACAAATTCTTTATACTCGACATGTTGAATCAGATCTTCATTTCTTACCGTATTGTTATTGAAGCATCTAAAAACTTTAAACTTAAAAAAAAAAAAAAGAAAAAAAAAAGATTTATGTGTACGAGATTCTTCAACAAATTTTTTTTTTTTTTGAGTCTTATGGAATGTGGCATTTCTCAATTCTCTGACACAAGATCATTTGGGTTTGAATTTTCTTTTCATCACTTGACTTCATGTAACTTTTATATTTAATTATTATTTTTGAATAGTGAGAATTAACAATTCGCTCCCCAATTTATCTATATTTGTTTATATTTTCTTTTATTTTTTATATATTTTACTCATTAACTTTAAGAGCATTTAAAGCATATGTTTCCAAAAATATAAGTTTATCTCGTTAGTAAAATTTCTTCTTCTTCTTTTTTTTTTTTTATCTTAAAACAAACTCCTTTTCATTTTGTAAATTGAGAGTAAGGGATAAATGTATGAATGGAATTTTTATTTTTCCATTACAGGAAAAGATGCTATAAATTTTTTGGTTACAAATTTGAGACATGTTCTACATTGCAACCCATAAACAAAAAAGAAAAGTTTTCATTTAATGTTATGATTATATCTCTATGATATTCCTTTGTATATTAAGACATATAAAAGTGACATTTATTATTTAATTTACTTAAAATTAATTGATTTATATATTTTTTATGTTACCTAAAACTTTTTTTTTTATAGAGTTTCAACCTATGACATCCGCTTCTGTGATTTTTGTTTTTTATCATAAAATCAAAACACCAATTAATTTTTGGTGTAGGTAGGAATTAAACTCTAGATCTCTTATTTAACTATTAAAAACTTGAGCTAACTGAAACCCATAAAAAATTAATATAGTCTTTAATTCATTTAACAAAAAATTATTGATTTATATAAATTTCTACCTCCCTCACTAAGCAGGAAACTAATATTTCACATGCATTGGTCTAATGCGCAATCATTGAGCTCAATTTTAGAGTTAAATATTAATCTTATCATGTCTTAGGCTCTTAGTTGCTATACATTCATTCTGTTTCAGGATTAGATAATGCATTTCTAACTAGGAGCATAACGCGCGTGCTATAAAGTTAGTACATTTTAATAGTTAATGCACAGTGTAAATGCTCTAAAAAAATCCAATAGTCTATTTAAGAATAAAAGTTACAAATTTTAAAGATACCTTGTCTTTTCCTACTCCATTGCTATAATATAATGGTTCCTCACCACTCCAACTTCACACATACACTACTTTAAACTCAAGCCGTTTCTTTCTTTTTCTTTATATGTGTGAATGGTTAATTAGTCCGACATGTGAATGCTGTCTCCTTTTTACTTTATTCTTTTTTGGAGACTTTATTCTACAGGGTAAGGAATAAAGGGCGCACTCGAAGAAAGGCCTACTTTTCTTTTTGTTAGTCAAAAGTGAGATAAAAAGATAAAGATAAAGATCACTTTATTAATGCCTGTCTCTCTGTTCCTCACATGGTGATGCTGCGAAGAAAAGAAAAGAAACGGTGTCGTGTAGTGTATCTGAACAAAAAAAATATAAGAAGGCATAAACCGGCAGTGTTGGACTTAAATGAAGTCACAAGATCAGCACGTGCACAACTTATCACCAGAAACAGTTACTGAAGCTGTCCAGGTGTCATGACATGATTGGCTCCGTGTAGTTGGCGCTAGTAGTTAGTTTGTTAGAATTTTGCCGCCATTTCTTTTCCCTCATTTCCTTTGCTCTGCTCTGATGTATATATATATATAGCAGAATAGCAAATATTTATCTGTACTCTCTCCTTTTACTTACTTGATTCAATAAAGAAGAAAGTACACATTCTATTTAGAGAGCCTTTGCATTTTAACATCTCATCAGTCAAGTAACAGGCCTTTTTGGTCACATTTTCTTTGAAAGAAAGAACTTCTAGTCATTTGGCATCAACATTATATTCTAAATTCATTTGAGGTCATCTTATCTATATATATATATATATATATATATATATATATTTTTTTTTTTTTCAATTGTAAATAATCATTATTGTACTTAATGTACTCTTCATATTTTCAAAAATGTCAATATAATTTTAAAAATTTGTATATATTTTGGGACTACTTGCTTACTCAGAGCCCTCTTAAAACAATTTTAAATTTTAAGACTTTGTTGTTGTTGTGTGTGTTTTAGTCTTCCTTACTCCAAGTTTTGGTTTACAAATATTGTCCCAATAAATCATAAAGCAGCTTTCTAACAGTAGAATCTATCACCACTAAAATTGAAACATATAATAGAATTAATCTTTTAACAAATAGCCGCTTGAGGGGTAGGGCCACTTGCTTAGTAATAATCTATGCACATGAGAAGACTTCCACATGCATGTTCCCATCAACAACCAATATTTAGTTTTGTTTAAGTAATTGTTGCATCAGGAAGGTACCTGAAATAAGAGGAGCCATACTTACACACCAACTCTATTAAAAAATGAATTGTTAGCTTGTGAAGGTGGACCCTCTGTCTCATAGTGCCCATTTGCAAAACACCAGCAATTTCCTAATTCTGCAATTTCAACAATAGAAACTAGAAGTATCTTATGAGAGTATCTAGTAAAACGAGGCCATCAGTGCTAGGCAATTATTATGAGAGCCATATATGTGAGTTAAGGTTTTCAAGGAATTTTCTTAAACTTTAAAAGAACATATGTAGTCGCATCCTATACAATAAAGATTAACTACACCTGAACCTATTTGTGAATGTGAGTGTGAGTATGAGTTGATGTTACATCTTGAGTCCCCCTCCAATAAATAAAGAAAGATCATTTGCCTCAATATTCATTTACTTGTCTTGCAAACTCCTCAATAATAATACTAATGTAGATTGATATTTTTTTTTCGTGTGTTCAAAACGACTAGCATGTTACAATTACATCATTTTGAGTTTAATTAGTACTATACAGATATATCAACATTGAACATGGGAAGAAACTTCAAATAAAATGCTACATAATGTTATTAGTCCAAATTAAGTATTAAAAAATTACTAAGACTTTTAAGAAATAAAATGCTACATAATGCTATATTTTGGGACTAAGACTTTGTTATTGTTATAGTGCAGTAGTTGTACATATTTCAGTCTTCCTTACTCCAAGCAGATGATTTCAAACAGTAGAATCAATCTTTTAAGAAATAGTAGCTGGAGGGGTAGGGCCACTTACTTAGGTATAATCTATACACATGCGAAGAATTCCATATGCTAGTTCCCATTAACAACCAATATTTCTTGTTAAACATACAAACTCAAATTTGTTCACA
Organism: Quercus glauca; assembly: GCA_023736055.1. Lineage (NCBI taxonomy): Eukaryota > Viridiplantae > Streptophyta > Magnoliopsida > Fagales > Fagaceae > Quercus > Quercus glauca. The sequence continues at coordinate 1,295,272 of CM043323.1, forward strand.
AACTAGTTGATTAACTTATTATTTTCCCATATATATTAAACATTGCAACTAAAAGTTTTCATTCCTTCACAAATCTATACTAATATTTAACAATTAAATTATATTTGAAATTATAGTATTTGAGTTATTTAGATAGAACAATTTTCATTTATAAACTTATAAAATTAGATTAAAAATTATAAATAATTTTTATTGTGAATAACTTTTTTTTTTTGTTGAGAATATGAATAACTATTTATATTACCAAAAAAGTTACAATTATAATTTGATATCTTATGAACTTGTTTATAGATATACAAAATCTAATACCAAGTTATACCTAATAAAAAATAATCCAGTTATACATATATACTTGAACATATAATGTTATATATACTTAAATTAAGTATTGTGTTCGCGAGGTTGTTTACGAGCAAATTATTATGTGAGTTGGACTTGTTTAACAATCGTGCATAAATTAGAGCTTGAGTTTAGCTCGTTTGCTAAATAAATGTAAATATATAAACAAACTTTTTTTTTAGTTGAGCCCAAATTGTTTATAAATATCTTGGTTAATTTATACCTCTAACTCTATGAAGGTTTTGAGTGTAAACTCCATGAAATTTCGAATGTAACACAAAACCCTCATGTAGTATTGTTCTATATGAAAATAGTATCAATACTTGTCAATATATGACCAATTTAGTTTGTTTTTACAAATGAACTCCATGGGATTTTGAGTGTAACACAAAACCCTCATGTAGTATTGTTCCATGTGAAAATAATATCGATACTTTTCATCATATGAGCAATTTAGTTTGTTTTTACAAATGTTTGATGATTTATACATATAATACCACATTTTTCTAGAAAAGAAAAAAAATACCACATAGTGTGATCTCTTAGTTTAATGGTTCATACATATACAATGCCACATGTTTCTTAGAAAACAGAAAACCACATAGTGTGATTTCTTTCTTGAAGGTCTTCCAACATTCTCTGTTGGACAAGTGACTCAGTGATTTTCTATGCGTCATCACAGACAGTCATAAATTCTCTAATAAAAAAAATTATGTTGTCATATCCTATTTGGAAACCAATTTAAATAATAATAATAATAATAATAATAATAATTGGTTTCAACAATAGTAATAATAATATTATTATTATTATTATTATTTTTAATAGATTGGATAGAATTTCGACCTATACCGTCAGCTCCATGATGATTGCTACCTATTATCATGTTGAGACACCAGTTTATTTTTCGTGTAGGCGGAATTTGAACTCAAAATCTCTTATTCGAGTACAAAAGGCTTTAATAATCAAGCTAACTAGAATCTAAAAAAAAATCAACTTTGAGTGCAAAACAAAATAATTATTTTTAATTTTATTTTTATAATTCGATCATTACAACAATAGGAAGGGGAGATTGGAACCCTAACTCTTCTAATAAAGGAGAGCATTACAACAATAACTTGTCAACAATAGGGTTAGGGGATTGGAACCCTAACCCTAACCGAGGGGTACTACTTGATTCAAAAGTTTAAATTTATAAGTTTGGACTCACTTATATTATAACTACTCATTTTTCTCATTATTATTTGTAAAATTGAATTTATTCAACTATGTATTGACTTTATTCCATGCCAAATTTGCTCGTAATTCAGCATTTAAAAACCCTGTATCTAGGTAGAAATAATGTAGGGTTGTGTGTGAGAGAGTGTAAAGATTTGATCAAGAGTTTGTAACAAGAAGGTAACTTGAGACTGGACTTGCGAGTGGTGACTCGCCAAAATGAAGCACACGTGTGAAGCATGCAAGAAGATGAAGAGTCAAGCTAACTAGATTACTACAGGACAAAAAGTACAATCTGGCCTAGTCTGGTAACTGGCTATTGGAACTTGTGACTCATCCTAGTCGCGAGTGACTCACCAGTGCACCCTGTTTTGCTGAAAAATGACTTTTCACATTCCATTCCATACCTTACTAAAAAATACCCTCATACCCACGAAATGTAGAGATCTTCCAGAAAGAATTTTAAGAGAGAAACCCTATAGAAAAATAAGATTGATTCATCCACAATCTTATACACTTGATCCTCCAAATTTCTCTACTTTCACCCTCTCCATTGTCATACCCATGAGAGGATCGTAAACCAAATCCTTATCTCACCAAATTCAGAGTAGTGAGAAGGTTCTTGGTGCTTAAGAAGTAGTTCAAGAGAGAACCAATTCATATTGGTTGATGCAATGGGCTAATTGCGGGATCCGGTTTGGGTAGATTGTAACTAGGACAAAAAGTCATGTATTCTTTTGGTAGATTGTAACTAGGACCCAAAGCTATGTAATACTCAATATATCAAGTTTGTACTTTTTTTCTCAATCAATAACAATGAAGCAATTTAGACATGTAAAGTTGTGTTTAATTTTTTTTTTTTTTTTTTTTGTATAAAAAAATAAGTAGCGACCCCACACCACTTACCCAAAAAGAAAGGTGCCCTTAAAAACACTCAAACATCTCTTTTTTGAGAGCACCCCTAATTTTGGTAGTCTCTCACAATAGTATATTGATAGTATAGATGAATCTTGTCTCTGTCTCACTTTTTTCCTTTGTTTAGTCATCACTACTCAGAAATCACTTACAACATTGATATTATGTAAAATAAACATTGCTTCTACTTCTAGGCTTCTAAAAATTCTTTATGCTGACATGTCGAATCAGATCTAAAAATGAATCCTTATTTCACTTTTTTCCTTTGATTTTTTTTCTTCATCTCTTCATGTAATTTTTATATTTAATTATTATTTTTTAAGAGTGAGAGTTTACACTTTAAACCCTAATTTATGGCTTGTATCAATTTAAACCTAATTAACAAATTAAGTCCAATTGTTAATATGATTAGCCAATGCATGGATACACAATCATAAAAGCAAATCCCAATAGCAAACACAAGAACCCAAACACCACGAAGTGTTTGAAGAGAAAAAAAAAACCTCAAAACTCTTTGGAGACTATTGCACCAACTAATGCACTAACTACAATAGTTGTGCAATACATCGCACTTACAAACCCTCCAAACTATATAAATGAAATTGCATTTGAGCTCGGACAAAGTTTAGCTACAAAATTGGTTGTAGCCTTAGGCTGTAGCCTTAAAATTAATAAATATTGAAACATATTTTAAAAATCTAACTGTTAAATTGCATGTTCTTTATACTTTTAATACACATGTCAAATTTTGTGTCAATCGGATATTATTTATTGTATGATCTATAAGTTTATATTTCATGCATAATTTGCCTTAAAATTAATAAATATTGAAACATATTTTAAAAATCTAACTGTTAAATTGCATATTCTTTATGCTCTTAATACACATGTCAAATTTTGTGTCAATTGGATATTATTTATTGTATGATCTATAAGTTTATATTTCATGCATAATTTCAAACTACAAAAACTTGTAATTTAAACAATTTATTGTGACATAACTGTTATTCTTTAATTTTCTAGAAATTTTGTAAGCATGAAAGATATAAAAGAAAATGTAATCTAATGGTGAATTTGTCAAAATTCACCTCCAAAAAAAAGATATTGAGTAAGATTGTAGTCTAAGGCTACAACTAATTTTATAGCTAAACTTTGTCCTTTAAGCTTCATGCTCCTGCTCCCAACTGATTACACCAATCCTTTTTCCATGTTAGTTTTTGGTTTTGCAAGTTGAGTCGCCTATTAGAATTATGATTAAATGATTACATTCATTGTTTTATAACAGTTTAATCTTTTGACACAATTAATAATTTACCATGGTATCAAAATAAAAGATTCTAAGTTCGATCAATGTTTTCATTCTATGTGTATAAGGTTTTGAATCTCCTCACTATGGAATTGGTAATTGGAGAGTTTTTATTTTTGTTGATAAAATTGAAGAGGTTAAAGGTAGAGAGACAACATAGATTTTTGCTCTAAGGTAAAGGGTAACTCTCTCACACTTCAATATGAGAATCAAGTATTGTATTTCGTGGGTTGAGAAGGCTATATGAGAGTTAATTGGATGGGTACAACAGGGAAGTGTGTAACTAAAATTCTATTAGGTTCTAGAAATCTTGCTCAATCAAGTATCAGTTGAGTGTCAGGCGAGATTGCAAGTAACAGATTTTCAAAACTTGCACTTTGCTTGACATTTCACATGACACACCAAATTCACTCATCCAAGATGCTCAACGCAGCAACTTCAACTCCAACACTTTGACCTCTCAATTAAATACAAATTAACCGACAGAAGTACAAAATACATGGAAAATCAATCAATAGAAAGAACATATAATTGAGTTTATAGGTTTTATTGATTTTTATATGAACTCACTTTTTTAAATATATAATTAAATAGTTGAGAAGTAAAGATTTTGAATTCTGAATGTCTATATTAGAAACATTAGGGGGTGTCAACACTCTTGGCTGTGAACTAATTATTAACGTACCAACTACCATTCACAATTGCCATCTCATTGAGAAATATTTTGTGAAGATCGAATCAAATCAAATCAAACAAACTATTCTAAAATCCAAACATGTTACTATTAAGAGGCATAATTTTTTATTTTTTATTTTTAAAGAAAGAGATGACAAAATGTGAATCCGAATCCGGTTTGTAGGAAAGAATTGGGCAGAGCCTCAGAGACAACTGTCATAAATAATGTGCACATGATCACCTTTAGCTCAAATTCAAAAGGTAACATGTTAATGTTTTTTTTTTTTTTCAAAAGTTGTAACGAATAGTCATAATTGCTAGGTGATTTCTGCCTTGACTAACCAAAATAAAAAAGTGAGACAAAGGGTACAGCCTTCATGTGTCAAAGTATTCATTTTTTTTCAACATCAATCAATTAGTTTGCAAGTGGCCTCCCATCTTCCAGGTATCTTCCCGGCAAAATAAGACTTAGAATTATAGAAATATATGGGTTTTTATTTAATTTTCTAATTAACTTCCAGGTAATTCTCTTCTTATCCATCAAAAGAGAGAGAAAGGTCATTCCTATAGTCAAGCTTCGTATGTCTCAATAAAGATGAAGTGGGTGTCCATGCCTTTGAGTCACCGAGGAAATATCGTAGCAATGAAGTAGGAATAGACAAGGAAGCCCTGCAAACAGATCGTAGGCAACAAGTAAAAACTGGTAGAAGTTGAATAGAAAATACAAACAAGGATCTTATTGGAATTGATGTCACTTGCAACACTGTTTTCATGTTGAGTAGGGAGTTTATGACAGGGCAGATGCCCTTGTTGTAGTTTACTAGTGTTTCAAATGTTTCTGTTTCTATTGGTTTGTTTCATATTAATAGATTATGAATTATCCAAAAAGAACCGTTGATGCCTTCTTCTTTGTGTGTGTGGTGGATGCAACAATCTTATTAGTAGAAGCACCTAGACTTTGATGGTTGATGGTTGTATTTGTCACTTGACACTATATAATTTCTTAATACGTTGGGAAAAATTCTTGTATGAACAATCTTATAAAACCTATGCCTCGATGTAGGTTCTATATATGTGAGATTTACATGTTATTGAAACATCAGGCTCATAATACCGTCTCATACCATACTTCTCATTTGATCGTTGCATTTGTCATTGTTTTCCACTTTAGCACCTTGATAACCGAGTTTCCATTTTTTTCTTTTCTTTTGAGGGTAGGGACTAGGGAGGGTGGAAGGGTCGGTGGTGGACAGCAAATAAAGGCATGTCTTTTTTACTTGACTTTTAAAGGAACCATAAAGTAAGTAAAGAATGATGAAAATAAGAAAGCTTTATCCAACCTTTAGAAAGATTTGATATATTATTTTCTATAAACAAATATCATAAACTTTTATATTCTAGGAAATTACTAAATTAGAATAGAAATATAGTTTTTTACATGCCACATCAAACTTTGTTCTCAAGAGTCATCATTAAAACAAAAATGAATACCATCAACCATTATCTTTCAAGCAATTTCTCAATTAGGCTATGAAAATAGCTTTTGACATGCCACATTGCCACATCAAACCTTGTTCACATGAAAGACACTAGCAAAACGAGGCCATGAGTGCTAGGCAATTATTATAAGAGCCATATATGAGTTAAAGTTTTCAAGGAATTAAAAAAAAAAAAAATTATTACCTTTGAAAAACATATGTAGTCACATCCTATATGAGAAAGATTAACTACACGAGCCTATTGAGCATGTGAGTGCAGATTGATGTTCAACCTTGAGTCTCTCCAATGAATAAAGAAAGATCATTTGCCTCAATATTCACATTCTCGTCTTGCAAAATCCTCAATAATAATACTAATCTTGATTAAAATTTTCTTTCCATGTGTTCAAAATGACTAGAGTTAGCATGTTACAATTTACAATCACATCATTTTGAGTTTAATTGGTACTTTACTTATTTATCAACATTGAGCATGGGAAGAAAGTTCAAATAAAATACTACATAATGTTATTAGTCCAAATTAAGTATTTAAAGATTAAGGGATATATGATAAGTGACTAAACTTTATGTATGTAATTAAATGGTTTTAGTAAAAAAAAGAAAAATGTAAATGGTATTATTTATTTATTTGAGAATGATGTAAATGGTAATTTAATGGAATGGAGCACTAGTTTGTTGACTTTTTTTTTTTGTTTTATACAACTGGTTTGTTGACTTGACTTCAAAAAGAAAAGGAAACTTGTAATAAAACGCATTAGCATTAGCATACTTTTTAGAAATTTCGAAGTAATGAGACATTCATTAACATACCTTTTTAGAAATTTCGTAGTAATGACTTAATATATATATATATTAAAATAAATAAATAAACGCACCTACTCCGACAATCTCCTTTGTTTATTTGTTTGCCTTTTCCTTCTCCTTCCAGCACTGCAATCTCATCATCAACCAAAAAAAAAAAAAAAACCTTATTCACATGAAAGTCACTAGTAAAACGAGGCCATCAGTGCTAGGCGGCAATTATTATGAGAGCCATATATGGGAATTAAGGGTTTCAAGGAATTTTCTTAAACTTTAAAGAACGTCGCATCCTATACGACAAAGATTAATTATACCCAAGCCTATTGTGCATGTGAGTGTGAGTTAACGTTGCATCTTGAGTCCCTCCAATGAATAAAGAAAGATCATTTGCCTCAAGCTCAATATTCATATACTCGTCTTGAAAATTCCACAATAATAACACCAATGTAGATTAAAAGATATATTCTTTTAATGTGTTCAAAACCATGTTACAATTACATCATTTTGAGTTTAATTGGTACTTTACAAATATATAACATTGAACATGGGAATAAAGTTCTAATAAAATGCTACATAATGTCTTCTTAAGGAGACTCCAAGTCTCCAAGTTAGATTGCCCCCCTCTACCTATTTTTCATTCATAAAAAAAAAAAAAAAATCTTGATGCACTTTGCTTCCTGATGAAAGAAAAACGTGTCATAAGGCTTCAGTTTTGTGACAATTGTTGATGAAATTTCAGTGTAGGAGCCTCTCAAAAGGTACAATGGATACTTGGGCAGAAGGTGTGTCAGTAGATGTTATCGTGAAATGTGATTAAATGTTGTACTGCTAATACTGCTGGTAATTTCAGCAATGCCTAAACACAATTCTCAGTTGTAACACGGGTATACTTCATTCCATTGCTCATGAATTCTGCTCAATAGTTTGGTAGTAGCTAAGTTTGTACTTGGTTTTTTTTTGTAAGTTTCAGCAATCTGTGTAGAACCGGGTTGGGATAATGTGTCACTGTTTTTATTAGGGAGTTTATGTCAGGGCAGATGCCCTTGCTGTGCTGGACTAGCAGAAGTTTCAGGCTTTCAGCGTTTCCAAGTTTTTCTGTTTGCATTATGGTTTGTTTCATATCATTAAAAATATCTGAATTATCAAAAAATGAAAAAAAAAAAAAAAATGTCGATGCCATTTATTTGTGTGGATGCAACAATTAATCTTCTGACTCTCGAAGAGTAAGGACTAAGGAAAAGCACCCAGACCAGACATATAAAACTATAATTCCTTAATATGCTTGATGGTTGCATTTGTCATTGTCTTCCCACTTTAGCACCTTTATATCTCATCACAATCTTCTATTAATAAGCCGAGTTTACATTTCATCTTTTCTTTTGAAGGTGCGTGGGGACTAGGGAGGGGAAGGGCCAGTCGGTGGTGGCTATTAAATAAAGGCAGTTTTTTTTACTTGATTGCTAAAGGAAACATAAAGTTAAAAAAAGCTGGAAAAAAGAGAAAAGGGGAAAAAAAAAATATCAAACCTTTAGAAATTTCAAGGTAATCACATACCATTTTGCAAAAGAGAAAAGACTTCCAGGTTTGATATATTATTTTGTAAAAATGATGCCATAATCTATTTGCTTCCAAGCAATTACTCAATTAGACTAAACCTTGTTCACATGAAAGTTATCATTAAAACAAGGCCCATGAGCGCTAGGCAATTTTATGAGAGTTGTATAGACGAGTTAAAGTTTTCAAGGAATTTGCTTATTATTTAAAGAACATAGTTGCATCCTATACTAGAATGATTAACTACGCGTAAGCTTATTGTGCATATGAGTGCGGATTAATGTTGCATCTTGAGTCCCTCTAAAGAATAAAGAAAGATATTTGCCTCAAGTTTTTCTAGTTATTGTGTAAATTCTTTTGTTCAACCGTTAAACAAAATTTATACACATTCTCAAGCATCTCCACATCTCACATTACAAATTTTATACAAGATGTGCTACATTTACAATATTTTTACAACACTTTACAATTGTTATCTTATTTATCATGGTTTTCAGACCCGAACCGTTTATTGAATCATAAAATGAAAAGATTCAAAGTTTTTAAGGTAGAACTGTGATGATGTCATAATTAATTAATAATTATTTTAAATATAAATAAATACATTAAATTAGTAAAAATAGAAAAATTAACTAAAATGGTCTCCAAATAAATATGAGATTTATCTTCCAAATATATTTTTCATATCATAATTTTCATAAGACACATAAAAATGTTAAATCTTAAGCAAACTTAATAAATAAACAAATAAATAAATATATAACAATATTATAGTGGATGATACAATGAATATAAAACCTATATTGCAGTAACCAACCAGTAAACCACCGCTATCAAATTTTTTGTATAAAAAAAAACCGCTATCAAATTTAAATATAACAGTAAAATATTATTAAAACAAGAGAGCTAAGAAAGCTTAAAGCCGTAGTACTTGTAAAGTCTGTAATACACCAAAAAAAAAAAAAGTGTGTAATACACTAATATAATATCATAATTTTCATAAGACACATAAAAATGTTAAATCTTAAGCAAACTTAATAAATAAACAAATAAATAAATATATAACAATATTATAGTGGATGATACAATGAATATAAAACCTATATTGCAGTAGAGGAATGATATGCCTACAACATTTCTACAACATTTTTACAACAAATCCTAAATGGCAGGTTGTTACTGGTTGTTATTGTTGGGGCAAAAAAGTAATCTTAGTGTTAGTTTCAAATTTGAACCAATAACAACTAACCACCTGTGATTTGTTGTAAAAATATTGTAGAATTGTTGTAGACGTAGCATCTCTCATTGCAGTAACCAACCAGTAAACCACCGCTATCAAATTTTTTGTATAAAAAAAAAACCGCTATCAAATTTAAATATAACAGTAAAATATTATTAAAACAAGAGAGCTAAGAAAGCTTAAAGCCGTAGTACTTGTAAAGTCTATAATACACCAAAAAAAAAAAAGTGTGTAATACACTAATATAATATCAATAAAGATAAAAGCTAAATATAATAATTAATAAATATATCAATTTATGTGGTCTGTGGTGATACATAGGGAAATTATTGTGTACTTCCGGAGTATCATAAATGCGTGCTCCCTCCTCTCACATGAATGGCGGATCCCACTAATTAAATTCATGGTGGGACTCATCATTTATGTGAGAGGAGAGAGCACACATTTATGATACTCCGAGAGTACCTAATAATTTTCCTGATACACGAGGTCTGGCGTTTTTTACTAAGCATATATCACTTTCCATCTTTACCCAATGGAGAAAGACTTCAATAAAGTTCAAACAAAGAGATCATCTCAGCAAAAAAAAGAGAAAGAAAGCAACACAGTGAGAAAAAGCGAGTCTTACACCGGTTTAGAGAGATCCGATCGCTGGTCATCAACTGGAGGCAGCAGTGGACGACAACGCCGACAAGGACAACAGCGGATATTATCAGAGATTTGACTGAGCTGAGGAGTGCGTTGGCCGACGAGGGAGAGAGGTGATCTCTTCTCAGGTGAGGGAGGGTCTGAAGGGAGGCGATTTTTCTTGGGCTTGAGGACTGAATGATGGAGACCTGGTTTGGTTTCTAATTTTTACTTTTTGAGCCTCTTAAACGACGCCGTATAGGGGAAAAAATAGCCACAGTGATGCCGTTTATGCTGCTTTGACTCACATGGGAAATTTCCTCTGTGTCTCACTTTTCTGCTTTGCTTAATTCTTTTTTTCTCTCTCTTCCACTCTTCGCCCTGAATTTTCTTCCTCTCTCTCTTCCTATCAACCCGGTTCTACTCCTTCACTGACAACCCAAATCAACTGTGCCAACGTACTCCGATCCACCGTGGTCAACGTCAAATAGAGAGAGCTCCGATTTGTGAGCTTTGATCTCCCATCTCCTACAGAAATTTTCTCCTATCTGTGCTGTGTCTGTCACTTACAAACACTCCATCCAGTGCTCTGCTTTCTTCTTCCCCAGTTTATTTTCCTTTCATGTGTTAATTCTTACTAAGTTGAATAATTTTCTTAATACATATCTTTAGTATATTTCCGATAGCAATTCTATGGGCACAGAAAACGCCTCCTCCTCATGTTTTCCTTCTTCTTCTTCTACTTCTACGCCTAGATGGACATACGAATACGATGTCTTTCTCAGTTTCAGAGGCTCCGACACCCGCAAAAAATTTACAAGCCATCTGTACGAAGCATTGAAACGGAATGGCATAACCACTTTTAGAGACGATGAAAGTCTCGATCGAGGAGCATTCATTAAACCAGAACTCTTGAAAGCAATAGAAGAATCAAAGATTGCTGTCGTTATTTTCTCTAGAGACTATGCTTCATCGAGTTGGTGCTTGACTGAACTAGCAAAGGTCTACGAGTGCATGGGCAAGAAGAAGCTGATAGTTCTGCCTGTTTTCCATGATGTGGATCCTAGTGATGTGCGCAAAATGAGGGGGACTTTTGAGGTTGCCTTTGCAAAACATCTCATTGATAACACTGAGAATGTGCAAACTTGGAAAGATGCTCTAACGGAAGTTGCTGGTATCTCTGGATGGGATTTACGGGATGAGTAAGAATTTTTTTTTTTTGTTTTTGTTTTTTGTTTTTTTTTTTTAATACTATTTTTCGCTACTTTCTTTATTTGGCCACATGACAACTTTCATTGTCTCTTGTATATTACAAACCTAGGAAAAAATTATAAGCTCGAATTGTACTTTGGTTGAAAAACATTGCATGCACAATTTGTACCACATATGAGTTCCCCTTTTGCTACTAAACAAAGCTAAGATTTTACTTTTGATGAATGTTTTATCCCTAAATTAATGTATCTAGCTCTGCCTCGTCAAAATTAATGTTTTGCCATATTTTTTGCAGGCCTGAATCAACAGTTATCGAAAAAATCATTCAGAGGATAAATAATGAGCTGGATTGTGAACTCCCAAGTGTTTTTGAGCACCTTGTTGGAATGGAATCTCGAGTGCAGGAAATGCTGGATTTATGTTTGGGTGAAAGGTTAGATTGTGTCCTTTTTATTGGGATTTGTGGTATAGGTGGAGTTGGTAAAACAACTCTTGCTCGAGAAATTTATAATAAAATTTTTCGTGACTTTGAAGCTAGCTGCTTTATTGATAATATTAGAGAAGAATCTGAAAATCAACGTCTAGTTTCTTTACAGAAACAACTTCTTTCTAAGATCCTCATGAGTACCCAAAAAAATATATCGAATGTTTATGAGGGAATCAATGTTCTAAGGAAGCGACTTTGCAATAAGAATGTTCTTATTGTTCTTGATGATGTGAATGAAGAAGAACAGCTAAAAGCATTAGCTGGGAAAGATGAATGGTTTGGTATAGGGAGTATAATCATTGTAACTAGTAGAGATAGGCATTTGTTGAGAAGACATGGAGTGAAACATATATATGAAGCTAAAGAGTTGAATTATGATGAAGCTTTGAAACTTTTTAGTTGGAATGCGTTCAAGAAACCTCATCCTGAAGAAAATTATGTGGATTTGTCTAAGCATTTTGTGAAGTATGCAGATGGCCTTCCCTTAGCTCTTGAAGTTTTAGGTTCTTTGTTATTTGAAAAAAGCACAGATGAATGGAAAAGTGCCCTCGAAAAACTAAAAGCGGAACTTGATAACAAAATTTTGAATATTCTTAAAATAAGTTTTGATGGTCTAACAAAAATGCAGCAAGAATTATTTTTGGATATTGCGTGTTTTTTTAAAGGAGAGTACAAGGATGGCATAATAGATATGGTTCAAAGCTTTGGTTTTTGTCCAGCCTACAATATTGGTTTTCTTGTAGACAGATCTCTCATAACCATTAATGAATGTGGAACTTTGTGGATGCATGATTTGCTACAAGAAATGGGTCAAGACATTGTTCGTCGTGAATCCCTTAAAGAGCTTGGTAGACGTAGCAGGTTATGGTGTTATGAGGATGTATTGCATGTATTGAAAAATAATACTGTAAGTTGACAAGTCTAAACTTAAGTTTTATACATACATACATACATATATATATATATATATATATATATATTCTTTCAAACTTTTCTAAGAATTTTTTATAAAATTTTCAAATTTTGTTGTTCTTGGTTACTAGGGAACAGAGTTTGTTGAAGGTATAGTCCTAAGCATACCAGCGGATAAAAAGGAAAACTTGAGTGCTAAAGCCTTCTCAAAGATGAAAAATTTGAGATTGCTTAAAATTGGTTATGTGCATCCTCCACAAGACCTCATTAAAGGTCCTGTCCAACTTCCACAAGGCCTCAGTTATCTTTCTAATGAGTTACGTACAATAGATTGGCATGGATATCCTTTAAAATCCATGCCAACCAGTTTCCAACTAAACAAACTTGTTGAATTGAGAATGCATCACAGCGACATCAAACAACTATGGAAAGGAATTATGGTAAGATTTTCACTTATGCAAATGTGTTTTTCCATCATTTTCATTAAGGCTTGAGTTTGTCTAATTATTTCTTTGTTTATAATAGGTTTTAAATGAGTTAAAACTCATTGATCTTAGTGACTCTCAAAACTTGATTGAGATCCCGGATCTTAGTGGAGTCCCAAATCTTAAGCAACTGATTCTCCAACGTTGTACAAGACTATATAAGATGCACGCATCTCTTGGAGATCTCAAATGGCTTATTCGATTGGATTTGAATAGTTGTAAATGTCTCGAAAGCCTTCCTCACAAGATCAGCTTGGAAGCTCTTGAATTTTTCAATCTAAGTGGTTGTTCAAAACTAAAGAAATTTCCAAATATTGTGGAAAATATGCCACGTTTGTTGGAACTTTGTTTGAGTGAGACTGCTATAAAAGATCTATCATTATTAGTGATACACTCAACTGGCCTTACAGCATTGGATCTAAGAGATTGCAAAAACCTTTCAAGTCTTCTTATTGCAATTTGTAGTTTGATGTCTCTAAAAACTCTCAATTTATCTGGTTGCTCAAAACTTGTTAAACTGCCAGAGAATTTGGGGAATATCGAAACTCTAGAGGAGTTAGACGTGAGTGGAACTGCTATAACGGGGCTACCATTATCAATTGAGCATTTAATTGGCCTTATTAAATTGGATCTAAGAGATTGCAAAAACCTTTCAAGTCTTCCGAATGGTTGTTATAGTTCAATGTCTCTAAAAATTCTTAATTTATCTGGCTGCTCAAACTCGATGAATTGCCAAAAAATTTGGGAAAAATCGAAGGTTTGGAAGAGTTAGACTTGAGTGGGACTGCTATAACAGGCCTACCTTCATCCGTTGTTCACTTAAAAAATCTCAAAGTATTATCTCTCTCCGGATGCGTCGGGCTATCATCTAATAAGCTCACGAGGTTTCCTTTAATGCAACTTAGAAGAAGTCCAGATCCCACGGGCATGCTAGAGCGTTCTTTAATAGGCTTATGCTCTTTGACCGAACTTTATCTAAGTTATTGCAATGTTCAGACAATTCCTAATGATCTTGGGTGCTTGTCATCTTTAAAATATCTAAGTCTAAGGGGAAATAATTTTGTTTCCCTTCCTGAAAGTATCATTCAACTATCTAATCTAAACGCCCTTTATTTGAGCAGTTGCACTCATCTTCAAACGTTGCCCGAGCTTCCATTAAATATTACCTATATTGATGCAACAGGGTGTACCTCATTGGAAACATTATCGTCAACACCAGAATACGATTTTCGGCCGGAATTTCGTGTTCTCAATTGCGACAAATTCATATATGAAGGTTGCGGTGACCTGTTTTCAACAACCCTAAGACGTTATATCATTAATCACCAGGTCTCTCTCTCTCTCTCTCTCTCATGTGAAGTTCTAAGCATCATGAATTGTATGTTTCAGAGTCAGCAAGATTATTTACTTCATCATGTTTTCCATGTCGTGATTCCTGGAAGTGAAATTCCGAAATGGTTTAGCCACAAAAATGTGGGGAATTCAGTGAATCTGCAAGTGCCTTTAGATTTAGGTAACAAATTGATGGGAATCGCTGTGTGCGCTGTTTTTGTAGGACGCCAGCATCAGCCACTTGACCAACTTTATTTCAATGGTTTTCCACTTTTTTGTTTCGTTGGTGGATTTCCACCACTGACCTGTTTTTTTTCCGAGGAATTTGGTAAGACCAAGTCGTATCAGCTTTGGCTGGGATATCTTCCCTCTGTATGGCTTCAATCGCATAACTTCGATGCTAACGAATTCAGCCAGATTGAAGTTAAATTTGAATGCGGTGGTCCAGGATTGGAGGTTACAAAATGCGGGGCCCATTTGGTATTCGAGATAGACATTGAAGATCTAAACCAAACTAAGGCTGGGTCTAGCAACTGCATCATCACTCCTTATAGTGAGGATGGCTTTGAAGATTTAGAAAAAGATATCAAAATTAAGCGAAGCAGTGATGACTCTAATGGGGAAGGGGCTGGACCTAGTAATGAGGAACCACCACACCTGAAGTGGATACGGCACCCTGATCTAATTGAAAATTGGTTTGGGAATTTACACACACTAGGATGAGGTAATTCTGATTATGAGAAGAGGAATCTCAATGAAAGTTATAGCTTTTATGGAATCTGCACTGCCGATCAAATTTTTTCTCTCTCATTTTTTGTAAGTCACCATCTTTTCTTCCTCTTACGTGAGATTGTTTGTAGTTGTGTATTTCTTTTTTTCTTTTTGAAAATTCATTGGCAATTCTTTTAGTTTGGTAATTTGTTTTCTAATTTCTGCTAGCCATCTCATATTGAATACTAAGAAGTATTTATTTGGACTTTGTTGAAAAGAAGAAACTGTCACGTTGCTAGCTGACGAAAAAGCATGTGGAACTGATTGTATGGTAGTCATTTTTGTTCAATTGTGTTGGATGGTATATTCGGAACTCTCTGTTATTGCTCTCTTTTTATAGTATTTACTACAACTTTCCATAGGAGAATGCAATAGATGCATGGCACTCCAGTGTTGTAAGAAAAATTGGGCCTCTGTTTCCAAGTGAAGTTAAATTGCAGCAAAGCACATAAAATTATTTGCAAAGATTTCTTGTCGTGACAATAGAACTAATGCAACTATTTTATCATATAGAAGTCTGACAACTATTTTAAAACTTAAAGAGCCCTTCTTTTCTCTTTTTCTATTTTGAATTCGCACCACACCACCCATTGTTTGGTTGATTGGAAAGCTGTGGAAATTTTCCTTTTTGGTATTTGTAATTTGTGCTGAGTTTGTCCTTGAACTAGGCCTGAAATAGCTGAATTAGGTTCCTGAGTTCTGACTTGTTTTTTCTGGGTCCCAATATAACAAACTGACAAATTTTCATTATTTTCTGTTTTCATTTTAACAATTTGATTTAAGGGCGAAATCATGTCTAGAACTCCTGATGTGCGTCTCTATAGGACAAGTTAGCTCTATTGAGTTAATAGAGTAAAGCTATAATATTGATTTATATCTTTGGATTTGGAATATTAGCAATAGATGGCTACACCGCCATCTATTGAATACCATTCATTGTGTTCTTGCTGGTCAAAAATCATAATATTCATGTACTCAGAAGTCAATATGAAACTTTTTCTTTATTCGTTTTTCCCTATTTGTATGTGCTTCTTTTTCAGTCTATGAGCATCCAGTTACCACCCTTGACAATTTGGAATTAGAAACTTCTCATCGTCTTATTTGTTGTTTGGATCTCATGTTGTTCCATCTAGGTGCATTGATGTGGCTGTCCTACATATTGTGTGGGGTCACTTCCATAGTGATTGAATCAATAAAATTGCATTGAAGCTTCAATTGCTTGCAGTTGCACAAGCTTGACAGTGCAGTAGTATGGGCTTTGTCACTTCATGTGTTCTTTATCTGATCATTTGGGTCACATTTGTCAACTGATGGTTGATAATAGAGAAACAAATAAGCAAAATTATAATGGTAAAGCAATACCCAGTAGAATTTGAAGCTGTCATGAGGAAGTTCAACCCATAAGCTCAGAACTTCCGCTGATTCCATGCTTAATGACAAGGGAAAACAAGTTGTAGAATAACCTCTCCTCTGCTTGCACTGCTGCCTTCATTACTTTTGAGCTCTTCATATCTAAGTTCATGGTATGTCATCCACCCCATAATCTTTTGTCATAGATTTATAAAAGTAGCACATTTATTTCCTCTTTTCTTTGTGATTTGATTAGATGTAAGACTTGTAACATTCCCATGGGAAACCCCATGTAAGTTATGTTGGGCTTTGTGGAGCCTAGTTTATTTTTGGCCCGTTTTGTAGCCTATTGTAACCCTATAAGCAGGATATAAAAGCCGCTTTTATAATTAGGGTTTATTAAGTCTTGTTGTTGTGTTTCAGAGAGAGTGAGAGAAACACTGTAGCCGCACTTTGTATTTTTCCCTGATAATAGTGAAATCCCTGCAACTCCGTGGACGTAGGCAAATTGCCGAACCACGTAAATACTGTCTTATGCGTGTGATTATTTTCTTTGGCGTGTGTTTTCTCTATTTTTTTGTTTCTCACAGGTTGGGAATCGGGTTGAATTCCCTACAACTGGTATCAGAGCCTAGGGTTAGGTTTGAGTGGGAGCAATGGCAGAGGAAGCAGGAAAGGCGTCTGGAATAGAAAAGTTCGATGGCACAGACTTTGCGTATTGGAGGATGCAGATTGAAGATTATCTCTATGGGAGGAAATTGCATCTGCCTCTTTTGGGGACAAAACCTGAGGCGATGAAGGCTGAGGAATGGGCTCTTCTTGACAGACAGGTATTAGGAGTTATCAGGTTAACTTTGTCTAGGTCTGTTGCACACAATGTTGTGAAGGAGAAGACCACAGCAGATCTGATGAAGGCTTTATCTGGAATGTATGAAAAGCCGTCGGCAAACAACAAGGTGCATCTGATGAAGAAACTGTTTAATTTGAAGATGGCAGAGAATGCATCAGTAGCACAACATCTGAACGAATTTAACACTATCACAAATCAATTGTCATCTGTAGAAATTGATTTTGATGATGAGATTCGTGCTCTGATCGTTTTGGCTTCTTTGCCAAACAGTTGGGAGGCAATGAGGATGGCAGTAAGCAATTCTACAGGAAAGGAAAAGCTCAAGTACAATGATATACGAGATTTAATTCTGGCTGAGGAGATTCGCAGAAGAGATGCAGGTGAAACCTCAGGATCTAGTTCTGCCCTAAACCTTGAGACAAGAGGCAGAGGTAATAACAGAAATTCAAATCGGGGCAGATCAAAATCTAGAAATTCTAATCGGAATAGAAGTAAATCTAGATCAGGCCAACAAGTACAATGTTGGAATTGTGGGAAAATAGGTCACTTTAGGAACCAATGCAAAAGTCCTAAGAAGAATAATGAAGATGATTCTGCTAATGTTGTAACAGAAGAGGTACAGGATGCATTGCTTCTTGCAGTAGACAGTCCGCTTGATGATTGGGTTTTGGATTCAGGAGCTTCGTTTCATACCACTCCACACCGAGAAATCATACAGAATTATGTTGCAGGTGATTTTGGTAAGGTGTATTTAGCTGATGGTTCAGCCTTGGATGTTGTGGGTATGGGAGACGTCCGGATATTGTTGCCCAATGGGTCTGTTTGGTTACTGGAGAAGGTTCGACATATTCCTGACCTGAGGAGGAATCTGATTTCTGTTGGACAACTTGATGATGAAGGACATGCAATATTATTTGTTGGTGGTACTTGGAAGGTTACAAAGGGAGCTAGGGTATTGGCTCGTGGAAAGAAAACTGGTACTCTATATATGACCTCAAGTCCAAGAGACACAATTGCAGTTGCTGATGCAAGTACTGATACAAGCTTATGGCACCGTAGGCTTGGTCACATGAGTGAGAAAGGGATGAAGATGCTGTTGTCAAAAGGAAAGCTACCAGAATTGAAGTCCATTGATTTTGACATGTGTGAAAGCTGCATCTTAGGAAAGCAGAAAAAGGTGAGCTTCTTGAAAACGGGCAGGATACCGAAGGCTGAAAAATTGGAGTTAGTACACACTGATTTGTGGGGGCCTTCTCCGGTTGCATCCCTTGGAGGTTCAAGGTATTACATTACCTTTATTGATGACTCAAGTAGAAAGGTATGGGTTTATTTTCTGAAAAATAAATCTGATGTATTTGAAACTTTTAAGAAGTGGAAGGCCATGGTTGAGACAGAAACAGGTTTGAAAGTAAAATGTTTGAGGTCAGATAATGGAGGAGAGTACATAGATGGAGGGTTTAATGAGTATTGTGCTGTACAGGGAATTAGGATGGAGAAGACCATTCCCGGAACACCACAGCAGAATGGTGTTGCTGAGCGCATGAACAAAACACTCAATGAGCGTGCTAGGAGTATGAGATTGCATGCTGGACTACCAAAAACTTTCTGGGCTGATGCTGTTAGCACTGCAGCTTACCTGATAAACCGAGGGCCATCAGTTCCCATGGAGTTCAGACTTCCTGAGGAGGTTTGGAGCGGTAAAGAGGTAAAGTTTTCACACTTAAAAGTTTTTGGTTGTGTTTCTTATGTTCATATTGATTCTGATGCTCGTAGTAAACTTGATGCAAAGTCTAAAATATGTTTTTTCATTGGCTATGGTGATGAGAAATTTGGCTATAGGTTTTGGGATGAACAAAACAGGAAAATCATCAGAAGTAGAAATGTAATATTTAATGAACAGGTTATGTATAAAGACAGGTCAACTGTAGTGTCAGGTGTTACAGAGATAGATCAAGAGAAATCTGAGTTTGTCAACTTAGATGAATTGACTGAAAGTACTGTCCAGAAAGAGGGTGAAGAAGATAAGGAGAATGTAAATTCACAGGTAGATCAGAGTACACCTGTAGCTGAAGTCCGTAGATCTTCCAGAAATATTAGACCTCCACAGCGTTATTCACCCGCTCTAAATTATCTCCTGTTGACTGATGGTGGTGAGCCAGAGTGTTATAAAGAAGCCTTGCAGGATGAGAATTCAAGCAAGTGGGAGTTAGCCATGAAGGATGAGATGGATTCCTTGTTGGGGAATCAGACATGGGAACTGACTGAATTGCCAGTGGGAAAGAAGGCTTTGCACAACAAGTGGGTATACAGAATAAAGAATGAGCATGATGGTAGCAAACGTTACAAGGCCAGATTAGTTGTTAAAGGGTTCCAGCAGAAGGAGGGCATTGATTACACAGAGATATTTTCTCCAGTTGTGAAGATGTCAACAATTAGACTGGTGCTGGGAATAGTGGCTGCAGAAAATTTACATCTTGAGCAGTTAGATGTGAAGACGGCATTCCTTCATGGTGATTTGGAGGAAGACCTTTACATGATTCAGCCAGAAGGGTTCATTGTTCAAGGACAAGAGAATCTAGTCTGCAAACTGAGAAAGAGCTTGTATGGCCTAAAACAAGCTCCAAGACAGTGGTACAAGAAATTTGACAGTTTTATGCATAAAATTGGGTTCAAGAGATGTGAAGCTGATCATTGTTGCTATGTCAAATTCTTTGACAATTCTTATATCATTTTACTGTTGTATGTGAATGATATGCTCATTGCAGGGTCTAACATTGAGGAGATTAATAATCTGAAGAAGCAATTGTCAAAACAGTTTGCAATGAAAGATTTGGGAGCTGCAAAGCAAATCCTTGGTATGAGAATCATTAGAGACAAGGCTAATGGTACATTGAAACTTTCACAGTCAGAGTATGTGAAGAAAGTTCTCAGCAGGTTCAATATGAATGAAGCCAAACCAGTGAGCACACCCTTGGGTAGTCATTTCAAACTGAGCAAGGAACAGTCACCAAAGACAAAAGAAGAAAGGGACCATATGAGCAAGGTGCCCTATGCCTCAGCTATTGGCAGCTTGATGTATGCTATGGTGTGTACAAGGCCAGATATTGCACATGCAGTGGGAGTTGTGAGCAGATTCATGAGTAGGCCTGGAAAGCAGCATTGGGAGGCAGTTAAGTGGATTCTGAGATATCTGAAGGGTTCATCAGATACATGTCTTTGCTTCACAGGTGCAAGTTTGAAACTGCAAGGTTATGTAGATGCTGATTTTGCTGGTGATATTGATAGTAGAAAGAGTACTACTGGGTTTGTATTTACTCTGGGTGGTACAGCTATATCATGGGTTTCAAATCTGCAAAAGATTGTTACTTTGTCTACTACAGAAGCTGAGTATGTTGCAGCAACTGAAGCTGGAAAGGAGATGATTTGGCTACATAGTTTCTTAGATGAATTGGGTAAGAAACAGGAGATGGGCATTCTACACAGTGATAGTCAGAGTGCAATCTTTCTTGCCAAAAATTCGGCTTTTCATTCAAAGTCGAAACATATACAGACAAAATACCACTTTATCCGGTACCTTGTGGAAGATAAACTGGTAATACTTGAGAAGATTTGTGGATCTAAGAACCCGGCAGATATGTTGACTAAAGGTGTCACTATTGAGAAGCTGAAGCTGTGTGCAGCTTCAGTTGGCCTTCTAGCTTGAGGACAGGAGGATGAGTTGCAGGGATGAGGGATTGCTTTTGGAGGATAGCGGCTGATGTTGGTGATTGAACTAGTCTCCAAGTGGGAGATTTGTTGGGCTTTGTGGAGCCTAGTTTATTTTTGGCCCGTTTTGTAGCCTATTGTAACCCTATAAGCAGGATATAAAAGCCGCTTTTATAATTAGGGTTTATTAAGTCTTGTTGTTGTGTTTCAGAGAGAGTGAGAGAAACACTGTAGCCGCACTTTGTATTTTTTCCTGATAATAGTGAAATCCCTGCAACTCCGTGGACGTAGGCAAATTGCCGAACCACGTAAATACTGTCTTGTGCGTGTGATTATTTTCTTTGGCGTGTGTTTTCTCTATTTTTTTGTTTCTCACAGGTTGGGAATCGGGTTGAATTCCCTACAAGTTATTGATTAGGTATTTTCCTTCATTTAAATTTCCTATCAATCAAATTTTCCAAAGTTGCATACCTACAAAATCTTGGACCAGGTTTATTTATTTATTTATTTTTTTGGATGAATGAAAATATATAGTTAAGAGAACACTCGGTTTAGAGCCACACACAGCATCACTGTAGTAACAACAGTACGACTAGACATGATACAGACAAATTTGAAGCAGAAAAAAACTTTTGTCAAACTAAAGAAACACTTTCTAACTTTTCCTAATGACATCTTGACTCTTACAAGGACATCACATACAGTCACACAGCAGCACTACTTCATAGGACTCCCTGACTTCACTTGGAAAACAAATAATGGAATATTCCAGCTATTACACAGATATCTCTTCATTCTAGAGTATTTGAAATTCCCTCTAGCTTCCATCCTTACACCAACTTCTTTCTTCAACAACTGCTCCTCACTTTAAATATTCCCTCCATGAATTTTGCTTTTCTCTGACTCCATAAATGGCAAACACACCCCCATGCTAACTTACATGTGGAAGCTTTCAGGCTTTTACCTTTTAAACATTCCACCCCTCATTCAATAACCTTATTCCAATTTGTTTGAGGAGAGAATATTTGCATATCTACATAACTTCCCTCCACAATTGTTTTGATAAACTGCATTTAAAAAATAAATGGTTTGGACATTTTATGCAACTCCTGCAAAATGCACCAGAATATCCCCTTGTACCCCCACTATAACAATTTATGGAAAGTGGATAATTCGTTTCTCATAGCAAACCAAGTGATGAATCATGTATAGCAAAAGGCAGTAAAAAACCAGAGTTTTTCCACCAATTAACCTCAAAAAACCTCAATTGAATTGGATTCCAGGTTTCTTAGCTGGTATAAATGCTCCCCTTGGCAGGAACCCAAATAGGTCTATCTACTTCTCCAATATCCATGGGAGGAAGTTTGCTTTGTATAGAAACCAGAGGATTAGACTTAAGTGGCTTCCAGACATAGCTTTTTTCCTGCTTTACGCTTGAAACTTTTCCTTAAGACTACTTGCAACATCATATACTGCTCCGTAACCATACCTCATGTTAAAAATATAATCAGGATTCCACCAATACATTGGAAAATTTTGCCTTAAGACTACTTGCAGCATCATATACTACTTTGTAAGAGTACCTGGTGATGTTAAGAGTATCATCAGGATGTCATCGATCTCCCTCTTGATGGTACCTCCTATATTGTATTCCAAATCTTTGGTTTTACAGCTTTTTGTTTCCACTGTCTTGTGATTTAATTTTATAAAGGGAAAAAAAAAAAGACAACAAATCGACTGGCTGTATATTTGGATGATTGGGCATGTCATTATTTAGAGATGGATCTTATAGCTGTATTGCTGTATTGCCTCCTCATTCAGCAAAATGAGATAACTATAGTATTTATTTAAGTTTCGTCCTTTTGTTTGTTAATTGTCTATTGACATCCATTAATACCACGAAAATAATATACCAGACTCGTATTCCAAATGCGACAAAGCTTGCCCAGAATTAGCTGCCCATAGCTCAATGTAAGAGCCCAAGTTACAGCCTTAAGTATCCAGCCGTTTGATTTGTGGAAGAGTAAAGAACCTATGACCTTAGTTTTGTACTCAATTATCTTTGCACCTAAATCAATGCATGCGTGTTTAAACTTGATTGTCCTATTTTTTTTACTCCAACCCTTTTTACTTCTTTCTTTAACTTATGTTTAGTAGCCATAAGTAGAAAATAGAGGCAAAAAATCTTTGGCAGGTGGTAGACAAAAGCTATTTCTGCTTTCAAATTGAAAAAAAAAAAAATTGTTGAACTTCTAATAGTTGTAAATTATGTCGCTTGATCCTTCTGATTAAGTGTTAAGACTTATATCTACATGATGAAGTATTGCATTATGTCTTCACTTTCACTATTTTGTTTTTATATTGTGAGGAGCTCTTGAATTTCTTTCAAACATAGGACTTTTTGTGGAACAAACTGTATAGCCCATGTTAACTTATAAAATTCTTCGTCCATGCTCTTGAAGCTGGCTCATAGATATCAGTCATGACCAATTTTTCAATAAGGTGCCTCTTACCAAAGAACTTTATTTATTTTTTAATTGTACAATATACTAATAAGTCTATGACACAGTTTATTTAAAAGAGAGTATAGAAGATACGGTGCTAAAGAAAAACTAGCCTCAAGTGGACCTCCATTTTGGATACAATAAGAAACAAAGGAAAATACATCATAAAAGGTGAGGAAAACAGCACAAAGAAAAAAAAAGTTCCAAGACCAATGAAGTGGAGGCATATGATCCCCCTAGAGCATCTCAGTAGTGAGCCCACTACTCTTGGCCATAAAACCCTACTACTTTTTACAATAGATTGGACAGATTGTATCTACAATGGCCTGCTTGAAATGTAAATTTATTAAGCCCAAGAATACAAGATCAGTATGTTTCTTACTTTCTATGCTGAAAACCTGTACTAAGTCATGATCATCTGCATTGATATGCTTCTTTATCTCATGGAAAACCGGGTTATCACAACATAGTTTGTTGGTTGTTTATTGCTAGACCTACTCATAGAAGTATCAAGAAAAACTCCAATTTTTAGCTTATAGCCTTTACCAACATCATTTTGAAGTTTTTCCTTATATGACTGGTCTTCACCGTTTTCTTCATTCTCTGTTGCAGGGTTCCTAGAATTTTTGGATTCCTTGAGCTTTCACCAGTTTTGTATTCTTTCAGTTTTGATTTTTCGCTTTCCTAATTTTCTTTCTTTTTCTGTTGTGTGTTATACTCTATGTATGCAGTCCCTTTACTAGGGTAGCACCTCTTTTTGAATCAATGAATTTTTAACTTATCAAAAAAAAAAAAAAAGTGAAAACCACATTTTCGTCCCTATGTTTTAATGCGATTCCATTTTGGTCCCTAATTTTTTTTTTCACCGCTTTTTGTCTCTATCCTAGAAAATGCGTCTCATTTTTGTCCCTGCCGTTACATCAGAGACGGAAATTGCACAGGTGGCAAACAGCATAGGTTAAAAATATTAAAATAATGTCCATGTCAACATCTAAATTAAAAAAATTAATTTATTAATTTTAACTAATTAAAAAAATTAAAAACATGAACAAAAACAGAAATCACATAAATTAAGATCTAAATGTTTCTTAAATAAGAGCAACAAGAACACATTCCCAGATCTAAGAACACAAAATTAAAATAAAAAATCACAAACCCATAAAATAAGAGCAAAAAATTAATCTATAGATCCACGTCAAATTAAACATGAACATATTAAATATTTGAACAAGAACACAAACCAACAAATTTAAAGCCCAAAAAATTAAATTCAAACCCAGATTCAAACCTAGTTTCAAAAATTTAATTTCAAAAAAATTAGCTCAAATACAAATTCATAAGTCCCAAAGCCCCATTGTCTCAAACCCAACAAAATCATCAAAGACCCATAACAGGCCACACCCAAAATCTCCATTGATGAAGACCCAAATTACTGATTCTGCTCCTCCACACCCTCTTCACCACCTTGAAGTACTTCCCATCGCTTCCCCTAAAGGCCAAGTATTTCACCGTGCACTCCACCGCCGCCGCGAAATACGCCGCCTTCAACAACTCTCCGATCTCCACACCGTCGTTTCGGTGCATCTCTTCGATCAGTTCCAGCGCCTGAAGCGTCGTCTCAGTGACCCAAAGATGGAATGAGTGCGGCGACCATGACCGGCCTCACCTCCACCCATGACTAGCCTCACTTCCACTGTGGTTAGCTCTACACATCGATTTTTTTTCGTTATTTTCCACCTCCACCGACTTTACCTCCATCGTCTCTACCTCCACCTTCAATAGCTCACTCATTGGCTTTACTTTTTTGCTGTGTGGGCTTATGGCTTGCCAATCTCGATTTTAAGGCTGGGTTTGTGGATTTTTGTTGGGTGGCTGGGACATGGTGGTGGCTGGGATTGTGGGTTGCGATGGGTGGTTGGCCAGCTGTTTTTTCTTTTTTCCCTCTCCAACACGTGGATTTGTGGGTTGTGGGTTGCGATGGGTGGAGTGGAGGTGGGTGGTTTTGTTCCGATTTGTTGGTGGTGTGGGGATTCAGTGGAGTGGGGGTGGGTTGGGTTTTGCCAATTTGTTGGTGGTTGGTTGGGTTTGTTGGGATGTGAGATTTGGAGGCTCAAATTTCATTTTACTGGGTTTGAATTTAATTTTTTGGGTTTTAACTTTGCTGGGTTTGTGTTCTTGTTCAAATATATAATGTGTTCTTGTTTAATTTATCAATTTTACTGTGCTCATGTTCTTGTTCAAATATATAATGTGTTCTTGTTTAAATTTGCTGGGTTTTAATGTGTTCTTGTTCAAATTTGCTGGTTTTAAATTTGCTGGGTTTGTGTTCTTGGCATGAATTCTAATTCTGGGTTTCGACTCTAAGGTAATTTTCTGGGTTTTAAATTTGCTTGGTTTGTGTTCTTGTTCAAATATATAATGTGTTCATGTTTAATTTATCAATTTTACTGTGTTCATGTTCTTGTTCAAATATATAATGTGATCTTGTTTAAATTTGCTGGGTTTTAATGTGTTCTTGTTCAAATTTGCTGGTTTTAAATTTGCTGGGTTTGTGTTCTTGGCATGAATTCTAATTCTGGGTTTCAACTCTAAGGTAATTTTTTGGGTTTTAAATTTTGTTTTCATGTTTAATTTGACGTGGGTTTATGGTTTAATTTTGTATTCTTATTTTCTAGGTTTTTGATTTTTAGATTTTAATTTTGTTGTACATCTGGATTTGTGTTCTTGTTGTTCTTGTTCAAGACACACTTAGATCTTAATTCATGTGATTTTTAGTTTTTAATTCTGTTTTTAATTTTTTTATTTAGTTAAAATTAATAAATTAATTTTTTTTAATTTAGATGCTGACGTGGCATTTTTTAATGCCAAATAACATTTATTATTATTATTTTAATGGCCACGTCAGCTTTCGTTTGCGACCTATGCAATTTCCGTCTTTGATGTAACGGTAGGGACAAAAATGAGATGCGTTTTCTAGGATAGGGACTAAAAACAGTGGAAAAAAAAGTTAGGGACCAAAATGAGAATCACGTGAAAATGTAGGGACGAAAATGTGGTTTTCGCCAAAAAAAAAAAAAAAATGGTGAAGAAATATTTGATTTGGTTTTTCCATTATACAGTCATAGCAGTTTGGCTTGTATGATGATATGTTAATGCATTAATGCAGTAATGCTTATTTACACCATGGGGTAGACGTTGGCTTTTGCCTTGCCATTATTATTATTATTATTATAATATAAACTCTTGAAATTAAATTTTACAATATGTTCATGAGAAAAAGCTCCCTTCTTCACTTGTCTTTACAGAACATTTACTCACTGTTTTCAACAGGAAAAAATGGTATTAACTTCCAAGGGTGGTACTCAAGTTTTTGTTTCTAGAATACCTCCAAGTGTCACAGATGATGATTTTCACAGGTATTAAATTCTTGATCACATTTACCACCTCTTGGTGCAATTAGTAATATCTAGCAGACCTAAATGCTTCAAGGGCCACATGCATCACTAATTAATTCTGTAGGATTGTAAAAAAAATGAAAATTGGATGGATTGTTGATGTTTGTTGCAGTTACTTTATGAACTATAGTCCACTTATAGATGCTTACATACCTAAGGTATATGGTATCCTAATCCTCTTAAATTTAATTGTAATTTCAAATATTTTCTTTGCATCTAAACATTTCCATTTCTGGCTTTTTGATTTCGAGAAACTTGGCCTGGCCAAGTTAACACAGTTGAGTGTTATTGGTGTTTTTGACATTTCCTTTTCAGGTCTAATAAGTACTTACACTAATCTATATCTATATCTATATCTATATATATCTAAAAGTTGAATCGTAATATTTATTGTTGCTATGCTCCCGTTGCGGCCACATCATCTACCAATTCCCCATTTCTCTCCACTACTTCAGACCATAACTTTCCTTTTACCTTTTCATCTTTCCACTATTCTCAACCTTAATGTCACTCTTCATCTATTTCTTCTTCTTCCTTTTATTTTGACTATTCTTATCCTCATTCTATTACTATAAATATGACATTTTCTCTCCCATTTTATAAATATTTTCTCACATGAAAAGGTGATTTCTCTCTCTCTCTCTCTCTCTCTCTCTCTCATGTTTTATTTTTGTGTGAATTTTTTATTTTTTGTATCTCTACTTTTGATTGATGTATTTATGACTTCTTTAGAATTTTATTTTGGGTTACAATTTGGTTTTGTGTTATTAAGCTATTATCTTCTTCTTCTTCTTCTTCTTCTTTTTTTTTTTTTTTTAATTTTTATTTTTATTTTATTTTATTTTTATTTTTATTTTTTTTATGATTGTTAAATGTTATTCTATTGCATATAAATATAGTTTACAAGAATATAATGTCATTCTATTATATGTCATGGCTTGGATAATTTTGTGTTGGACTTATAACCTAAGAAGCACGGGTGCGGGTACGGGTGCGGGACTCGGCAATTTTTGAAAAAGGTGGGTGCGGGCGCGGCGGGACTCGGCGATTAAAAAATTATTAAAAATATTTTTATATAGTGAATTTAATATTTTTATATAAAAAAATCAAATAAATGGTAGAATTTATTATTAAAAAATAATTATTTATGATTTGTTTTTAATAAAATTAATATTTTTGGTAATTGTAAACAAAAAACCACATTTCAAGAAGGTTCCTTTACTCATTTTTCAATTCCCAAGCTCACCCACATTAAATATTTGATTTTTTCACCTCCTTAATTTATATTCAGTTACGTACATTTATTATTCTTCCAACTTTTTTTTTTTTTGGGTGTCTTCTCATCTTCTTCTTCCTTCTCTCTTTTTTTTTTTCCCCCTCTCACAAGGTCACATGAAGCAGAAGAATGGCAGCCACTGCCCATTTCGTCCTGTTTCGGCCGGAATCGGCCTGTTTCGGTCGCCATTTCGGCCGGAATTGGCATGTTTCGGTGGCCATATCAACCGTATCGGATTCCGTTTCCGCCGGAATCGGCCCGTTTTGGCCCAAATCTGCGCGAATCTGACCGAGCCGAGCAACTAGAGAGCACAGAGAGAAGAGAGAGATGAGCGATGGAGATTGGAGTGAAGTGAGAGTGCCGATACGGCCGAAACGGCCCGAGTCGGCCCGATTTGAGCCGTGTCGGTGCGAGTCGGCTTCGCCACGTGGCAAGACGCGGCCCGACTCGCGGTCAGCGGTGTTCGACGCGCGTCGCCGCGTCGGGCCGTGTCTGACGCGGGTGCGGCGCCTGTGGCGCCGCACCCGTGCTTTCCAGCTTATAACTATATTTTTTATTTTGATGCTTTTTTTTCTCATTTTATTTTCTATTTCTTTCTCGAAAAAGGTGATTACTCTCTCTCTCTCTCTCTCTCTCTCTCTTTCTATGTATTATTTATTCTTTTTTGATGAATCATTGTATTTTTGTATATAATATTATTTTGGATTAATATGATTTGGTAGTGTGTTTGATTTTTTAAGTTTTCCGTCACAAGTCTTCTCTCTCCCTCTTTAAGCTTTTGTTTGATTGTTATTTTGGAAGTGAAATTTTGAATTTATATCAAAATACAATGTTGGCTATGTATTTGAATGTATCTATTCACTATTAAAATTAATTGCCCAAGATGAATATGTATAGACAATGTTTCTATTTTAACCTTTCATTGATTTATTATGTAGTTATAACAACAAAATTAAAGTAAATGAATATATAAAGTTAAAACTGCATAAGATGAATTTGTAAAACCAATATATATTATATATTTAATATTTTCAAAAAATTAAAAGTAAAAAATAGACATAAAGTCTATTTTTTTCTACATATTATTTTAAATATTAAATTTATAATATAGAATAGTCTCTTAGAAATGTCTAAGAAATATATAGTTCCATTCCCATGTATTTATATTAGTAAACAAAATTCAATCAATAGTTCGAAATTACTCATACAATAAGAAAAATTATAAATGTAATAATCTCTTTTTAAGAGAATGAAAATTTTGAATAATAGTTTTAGTTGTACAGGAAAAACAAATTAGGAAAATATAACGCACATTAACATAATTTATCAAAATATAGACCGCCTAAAAAATGAATAATATCAATCAAATAAATCCAAATAATAAAATGATGATATATTTTTTGAGATAGATAAATGAAAAATAATTTTAGAAATTGTTTAAATTTTTGGGAGAACAAATTATTTTTCACAAAATTTATAAAACAAATTATATATATTATACCATAACTAAAATAAAATTATCTATTCTCACGCATCGCGTGAGTTTGCAACTAGTTTATGATAATGATTAGTTAATTTTAATCTAATTCGTTATTTTGTTGGAGTTTCTTGCGTATATATTCTACATTGTACTACATTCTCACTATTTTTACATTCAAATGTTGAAATTTGAAGTTGCTTGCATTTCAGGATCCAGTGACAAAACAACACTGTTGAATTGAGTTCATAAAGTATGAAAATGCAGGAAGTGGAGCTTTAGTCTTAATACAGTGGTAATCAAGAGAGTCTAAACAATAAACGTAGTGTTTGAGGTGTCGTTTGGAAGATTGATAATTGTGGAACTTCATCCTTTGTTGTATTGGTCTTCCATCTTACCTCATAGTTTTGTCTGTTCAGTTTTCAGATTCAATATACCGGATAATGTCTTAAACATATGAACTTTAAAAGGTTCTGCAGTTGCTGTGGACTAGGCGATCCCAAAGGTGTGCTATTATTTAATCTGCTACTTGTATTGAAAATTGAATCAAGTCGGTTATGTTGATGGTAGACTTGCATGTTCCACCTGCTGATGTGCCTGTTATATGAGAGTAATGCTTGGCTAGCATTTCAAAATCTAATTTCTTCTCTAGATAAATAGGCAAAACACAGGCAATAGTTTTAAGAGGTTATTTGGATGCAGAAAAGCTAATGGTTTAAAATTTCAGTAGAAGCAAAGTGTAACAATTGCTTTTAGCAGCTAAACTCAAAACTTTTCTTATTAATTCAATCACGAGCAGCAATCAACTGCCACTGCCAGTGATTTAACTGTGAATACTATGACATCTGCAGCCAACCTATGTATCTTGTCATTGACATTTAATATCAATATGATACAGTATCAAAAAGCAATAAGGCAAATCCTTAAACATTAGGACCTTGACATGGTAAGGGCCTAGGACACAGTAGTATATATATCTAACATTTTTGTTTTTATAAAATTCTCCTTAAATTAAGGGCACAATTGTGGCACAAATAGATAGAGATATTAAGTGAATGAATGATGAACATAATGACTTATCATATCCACTAACATGCTGCCAACTCCATGATCACCGAGACCACCTCACATATTGGCATTGCTGCACAACTGCATCTACTCAATTGCCATTACCATTGTATTTCCAAGGGTTAACCATTTAATTGAAGAAGATCAACAGGGTGGTGATCTGAAACGGTTTTGAAGCAGAAGGGAGGAGAGGGATAACAAGTCTGGAGTGGCACAGTAGGAAGCAACCTCAATTAATGTTTTAAGTCCTCCATTTTTATATATTTGTATAGATTTCAGTTCTCCTTACCCCTAGCCCTTTGAGATATTTAGGTTAGCAAATAGTGTCCTAATAAATCATATGCAGCTTTCTAAGAGTAGAATCTTGTACTCATTTAACTGACACATAGTAGAATTAATCTTCTTACAAATATCAGCTTGAGGGGTAGTGCCACTTGCTTACATATAACCTATGCACATGTGCAGACTTTCATTTACTTGTTCCCATTACCATCCAATACATGTGGTGTTTGTTTGGTATCCAAGAAAGACATTGAAAACCTCAAACAAACTACAGCTGGGTGTAGCAACAGCAGCATCACTCCTTATGAGGCTGTGGCTCCTCTCCATGATCATTTTAATGATTCAGCAATGGCAGAAAATGACACTGAAATTAAGCGAAGACATGATGACTATGATGGGGCTGAACATAGTGGAGAAGGTAGCTCTAATGATGTTCCATACACAATGACAATTGAAGGGCTAGGAGATATTATAAGTCCAAGCTTGGAGGTTAAGAAATGTGGGGAGGGTTTGGTATTCAAGCATGCCTCTAAAGATCACAAACAAATTCTGACAAGCTACAACAACAGACAGAAGCATCACTCCTTATGAAGATGTTCTCCATCATAGAAATGAACCAACTTCTAATAATTTAAAACATCATGTTTAGATTGATCTAAACTCAAATACTTGTTGACTCAACCAGAACCACTCCCTGTTAAATAAAATGGCATATATACGAAACTAAGTGATGAAAACTAGGCCTGAGATGCAAGAATCAATTCTTGGGGAGCATACAGGTATACTGATCTAACATCTTCATACTGCCTAAGAAAGTCATTGTTTTAATTGAGCAGCAATTTAGCAGATTCTAATGGAGTGGAAATGATAACTCGTAGTAAGTAGCTTGGAATTTAATGTGTGACAAAGAGTAAGGGAGGTTTGGGGCTCAAAAATATAATTAAAAAAGAGATGAAGAAGAAGATTCAACTATTACAGGCCCACTTCCAGGGTACACTCTGGACCAAATTCCGAAAGGAAAAATTTCCACAGCTTTCTAATCAACCAAACATAACAAATCATCAACAATATAACTGAAAAAATAATTAATTCAATTTTTAAATTTTGAAAATTTTCAGGATTTACAAATCAATTGTTTCAAATTTTTTGAAGTCCAGATTTAAATTTTATACTACCACACCAAATATATTCGAGCTACCATGCAGGTCTACCATCACCTCAAAACTGAGACTTGTTTTGATTCCAAATACAAGAAGCAGCGCACCTTTGGAGACCCTCGGTCTGCAGCAACTATAGAACCTTTAAATTCATGTGTTTCAAACATAAGCCAGTCTACTGAATCTGAAAACATACCAGGCATGCTATGAGGTCAAATGGAAGATCAATACAACAAACGATGAAGTTCTCCTATTATCAATCTTCCAAACAACACCTCAAACGCTGTCTTTATTGTTTAGAATCTCTTGCTTAACACTATGTATTCTACAAATTCACTTGAACAAGACCAGAATACAAAAGCTACTCGATCTCCACTTGCATTTTCATATGTTACAAATCCAATTCCACGGTGTTGTTTTGTCACTGGATCCTGAAATGCAAAAAAGTTCTTATTTCAACATTTCAGTGT
The DNA here is from genome assembly GCA_023736055.1 of Quercus glauca. NCBI lineage: Eukaryota > Viridiplantae > Streptophyta > Magnoliopsida > Fagales > Fagaceae > Quercus > Quercus glauca. Next base: position 1,328,239 of record CM043323.1, read on the forward strand.
GAAAAAGTGACAACATACCTCAAGGTAGAGCAATATACATGAAAGGTCTTTTGTGCTAACCTCCCCTAAGTTGTACTTTCCTCAGTTTCTTATTGTATCCAAAATGGAGGAGGTCCACTTATGGCTAGCTTTTTTTTAGCATTCTATCTTTTATACTCTCTTTTAAATAAACTCTGTCATAGACTTGGTATATTGTAATATTAATATATAAATAGAGAAATTTCTTTGGTAAGAGGTAACCAATTCATCTTTGTAGCAAATTGGTCATGGCTGATATCTATGAGCCAGCTTTAAGAGCTTGGAGGGAGAATTTTCTAAGTTAACATGGGCTGTTCAGGTTGGTCACCCAAAATTACCATATTTGAAAGAAACTCGAGCTCCTCACAATATAACATCAACATATACTTCATCCATGTAGATATAAGCCTTAACACTTAATCACAAGGACCAAGCAACATAACTGACAATTATTTGAAGTTCAACCAATTAATTTTCAATTTCAAAGCAGCTATAGCTTTTGTTTTCCAGTTGCCAAAGTTTTTTTTTCCCCTTTTTTTATTACTATGGCTACTAAACATAAGTTAAGTAAGGAAGTAAAAAAGAGTTGGGAGCAAAACAACAGGTAATTTAAGTTTAAACACACATAAATTGATTTAGATTATTGAAAAGATTATTTAGTACAACACCAAGGTCATAGGTTCTTCCCTCTTCTGCAGATCAAATGGTTGGATAGTTCAGACAGCTTATTAAGCTACAGGCAGCTGATTCTGGGCAAGCTTTGTGCATAATGTATTTTGGCTTTTAACTTCAATTTGTATTAATACATATCTTCATCTACTAGCACATGTATACTACCAAGAATTGACTACAAAATAAATCTTAATTACATTATTTAAATATACTTAATATTATATATAATCATAGCATCGCTCATAAAAAAATCTCACAATTAGAACCATTTCCAGATTTTTGCTTCCAGCACCTTACGTTAGTCAGATCAATACTGGGTAATAACCTTTACGCATCAAAATTTGTAAAGAGATTTATATATATTTCAACTCTAACCACTTCATGCCTTATCAATAGATGTTGATATCTAGTTGTTATAATGATTCTGCTTCCTTGACCAAACCAATTTCGCTCACCTACTAATGCTTCTAATTGATCAAGTTGATCCATATCATCAAGAATGACAAGAACCCTTTTATGACATAATCTTTTCCCTATCATATTGATTCCCCATTGAACATCCAGAAAATCAATATTCTTTTCAAGGAAGATATCAACAAGAAGTTGTTTCTGTAAAGGAACTAGACCACGTTTTTTACTTTCCTCTCTAACATTTGCAAGAAAGCTGCTACCTTCAAAACAATAATGAAGTTTGTTATAAATGAGTCGTGCTAGAGTAGTTTTGCCCATTCCACCCATACCACAAATTCCTACAAAGCGAACATCATTCAACCCTATGGCTAAAAAGTTCACCATTTCCTCCATACGAGAGTTTATTCCAACAAGATCCTTGTGAACAACTGAGTATGCAGAATTCAATTTACTTAGTATTTTTTTGACCGTCTCTTCAATAAATTTTGCGTCATGTCTACAAAGAAGATAGACAATAATTTTATTGAGTTAGCACAGGCTAGAAAGAGAGAAAAAAATTCAACAAATGTATATTTTTTAGATTTATGCATTATGGGAAAGAGAACTTTAAGTTCCATAATACGAAAAGATATAAAAAATAAACCAAATAAAACTTGTATTTGAGCTCTTTATCTTTTTTTGATAATGTAAGGAACCTTTCTAAAGAAGAGCCCTTTGGATTCACTTCTAGCTAGTAAAACCTGCAAGCAACTAACTACATATTTGGGCTTTTTGACCCAACTATTTGCCTTAAAAATTTTGTCTTTGCTTTTCTAAGCAGTTCTGCAAAAATATATAAATTAGTAAGCCATTGTTGTGGGGAAAGAAATTAATAATTTGGGTGATGGTGATATGCATAGTGTCACTACCTCCCCAAATAAATTAAAAAAATGTATAGTGGTCTTGGTCAAGAATGATTGAAAAGTATGATTTAAATTAGAAATTAACAACCTTCAATAAACCTTTTGAAAGCGACAATTTGATTTTATATGATTCTTTATTTGTTGAAACTGTTTCTAGATTATTTTACTGAGACATGTTGTAGTATGTTAATTGTATCTTCTTCTTTTCTTCTTTTTGATAAGTTCCTCCCACTCTTCCTCCCAACCAAACAAAGGAAAGTTATATTATATGTGTGTTCTGCAATTTTTGTGACTACAGTTTCGCAAGACGTATCTAGAAATGCCTTTTGGATTGTTTCTATATATATTCATAGACAGATTGATCAATGGGAAGCAGAGTCAAATGGGTTAATACAAGCCATGCAAGGAAGATAATATCTATATCATATATAGACAGAAAATCAGAGATGTCATGCTCAAAGTTTCAAAGATGAAGAACCCATTTTTTCTAATCCATAAAGGATGTCATCAGATTTGGACTTAACTCTTGGGCGTAGAAGAAGAAGAAGAAGAAGAAGGAAAAGATGAGGAGGAGGAGGAGGAGGAGGAGGAAGCGTTTTCTGTGTCCATCAAAGCCATCGGAAATATAATCAAATTGGTTTTGAGGAGTAACACACAGGCAGAGAGGAATATAATGATGAAATTGGGGAAGAATGAAATGGAAATTGAAGCAGTGACTGAAAAGCTACAAAAATTATATGCTCTTCAGAAATGTGAGTTCACGGATTTAGGAAATTGCAGTCCACCTACCCGAATTTTTTTTTTTAAATAATCATAAAACCCAAACAATATCATTAGTTAGGCAACGTTTCAAACATATTGCATTTCTAACAATTCGACTTCAGAGGAGTCGATTTCATTGTTCAACGATTCACACTATTGTAGAAATCGACTCCACTGGGGTCGTTTTCAGTACAAAGAAAGCGACTCCAATGGAGTCGTTTTCTTTGTACTGAAAACGACTCCAGTGGAGTCGATTTGCTTATAAACCACCAGCACCAAGGTCTCCAACACAACTAGCTTCAGTTGTGTTACAAAACTCAGCAACCCAGCAACACCGACGAGCTGTTCGACGAGCAAGTGAACGCAGGCGCCGACGAACCCAGGCGGCAAGCTCCGATTTCACCAAACCCCGACGAACCCAGGCGCCGATTTCACCAAACCCCGACGAACCCAGGCGCCGATTTCACCAGACCTCGACGAACCTAGCAACAGCGACGGCGAAGCACGAAGAACAAACTCCAAGCGCCGATTCTGACCAAACCCCAGCGAAAGCTGATCGGATCGGATCAATGGAGGAGAACACGCTCGGGTACGACTCCGTTTTGGATTTGATTTCTTCTGGTTGTGAGTTTTTTTTTCAGGCGCCGATTCTTTGAATTTCTACCCAGAGAAATCGACTTCAGTGAAGTCGGTTTCTACACATGGAAATAGACTTCACTGAAGTCGATTTCTTTGTACAGAAATCGACTCCAACGAAGTCGTTTTCTGTGTATAAGAAATGAGATGAACAGTAAAATCGACTCCTCTGAAGTCGAATTGTTAGAAATGCAATATGTTTGAAATGTTGCCTAACTAATGATATTGTTTGAGGAATTTGGTTATAAACCAAATAATCCCGAAATATTTGGTCATTGATCCAATTTCTTCCATATATATCCTTCTATGTCCACTCAAACAGCTTCCTCCTCCTTCTTTTCTTCTTCTTCTTCTTCTTCTTCTTCTTCTTCTTCTTCTTTGAAATACGATGTGTTCCTTAGTTTTTGCAGAGTTGACACCTGCAGGAATTTTACAGACCATCTCTATGCTGCTTTGAGATAAAAGGGTATTATCACCTTCAGGGATGATGATGAGATACTTGAGTAAGGAAAGTATATTTCTTCACAGCTCTTGAAAGCAATAGAAGAGTCCAAGTATGCAATCATCATTCTCTCAACAAACTATGCTTCTTCAAGGTGGCGCTTGATTCAACTAGCTAACATTGTTGAATGCATAGAAGAGACCAAGTTGACAGTTTTGCCCATCTTTTACCATGTTGATCCCTCCGATGTACTGAACCAGACGGGTACTCTTGCTGAAGCCTTTGAGAAGCATGAAAAAGATCCCAAGATTAACAAAGAGGATGTGCAAGCATGGAAAGCTGCTTTGAAAGAAGTGGGCAATATCTCTGGATGGGATTTACATGATAGGTAACATTTGTCTTTCGCTAGACTACTTTTTGTTCACATTATTATCAATATGGTAATTTTTCTACACTAAAAGCTTTGCTGACTTTCCCGTGGAAAAACATGGCAGATTTTATTTGCTTTTTCTAATCTGATTAACTAGAGAAAGTTTTTGTTTGTCCCTTGTATGCATATTATGACTTAGGGAAATATAAGCTCGAGTTTGACTTTGGTTGAAGAGCCTTTGCATTGTATGAGGCATGGTAGTCTAGTACTGAATTACTCAATATGGACAAAAAAAAAAAAAAAAAAAAAGAAGACTTGGCAATCCACATTATATAAATGATTTGTTGAGTCAATGAGGCTTTGCTTCTTATAGTTGGCCTCAATTCAAATGCTTGCCTTCTTTTAGCTTAGAATGTCTAATACCTTTCAAAAAAAAAAAAAATCACAAAATGGCTTATTCATGTGTAAACAAATCCCTGGTAGATAAACACATTATAACAAATATGTTATTGTTATATTTTTGTGTGTGCACACATGTCCGTCACTCATACATTTTGCCTCCCACTAAACTTAAATTTTGGTTCTGCCCAATTAATATCTATTATCTTGTAACAGGACTCAAGCTGGGTCCTGATCAGGACAATTGTGTTTAGACATATACTTTATCAATATGCTTGTAATTTCCAAAGTTCGTAATATGCAAGGTCTAATCCCATATATACTTCTATTCGTAGTAGATTTCTCATGTGGTCATACCTATATCATTTTGCATTTGGCTCGCCTACCGTTTAAAACCCTCCCATTCTGTCCCATTTTTATTTTGATGGATGACACACGGCAAATAAATGATATAAAGGTTAGAAAAATGCCATGTCAGACACAATTTATTTCTCACTACATCCTCCTCTTCTTTGCCTTTCTTTCTTGCAATTACCAAATTTTAACTGTGGTAATGATTTAGACCCCAAGTTGTAATTAAGGCTAATTCAAATTTTTAGCTAATCTATCAATTTATAGCCCAATGGTGTACATCATTAGCCAATTAACAATATAGCAATAATAATAAAAAAATAAAATAAAATAAAAAAACTCAATCACAAAAAAATAAAGAGCACAATACCACACAATAATACTGCATTTTCATCTAATTTTTATTTCTTGTAGAATTTCTTCTTTGAGCAGTTAAAATGTTCTGGGCAAATGAATAGGCCAGAAGCATAAATATATAGTAAATAATTAAATACTTCAACTGGTCTATCTGTTATATCTTTTTTCTTATTGTGAAGATTAAAGAAATAGAAAAAAGGAGTATGAAAATTAAAATCTGAGAAACTTACCAAAAATGACATTAAAATTTGTCACACTCTAACTATCGGCTTATATAAAATAAAAAAAAATAAAAAAAATAGGAACACTCTTAACTCATTAAACTATTACAATTAGAAGGAGACGCATTGATAAGGCTGCTAACATCGCCATATAAGGTCCAGTTCCTGGTGAAGTTTATCTCTCCCCCAAGCAACTACTATTTTTTGACTTCAAATGGATTCCAACTGCTCTAAGCTCCTGCACATTGTGAAATGATTGCCATTCTTTGTTGTCAGATTTAGGACTAATGTCATGAGTGCAGCCTAGAAGTCTGTTCCATTGTAGATCCAGCAGATGATTTGGTTCTTTATTGGGTGGCTTTTCCTCTGTTTTTCTGCACATGGTTCTCACAGACTGTCCGATGTGACAAACAAATCAAACCTAAATTACGATGCTATATTATGCACTTTTTGGATTCCCCTTTTGTTAAATGAATCTAAGTTTGTATTTTGAATGTTCAGTCTCCTGTATTTATGCTATATATTATACAGTTATCAAAGTTCTTGTTTTGCTACCTTCTTTGTAGGCATGAATCAATAATTATCCAAGAGATCCTTGAAAGGATATCTGGTGAAATGAATCTTATATTTCAAAGTACCATTTCCAAGGAACTTGTTGGAATAGAATCCCGTGTGATGGAAATGTTGGATTTATATTTAGTTGAAGGGTCGGGTGGTGTTCGCTTTGTTGGGATTTGCGAGATGGGTGGAATGGGTAAAACAACTCTTGCACTAGAAATTTATGAAAGAATTTTAGGCGGCTTTGAAGCTAGCAGCTTTATAGCTGATGTAAGAGAAAAAACTAAAAATCATCATCTAGTTTCTTTACAAGAACAATTTCTTTCTAACATCCTTAAGGGAAGTAGAAAAAATATATCGAATGTTTTTGAGGGGATCAATGTTATAGGGAATAGACTACGTAATAAAAAGGTTCTTATTGTTCTTGACGATGTGGATGAAGAAGAACAACTAGAAGCATTAGTTGGGAACCATGATTGGTTTGGTTCGGGGAGTAGAATAATTGTAACAAGTAGAGATAGCCACTTGTTGAGAAGACGTGGTATGGATGATATATATACAGTTAAGGGATTGAATAACAACGATGCTTTGTGGCTTTTTAGTTGGAGAGCTTTCCAGAAACCCTATCCTGAAGAAAATTATGTGGATTTGTCTAAGGACTTGGTGAATTATGCTAATGACCTTCCTTTGGCTCTTAAAGTTTTAGGTTCTTTGTTGTTTGAAAAAAGAATAGATGAATGGAAAAGTATCTTATATAAACTAAAACAAGAACCTGATAGAAACATTGTAAATATACTTCAAATAAGTTTTGATTGTTTGATGGATACCCAAAAAGATTTGTTTTTGGATATTGCATGTTTTTTCAAAGGAGAGAACAAAAATTGCATAAGAGATATACTAGAAAGTTTTGGATACTATCCAGACTATAATATTGATGTTCTTATGGACAAATCGCTCATAACCATTAATAGAGAGGGAACTTTGTTGATGCATGATTTGCTACAAGAAATGGGGTCAAGAAATTGTTTGTCGTGAATCCCCTAAAGAGCTTGGTCATCGAAGTTGGTTATGGCTTTGTGAGGATGTCCTTCATATATTGAAAAATGATACTATAAGTTGTTTATTCTAGACCTAAACTTATAGAAGTTTATATATTCTTATGATTTCTTCTAAAGATTTGCCAATTACTCTAATTTCATTGTTCTTTTCATTAGGGAACAGAGGTTGTTGAAGGCATAATGCTAAACATGCCTATTGAAGCAAAGGAACACTTGAGTGCTGAAGCCTTCTCAAAGTGAAAAATTTGAGATTGCTTAAATTAATAATGTGAAACCTCCACAAGGCCTTAATAGAGGTCATGTCCAACTTCCACAAGGCCTCAATTATATTTCTAATGAGTTATGTGCTATAGATTGGCATGGATATCCCTTAAAATCTATGCCGACCAGTTTCCAGCCAAACAAACTTGTTGGATTGAGAATGCATTGCAGCGGCATCAAAAAACTATGGAAAGGAATCATGGTAAGATTTTTATTGATGCAAATGTGTATTTCTTTCATTTTCATTAGGGCTTTAGTTTGTTTAATTACTTATTGGTTTATAACAGATTTTGAACGAGTTAAAACTCATTGACTTGAGTGACTCTCAAAATTTGATTGAGATCCCAGACCTTAGTGGAGTCCCAAATCTTAAGCAACTGATTCTTCGACGTTGTACAAGGCTATATATGATTCGTGCATCTCTTGGAGATCTCAAACAACTTATTCACTTGGATTTGAATGGTTGCAAGGGTCTCAAAAGCCTTCCTCACAAGATCAACTTGGAAGATCTTGAAATTATTGATCTTGGTGGTTGTTCAAGGCTAAAGAAATTTCCGGAGATTACGGGAAATATGTCACGTTTGTCAGAACTTTGTTTGAGTGAGACTATTATAAAAGATCTATCATTATTATTGGAACATTTAACCAACCTTACAAAATTGGATCTAAGAGAGTGAAAAAACCTTTCAAGTCTTCCTAATGCAATGTGTAGTTTGATATCTCTAAAAACTCTTAATTTATCTGGCTGTTCAAGACTTGACAAATTGCCAGAGAATTTGGGAAATGTTGAGGGCCTAGAGGTGTTAAATGTGAGTGGAACTAGTATAAGAGGGCTACCTTCATCCATCATTCTCTTAAAAAATCTCAAAAATCTTTCTTTTAGTGGATGTGATTTTCTATTATCTAAACCATCTGACAAGCTCCTCAATTTTCCTTTATTTCAAAGGAGTCCAGATGCCATGGGCATGTTAATGCATACTTTATCAAGCTTATCCTCTTTGAGAGATCTTAATCTAAGCTATTGCAATCTTCGGGTAGTCCCTGATGTTATTGGCCGTTTGTCCTCTTTAACTTTTTTACAGCTAAAGGGAAATAATTTTGTTAGTCTTCCTAAAAATATCATTCAACTATCTCATTTGAAAACTCTTTATTTGTGTGGTTGCATGGATCTTCGATTGTTGCCCGAGCTTCCATTAAATATTATGTATATTAATGCTGATGGTTGTATGTCATTGGAAACATTACCCATAAGACTAGAAGATGATTTTCGTCCTTGTCTCTCTTTACGTAACTGCATTAAATTGATCAACAATCAAGTTTACAATGACATGTTCTTAACAATGCTAAGACGTTACATTCAGGTCTCTCTCTCTCTCTCTCTCTCTCTCATTAAGTTCTAAACATCTTGATTTGTATGTTTCAGGGAGCATATTTGGGTTATGAATATTTTCTTATTCCTAGAAGTGAAATTCCGAAATGGTTTAGCCATCAAAGTGTGGGGACTTCACTTAACCTGCAAGGGTCTTTAGATTTTATGGGAATCGTTGTGTGTGCTGTTTTTACATTCCGCAAGCATCGTCCACTTCCCACAACCCCTTGGAGATTTACACATTATCTTCATTTTTCCTATAATGTTATGGGATCTGAAATTTCTGATAGCCATGGCATTATTTTTCACGAACAATTTGGTAAGATTGGTTCATCTCACCTTTGGTTGAAATATTTTCCCTTGGAGAATTTCCAAGGGAAATCAGGCAACGAATTGAGTCAAATTGATGCTAATGGAATTAGTCAGATTGATGTTGAAATTGAAACTGAAGGTCTAGGCTTGGAGGTGACGAAATGTGCGGCCCATTTGGTATACAAGCAAGACATTGAAGATCTCAAACAAACTATGGCTGGGAGCAGCAGGTGCAGCATCAGTCCTTATGGGGATGATCTTGATGATTCAGCAAAAGATACAAAAATTAAGCGCAGTCATGATGACTTTGATGGGGATGAGGCTGGACCTAGTGGAGAAGCCACCAATAGTGAAGTAGACATACCACACCCAAAGAGGATACGGCTCCCTAGTCTAATTGAAAGATTCATTCCACATTTGGGAAATTGGATTGGGAACTCAAGCACACAAGAAGAAGGTGACTCTGATTTTGAGGAAGAGAAATCCCAATAAAATTGATAGATTTGATGAATTTGCAAGGCTGATACAATATTTTTCTCTTGATCTTTTTGTAAGTCACCATCTTTATTCTCTCTTCTCTTATGGAACTTGTTTGTGGCTTTATATTTCTTTTTTCTTTTAGTTCCTTGGCATTTCTTTTCTTAAATAGGGCCTAAGGTTGTTTGATTGTTAATCCAGCAACAAAACTTGCCCTTTAGCTTGATGGACTTGCAAAAGGATTTTGCTGTCAGCTATGTGTGTGGGATGGTAGCCTCTAAACATTTGGTATAATAGTTTTCATCATTAGAAGTTGCTTAGGGCCCAAATTTATCTAGGTCTTTTTAACAAGTACTGAGAATTAATAAATATGATGATGACCCAATGAGTATTGAACATACTCAATTTGAATGCCATTTGATATACCTTTTGGTTTGCCATGCATGTGGCATTCTCTTTTTCATTATTTCTGAGCCTAGCTGGACTATGAATTTTCTTAGTTTTGTTAGGTGCCGTAACTTTCTATAATATTTCACCTTGCTAGCCTGCAACAACTTAAAATTACATAGAATTGGTAAAATTCTTCCATACAAATGGGAACTATTATAGTTCCCAATTGTCTATTGGTCATGATTACCTAAGTTTCTACCTCCCTCACTTATCAGGAGACTGATATTTACATGCATTGGTTTGATGAGCAATCATTGAGATCACTTTAGAGTTAAATGTTAATCCTATCATGCCTTAGATGGTATACATTCATTGTGTTTCCACATTAAATTGTATATGGATGGTGGGTTTCTGCAGCTTTGTGGCTAATTGGCGACCTTCTTGTGGATTTGGCTATGTTAGATTAAGCTTCAGAAAATTTTTAGGTATTAAGTTGCTAGACAGTTATATTTAATCAAGGTAGGTTGAGCAAGTGGACATTCTTTCCAATTAAATTATCTGATATTCATGTTGTCCGACTCAAGAAATGCTTGTGGCTCAACATACCCTTAATGGAAGGACACTTGTAGTTCGAGTTACTACCCTAAAGGCAAGTTCTGTTCCTAGCTTAAAAGAATTCTTACTTTACATGTATTACCCACTTGTTGGTACCTCCTGTATTATGTTTCAAATATTTGGTTTTTCATTTTTATGTTTCCATTGTCTTGTGATATAATTTTCTACAGGGGAAAAAAATGAGACATCAATTATATGCTTGGTCCTTGTGAGTATTTGGTTGAACTTTAAATAATTGTAAATTATGTTGCTTGGTCCTTGTGACTGAGTGTTAAGACTTATATCTACGTGGATGAAGTGTTGCCTAGTGTCTTCACTTTCAGTATGTTGATGTTATATTTGTGTGGAGCTCTTGAGTGTCTTTCAAATGTAGTAATTTTGGTGGAACAACTAGAATACTCTTGAAGCTGACTCATCGGTATCTATCATGACCAATTTGTTACAAAGATCAATTAAGTTGCCTCTTACCAGATAACTCTCTATTGTTTTTTAATATTATTATATACTATGTCAATGACAGTGAGTTTATTCAAAAGAGAGTATAAAACATATAATGCTAAAGAAAAAGCTAGCCATGAGCGTTCCTCCATTATTGATACAATAATAAACACAATTTAGAAAGAAAAAAGCAGTACAAAATACCAAAATAGTACTACTACCTATGAAGGCATATAATCCCCATGGAGCATCTTAGCAGTGAGTGCACTGCTCTTGGCCAGAAAACTCACCTGTCCTTTACAATAGATTGGACAAATTATGTCTACCAAATTATGTTTCTATGCTGAAAACCTATACCAAGTGTTGATCATATACATTATCTCATGGGAAAATGGCCTATCACAACAGAATTTGAAAGTTTTTTATTGCTCGACATTCTGTGGGAGTTTCAAGAAAAACTCCAATTCTAACTTGATAGCCTTTATTGACATCTACACATTCTCTTTGTTAGACCTCCTGTGACTATTCAAAACTCAGAGCATAGATTGCTATTTTTCCCATGGGAGTATCAGGAAAACTCCAATTTTCACCTATATGTTCTTTTTGAGAGACCTCCTGTGACTATTCAAACCTCAGGGTATAGATGTCTATTTTCCATTCTTAAACTCAGTCTTGTAGGGTTATTTTCACATGAGGTCTGATTGATGAAGAATTAAATGTCTATGAAATACTTCCACAAAGCTTGATCTACGAGCACCCTCCATTGTCTGAGTGGAGAATTCTCATAGATTTCCCAAACTGAGTAAGAACCATGGAATAAAAGGCTTGAAACTTCTTTTTTATTTATTTATTATATTATAAATAAAAGGCTCGAAACATTTGTGCCTTTTTTAGTGACAAAATAGTTGATTTGCATTTTTTCCATTTCATGTTGCATTGTACAGCTACAGCAGTTTGGCTAGGATGATGATAATGTTAATGCACTAATACTTATTTACTCCATGGGGTATGAAGTTGGCTTTTGCCTTGGCATTTTTCTCCCTAGATAATTTTGTAGCTTCGTGGGATGATCTTACTGAAATTGTATTTTACTATAAGTTCATGAGAAAAAGCTATCTATTATTCGCTTGTCTCACAAAACATTTACTCATTGTTTTCAACAGGAAGAAATGGTATCAACTTCCGAGGGTAGAACCCAAGTTTTTGTTGCTAGAAAATACCTTCAAGTATCATAAATGATGCTTTTTGCATGTATGAAAATTTCCCTTGATCACATTCACCACCTCTTGTGGCAAATCAGCAATATCTAGCAAACCTAAATGATTTTAGGGTTGCATGCATTACTAATTAATCCTGTAAGATTGTAAAATAATTAAAATTTCATGGGTTGTTGATGATTGTTGCAGTTGCTTTATGAACTATAGTTCACTTACAGATACTTAGATATTTAATGTATACAGTATCCACCTACCTCCAATGGTGATTGCAAATTTTTTCTTTTTATCTTAACATTCCTTTTTTGGTTTTTGATTCCATGGCCAGGTTAACAGAGTTGACTGTTTTTGTTGTTTTTGACATTTCATTTTCAAGTTTAATAAATACCTACACTAAATCATCATAATGATCAGTTACTTGTAATCTAATTCGTTAATCTTTTTTTAAGTTTCTTGATTTATATTTCCCTACATGGAACTGCATTCTCACTTGTTTTACATCAGATTGTTGAAATGTGAAGTTGCTTACATGAGGAAGGCTTTTACGTTTTTAACTTTCTAACCACCATTCAACCAACCTTATTCCAATTTGTTTCTAGAGAGTCTATTAGCCATCTCTTCATAACTTCCCTCCATAATCTTTTTGACAAACTGCATTTAAAAAATAAAAGGTCTGAACTTCCTATGCAACTTCTGCAGAAAGCACACAGATCATCCCCTTGTACCCCCCACTATAAGAGTTTATCCCAAGTATGTAATTTGTTTTTCTTAGCAAGCCAAGTGATGAATCATGTCTAGAAATGGCGGTACAAAACCAGATTAGCTTCCACCAATTAACCTCCGATAACTTCAATCGAGTTTTATTCCAGGTTTATTAGCTGGCATAAATGCCCCCCTTGACAGGAACCCAAATAGGTCTATCTACATCTCCAATGTCTGTCAGAGGAAGTTTGCTCTGTATAGAAAGCAGAGAATTAGACCTAAGTGGCTTCCAGACATAGCTTTTTTCCTTCAATACACTAGAAACTTTTGCCTTAAGACTACTTGCAACATCATACACTACTTTGTAACCATACCCTCAATATAATATTTTTTTTCGGTCCCCCAAGAAGATCTTATAAATATTCTTGTTAACTCACTATACTAGAGGAGTTTCCTCCATCCCCAAGAGCATTTTTGAGGGAGTTTTAGTTTTTAGAAGGATAGCCCTTAGAAGATTTTTCTCTTGTCCTAGCCATCCCAATTGAGCCAGCTTGAGCAAAAAATTTCCATGGATGCCTCATGATTGTTGCCTTTTTCGATTCCGCAACTCTCCTAAGCCCCAAACCTCCCTCACTCTTTGTCAGTATATTGAATTCCAATCTACTTACTTCATGAGTTATCACTTCAACTCCATTAAATCTGCTAAATTGCTGCTTAATCAACTTAATGACTTTTGTAGGCAGTATGATGATGTTGGATCAGTATACTTTTTTGCTATAAAGCATTGCAATTGCATCCTCCCAGCAACAGAAAGTTTCTTACCTCCTCAGGAATAGATTCTTAAATCTTGGACGTGGTTTTCATTGTTTGATTTCATTTATATGTCATTTTATTTAACAAAAAGAGTGATTCTAGTTGAGTCAATATGCTTGCTTTTGAATTTAAATCAAACTAAACATGATGTTGTAATTAGATCCTAGTCCATTTCTTGACCCACTTTTGTCTATTAACTTGTGTTATTTCTTTCTGCTGATTTTCCAGAAAGAAGGGGGTGGGGGGTGGGGGGTGTAGTTATTGGTGTTACTGGCAAGGACTGTCATTGGATTGATAAGACACACGGATAGCATTTTCATTGATTATGAACTTAGACTTCAATGCCTGTAATCTTACGAGTATACTTTTAATATGTTGGAATGGAACGAGATAAATGTATTGTAATGCAGTTTGTAATTATCTTCTGTTTGCTGTGAAATGCATGCTAATAACGTAATCTCATGAAAGAGTTTTATAATTGATCTTGAACAGATATTTCCAACCCTTTTACCATATTGATTGCTTTATGGAGACAGTTGTAAGAAAGTGGTAAGAAAGGAGTGATGAGTTGAAGGAGAAGGGCTATCCTTATTTGTGTACTCTTAAGAACTCATAAATGCATTTTACACACTTGCAGAATGTAGCCAAAGTGTTTTGTGATTTATGGTAGTCAAGCGGTTTCAAGTGAGCTGAGTGGCTGTATGGGTTCTTTTGTTCTGTTCTGGTGCTGGCTCTCCCCCCACCCCCAAAAAGTTCTCGCACCACATAGTGTTATTGAGCCACAAGACTTTTGACAAATAAACTCATTTTTAAATACAAGCAAAGTGGAAGAACCTTTACAGTTCACATATATATTTTATGACACTAGTAGTATGCCTATGCATAACATAGATTAAGAAAGGTTGCGGCACTTCATATTACATACAAAAAGTTTGGCCTATATCTCCCTTTGTTTTATTATTTATTATTTAAAAAACGAAAAAGAAAAAAACAGGGGGGCTCTTTTATAACTATAAATCGTGGCTTTCTTTGATTCAGAAAAGAAGTTAAACGCAGCTGGCTGGACTTGGTTGAATGGACTATTACTCATTCAAAGGCATTAGCTTTAGAGCTGCTATTTGTAAATTGGCATGGTGGGTTGCTGTGTATTATCTATGGCAGCAAGGGAATGCTATCATCCACTCAAGGAAGATAAAAACTGAGGAGCAGAATGTTAAGGATATCAAGAGGGATATATCAAAGGCAGAGTGGAGAGCAAAAGTAGAGCAATTGACTCAGTCCTTAACAGAAAATTGTGTTGTAAATGGGGCATTAACCCTGCTTTTGTGTGTAAAAAGCCATTTTAGGCTGTCTGTACTTGCTGCTGTGGCGCTGCGTGTTTACTGTGTTGTGGCTTAGCTTGTCATGGTACCTTGGGTCCTTGTGTAACACAGTCTGTTTTGAAATAATATGTTTACTGATTAATATAAAAAGAAAAAAAAATCTATTAAACATAGCATGGGCATGTGCTGCATATTTGTTGGTGTTGCATCAATACAGTTGAGCTTTAATTGCAAGCAGTTGATCAAGCGTGACAGTGCAGAAGTGTGGGCTTTATCTCATAACGGCATAATGATATGTAAAATTTAAGTAAACAAGAAGGCAATTCATGGGTTCTTTATCTGATAATTGCTCCTGCTTCAAGATTGTGCCTTTTTTTACTCGGCTTCTCCCTGCTCAACAAAGTTGATCTTGTTCTGCAACTTGGTGGTCTCTTTTGTCAATTGATGATTGATAATAGATAAATAAATAAGCAAAATTGTAATGGTGAAGCAATACCCAGTAGATCCAAAAGCTGTAATTGGGAATTTCAACCTGAAAGAGTGAGAACATCTGTTGATCCTATGCTTAAAGACAAGAAATCAAGTTGTAGAATAGCCTCTCCTCTTCTTGCACTGCAGCCTTCATTATTTTTGGGCTCTCCATGTCTAAGTTACTGGTATGTCATCCACTCCCCCCCGCCCCCCCCCCCCCCAAATATCTTCTGCAATAGATTTATTTAAAATAGATAATATATATCCTCGTTTCCTTGTGATTTGATTGTAAAAACCTTTCCATGGGTAACTTCAACTTGCATTAGCACTGCCTCTTTCTTTCTTTTCCTTCTTAATTTTTCAAAAATTCTGAGGATGGATACTTGAAAAATTAACAGAAATTTATACCAAATTTACATATTTTCTCAATTTCACTTTCCTATCAATCAACAATTAGCAGAAGTTTGTACTGTATGAAACCAAAGAATCAACCAAAGTGGCTTCCAAACAGGTTTTTTTTTTCCTTCAATACACTTGAAACTTTTGCCTTAAGACTACTTGCAGCATCATATACTACTCTGTAACCATAGCTGGTGGCTGGTGTAAAGAATGTCATCAGGATGCCACTAATGAGTAGTTTTCTCCATCCCCAAGAGCATTTTAGAGAAATTTTAATTACCACACTCAAATTGACCCAACTAGAGCAAAAAGATTCCATATGTGCCTCATCCTCAACTCTCTTGAGCCCCAAACCTCCAGCACTCTTTGTCACACATTGAATTTCAAGCAACTCAGTAAATGAGTTATTTTACTCCATAGGAATCTGCTAAATTACTGCTCAATCAGCTTAATGACTTTATTAGGGAGTATGAAGATGTTAGATTAGTATACCTGTATGCTATAAAGCACTAAGGTTAGCAATTGCAGCCACCCAGCAAAGTGTTTCTTAGTTCCCCAAAAAATTGATTCTTGCATCTTGATCTTCATTTTCATTGTTTGGTTTCATATATATGTTATTTTATTTAACAAGAAGAGTGATTCTAGCTAAGTTGATATGCATGCATTTGAATTTATCAATCTAAATATGATGTAATTAGATGTGAGTCCATTTCTAGACCCACTTTTGTCTACTGACTTGTGTTATTTCTTTCTGTTGGTTTCCAATAAGGAGGACTGAACACTGAAGACATATTAGTTATTGGTGTTGCTGGCAAGGACTGTCACTGGATTCATGGAACACAAGGATAGCATTTTCATTGATTATGAACTTATACTTCGATCCTTGTAATCATTACAAGTATA
The DNA here is from genome assembly GCA_023736055.1 of Quercus glauca. Taxonomy (NCBI): domain Eukaryota; kingdom Viridiplantae; phylum Streptophyta; class Magnoliopsida; order Fagales; family Fagaceae; genus Quercus; species Quercus glauca. The sequence goes on from CM043323.1 coordinate 1,345,082, forward strand.
CTTTTAATATGTTGTAATGGAACAAGATAAATGTATTGTACTGCAGTTTGTAGTTTTCTCTTGTTTGCTGTGAAATGCATGCTATATAATGTAATCACATGAAAGAGTTGTATAAATCTATCTTGAACATATATTTCCGACCCTTTTACGACATTGATTGCTTTATAAGGAGAAAGTCGTAAGAAATTGGTAAGAGTTTTAAACTTCTTTAGAACAGTTTACTAGTGTTATTAGTCTTAGCTATTCTTTGATTGGCTATTTACTTTATTATTTCTTTTTTAAACAAAGGATAACAAGAGATTCATTCTAATCAGAGATGATGTTATTTTACGAAACTTTGTAGCACTGGCGGCTCTACGTGCAATGACCACCCTGAATTGCAAAAAATTGCATATGTACACCAGTAAAAAAAAAAAAAAAAAAAAATTATAGGTTAAACTAACCTATTGTAACCATCTTAACAAAAATGTTGAACACCCTTACTTGAGAATTACAAAAAGTTAGGTTCAACAAAAATAAGAATAATGCAATATTTACAACATTTTCACAATAATTTTACAACAAATCTAATTTGTTAAGCTGTTACTAACTCTAATTTGAGCTTAATATTGATATTACTTTTTTATCCACCAATAACAATTTTTTGCATAAGATTTATTGTAAAAAAATTGTTATTGTAAAAATATTGTGGACGTAACATTATTCTAAAATTAATTCTACCCCCTAAACATAATCCTTAATCCCTTTTATAAAATTCAAAAAAAAACTTAAATAACAACAATAAATATTAGTCAAAATAACAACAAACATAAACTAAACAAAAACAAGATAAGACCAAACAACAAGAAGTGATCTATTATTCCCCAGAAAGCCTACTATAAAACAAAAAGATAAAAATGGCTAAATATCAAATTTGTAGCTCGTTCAATCTATTCAATAAAAATAATATCTAATTTCATGTTTCTCTAAAAAATGGTAACAAGAAAAATATTGTGGTTGTCAGTTCTCCTTAATGGTGTTAACAATTATATTCTTTTTGGCTTTGCAGTCACAACAATTTTACTCTCCTTTGTGGTTTGACTCACAATTGGAGCAAATATTCAAGTTATCACTTTATTAAATTTTGTATAATTTAAATTTCTTAGTGACCACTTTAAAAAAAATTCCTAGAGCCGTTACTGTAGTTTTGTAGTGCTAAATTAAGTAAACAAAAGCATAATCTAACTGTAAAGACTCAAAATGTATTGGACCCAAAAGAAGGATGGGATTCGAGCCCAACAAGCCCAAACTATAAAATTTTTAAAGAGTGGGTGTAAGAACTAGTTCCAGTGAGAGGAAAAAGACATCGTTCTTCTGCAGCAAAAGGAACTTCAAATTAAATAAAAGAAAAGCTCTTTTTTTCTTTTCCTCGGCTAGGTTTCTAGTGTATATCTCTTTGGATTCTTTTTCTTCTTTTCTTTTTCTTTTCCAAAAGTCCTCTCTAGTGTACTCCGATTTCACGTTATATACTACCTTCTTCATCCTGCTTCCACCGTACACGTGTAGGTTCCATTCTGAGAACTTCTTTCTGTCCCATCCAGAACTTCCTAGATCCTCTGCTTAGTGGCTAGAAGGCTGCTTGGTTACTGTTCAGGTATCACCTCCACATTAATGCGGCCAGAGAGTTAGCTGGGAAGCATTTAATGTGGAGGTAGCAGCTTTTAGGGAATATTTGTTACCTTTCCCGGTTCCTTCTTTGCTTAATATTTATTAGTTAGTTTACATGCAATTCTGCAAAGTTCCTTGACTATTAAAAGAATTACACCCACCTCGGACGTGGTTTGAGCAATAAATCTTATCCTTGGATATGTGAGTGTCCTCGGACGTGTGAGTGTCCTCGGACTGGGCCGCTGGGCCACTAGTCCACTTCCCATGAACTTTCCGTTTATCTTTTTGGGCCACTGGCCCCACAATAGCCCCTCAAAATCTCACTTTTTGTCACCTCGGAAAAAGGGAGATTTTGATATCACGCCCCTACTCCCTTCGGTGGACTTTTCTAAATTTCAGAACGACTTTCCATCTGCCCAAGGCACGCCCCTGACGTTTCGGCATCTGGAGCACGCCATTATTAAATGATGGCGGCTTCTCTGTCCTCCACGTTTCAGCAGGATGCGAATCAACGGTGGAGGGCCGTTGAAATTTATGAGCGGGATTTTTCCCGCTTACGATTTCTGTGCCCCTATAAAGCGCTTTTCAAATCAAATTTCTTTTCAGTTACAAAAAATCTCACAATCTTAGCGAGTATTCATTGCACCTGTCCCTCTTTCTTTCTTCTCAACGTTCTCATAAATACCTGAAGTCTGTCCGAGGAGCTCATTTTTCACACCTGTAAGTTTCTTTATCCTTCTTCAGTCTTAAATCCTCTTCACTAATTTTTCTTCACAATTCCTAAGAAATGGGTAGGTTTAAATATCTAGTTGATTCCGAGGAGCAAATAGAGAAATTCAGAGCTAAGTATAGGATTCCCTCCACGGTGGGCATGAGATATGCTTCCACAGAAACGTGGTTTGATGAAAGAAAAACAGGGGAAGTATTCATCCCTATGATCGCTTTCATAGAGGGAGGGATGACTATTCCGATGGGTAATCTCACTAGGAGTTATCTCAAGTTCTTTAGATTATCCCCCACACAGTGCGCCTCCAACATGTTCAGGGTGTTAGGGAGTATAGAAGCCCTTAACAATAGGATGAATCTAGGCCTTACCCACCACGATATAAACTGGGTATACAACCTTCATCATTTGAAGGGCCAGGGATACTATCTTAAGTCTAGGTATCCTTAGGTAAGGTTAATCCAATGTCTCCCTCTATCGAACAAGGACCTGAAAGATGATTTTCTCATTTTTTCTGGGCCATGGCATGACGGTTTACCCTATCCGACTCAAGAGGGAATACCAGGTGGGGTTCTTAGGCTGAGCGCCTTTAAACCTTAATTTGTGCTCTTTACTTTAAGTTAACTTTATTTCTGACAGAAATTTCTTTGCTGTCTTATTGATTTTGCAGAAAGTGCGCCACAAAGCCTCAATTCAGACTAGCTAACAGGGAGAGCTTGGACAAAATTCTACGATCTGAGGTATACGTGAACCCCTCCGACGGTCAGTTGAGAGCAGCGCACATCATCCTTTAGTACAAGCCAATTTCACAGCATTTCAAGCGCCCAAGTGTGTGATAAAGGTTAAAGATCCTCGGCTGCATCGAATCAGCGTAGCCTTTGAAGGATTCATAGTTCCTGAGGGTGTTCCAATCCCTGAAGGCACCCCTTTTACCCAGCCGTTACCTGTGTCTATTATCTCTGTAGCAGCTTCCTCGTCCCATTCTGTTCAACAGGAAGTGAAGGAGGAAGAGGAAGAAGAAGAAGAAAAAGAAGAAGAAGAAGACAAAGTTGTAGAGGTATCGGATTCTGCCGACGAATTCGAAGTTTTTAACCAACCCCCATCTCCCGAGGTGACTTCTGATAACATGGGTATCCAAAGAAAAAACCAAAGAAGCCTACTGGACGTGATTGAAGGCAAATCTGGAAAGGGGGCGCAAATGAAGCCAGCTCAGACTAGTCTCCCCCCTCCTCCTCCTCCTCAACCAGCTCAAACACAGAGGGTTGAACCCATTGATTCCAAGAGGAGGAGGGAATAAAAGGGTAAAGAGGTGGTGGAGATTGGGGGGTCTCGCCCAACTCCTGAAGACGAGGTCCAAAGGGCTTTGAAGCAACAAAAGACAACCTATGGATCTTAGCAAGTTATGGCCAAACAGACTACACGGTCTTCGGAGCCTAAGGCTTAGCTCCCTGCTCCCATGCTTAGTGGAGAGCCTTTGAGGGAAGACGCCTCAATCAGGGACTACAACGGTGGAATTGGATGCCACGTTGCCTCGGCCCTAGAAGAGACACTCCTTCTCCCCAAGGACATGGCCGAGCTTAGAGGCATGAAGAAGAATGAGATCTTCATGAATACAAAAAGGCATCTGGGCATGATATGGTATCTTTACCACTTTACTTGTTACTTTTAGTTTATTGCACCTCTAAGTCTTTTTTCTTCTCCTTTTTTTTTTAAAGGCTGTTCAAGCCACTTTCAGGCTAAAGGAGATGGTCAATGCCTTCTATCAGCAGTTAGATGAGGAGAGGAAGAGGCGAAATACTGCTGTTCAGACCCTTTCTACCAGCAAGAAAAATGTTGAAGAGCTGAAGAAGAGGCTGGCCGAGGAAGAGCGTGCTTGAAAGAGTGTTGACTCTGCTTTGACCGGCTTTTAAAGGCAAGCTGAAGATCAGAGGAAAAGCCTCCATGATGTTAATGAGCAGCTGGCAGTTTCTAAGGAACAAATATCAACTTTGATGAAGCAGCTTGAAGAAGATCAAAGGCTGAGGGGTCAGGCTGAAAAGGAAAGGAATGAGGCTGAAAAAGCAAAAGCTGAAGCTGAGAAGGAGAAGGACGAGGCCGAACAGCAAGGATATGACGTCGACGTGGCTGAGACCGAGGATAGATTCCGAGCTGAGGTCCCAGTTGTGTGCCGAACATATTGTGCACAAACTTGGGAGGAATCTCTTAATCGTGCTGGGGTTGAGTCATTATCAGAGCTGAGAAAGCCTGAGAACACTTATTTCCCCCCAGCCATACGAGCCCCAAGTCCTTCTTCCCAACAACAAGAGGTCTCCTCTACTGCTGTTGGCTCGGCTGAAGAAGCTCAGAATCAGAACCCTCTCCCAACCAATCAGCAGAAGTAGCCTGAAGGGTCTGAAGAAGTCACAGAGATCTCCTCGGCCAAGGCCATAGAGAAGCCTAAAGATGGAAAAGCCTCTCAGAGCTTTGAAAAGGACTTAGCTACCACCATCTTGCCTACTGGGGAGGTTTCAAAGGAGAAGGAGAAAAATGTTCTTCCTCAGAAACTGCCAAAGTTCCACCTCCCAAGCTACAAATAAAACTTAGCAAATAGTTGATATAATTTTTTAATTTTAGTTTTTTTTTTTTTTTTTTTTTTTTGAGGATATTCTCAAATGTGATGTACATTTCCCTTCCTAGATTTATATAAGACATTGTGATTTTATCTATTACTTGTGTAATTTCCTGCATGACTATTTTTTTACTTTTATATCATCCCAGGCTATGGAAGAGTAAACTCTGACCCGATGAGGGAAAACTTAATCGTAATACTCCAATTAAGGTCACAGTGTGCATTAATTTTTAACAAGCTGTGGGCCAAGAACCTTACCTGACTTAAGTTCTACTTAACACTTCAATAAAAATGATTGTGTATTAATTTCCACCAAGTTGTGGTCCGAGGACCTTACATGACTTAGCTTCTATTTAATACTTCAATAATTTGAGTGTATTAATTTTCACCAAGCTGTGGTCCGAGGACCTTACATGACTTAGCTTCTATTTAATACTTCAATAATTTGAGAGTGCATTAATTTCCACCAAACTGTGGTCCGAGGACCTTACATGACTTAGCTTCTATTTAATACTTCAATAATTTAAGAGTGTATTAATTTCCACCAAACTGTGGTCCGAAGACCTTACAGGACTTAGTGTCTATTTAATACTTCAATAATTTGAGAGTGCATTAATTTCCACCAAGCTGTGATCCGAGGACCGTACATGACTTAGCTTCTGTTTAATATTTCAATAATTTGAGAGTGCATTAATTTCCACCAAGCTGTGGTCCGAGGACCTTACATGACTTAGCTTCTGTTTAATACTTCAATAATTTGAGAGTGCATTAATCTCCACCAAGCTGTGGTCCGAGGACCTTACATGACTTAACTTCTGTTTAATACTTCAATAATTTGAGAGTGCATTAATTTCCACCAAGCTGTGGTCCAAGGACCTTACATGACTTAGCTTCTGTTTAATACTTCAATAATTTGAGAGTGCATTAATTTCCACCAAGCTGTGGTCCGAGGACTTTACATGACTTAGCTTCTGTTTAATACTTCAATAATTTGAGAGTGCATTAATTTCCACCAAGCTGTGGTCCGAGGACCTTACATGACTTAACTTCTGTTTAATACTTCAATAATTTAAGAGTGCATTAATTTCCACCAAGTTATGGTCCGAGGACCTTACATGACTTAGCTTCTGTTTAATACTTCAATAATTTGAGAGTGCATTAATTTCCACCAAGCTGTGGTCCGAGGACCTTACATGACTTAGCTTCTGTTTAATACTTCAATAATTTGACAGTGCATTAATTTCCACCAAGCTGTGGTCTGAGGACCTTACATGACTTAGCTTCTGTTTAATACTTCAATAATTTGAGAGTGCATTAATTTTCACCAAGCTGTGGTCCGAGGACCTTACATGACTTAGCTTCTGTTTAATACTTCAATAATTTGAGAGTGCATTAATTTCCACCAAGCTGTGGTCCGAGGACCTTACATGATTTAGTTTCTGTTTAATACTTCAATAATTTGAGAGTGTATTAATTTCCACCAAGCTGTGGTCCGAGGACCTTACATGACTTAACTTCTGTTTAATACTTCAATAATTTGAGAGTGCATTAGTTTCCACCAAGCTGTGGTCCGAGGACCTTACATGACTTAGCTTCTGTTTAATACTTCAATAATTTGAGAGTGTATTAATTTCCACCAAGCTGTGGTCCGAGGACCTTACATGACTTAGCTTCTGTTTAATACTTCAATAATTTGAGAGTGCATTAATTTCCACCAAATTGTGGTCCCAGGACCTTACATGATTTAGTTTCTGTTTAATACTTCAATAATTTGATAGTGCATTAATTTCCACCAAACTGTGGTCCGAGAACCTTACATGACTTAAGGATAAGCTATAAGAGGGAAATAAAACAGAACTGTTTATATTAATAGTAATACCTCTTTAAGTTATTTACATTCCAAGGATGAAGTACAGTTTTTCCATCTAAATCTTCTAAGTAGTAAGCCCCTATTCCTGTTACAGATGTAATACGATACGGTCCTTCCCAATTAGGCCCTAACTTTCCCCAGGCTGGATTTTTGGTAGTTCCCAAGACTTTTCTCAGTACAAAGTCCCCTGGAGTTAACAGCCTCAGCTTCACGTTTGCATCATAGCCCTGTTTCAGTTTATGTTGATAGTAAGCCAACTGAACCATCGCATTCTCTCGTCGTTCATCTACTAGGTCTAGGTTCTTACTCAAAAGTTCATCATTGCCATCCGAGGTGAAAGTGCTGGTCCTTAGTGTGGGAAAGCCTGTTTCAAATGGAATTACGGCCTCAGCCCCATACGTCATTGAAAATGGGGTTTCTCCTGTTGACCGTCTGGGTGTCGTTCGATACATCCAAAGGACATGTGGCAGATCTTCCACCCATTTTTCCTTTGCATCATCTAGCCTCTTCTTAAGTCCGCTCACTATGACTTTGTTAACAGCCTCGGCTTGCCCATTTCCCTGTGGATAAGCCATAGTGGAATATCTATTCTTTATCCCCAGTTCGGAACAATACTTCCTGAAAGCCTTGCTATCAAATTGAAGACCATTATCCGAGATGAGAGCTTGAGGAACCCCAAATCGTGTGATGATGTTCTTCCAAACAAACCTTTTGACATCCATATCTCTGATATTAGCCAGAGGTTCAGCTTCGACCCACTTCGTGAAGTAATCCGTGCCAACTAGCAGATACATTTTATTTCCTATTGCCCTAGGGAAAGGACCAACAATATCCAGACCCCACTGAGCAAAAGGCCAAGGGCTAGATAGAGGGTTAAGAACTCCTCCTGGCTGATGGATGTTCGGGGCAAATCTTTGACATTGATCACACTTCCTAACATATTCCTGGGCTTCCTTCTGCATGCCTGGCTACCAATACCCTTGGGTGATTGCTCGGTGAGATAAAGATCTTCCTCCAGTATGACTCCCACAAATCCCTTCATGGAGCTCTTCTAAGAGTGCCTCTGAGGCTTCAGGGTGCACACAAAGCAGGTAAGGCCCAGAGAAAGATCGCTTGTACAATTTTTTGTCCTCAGATAACTAGAACCGAGGAGCTTTTCTTCGTATCTTTTCAGCTTCTGAACTGTCCTCGGGCAATATGTCCTTCTCAAGGTAGAGCATTATAGGATCCATCCAACTAGGTGCCGAGCTAATTTGATTGATTTGAAGTGTGCTCTCCGACACTGGGGTAGGCGCACTTAGATCTTCGACCATAACCACCAGAGGTAAGTTCATTGCCGAGGACGTTGTGGGTGGCCAAAGAGTCTGCATGGGCATTCCCACACCTAGGGATATGGGACAACTCAAAGAATTCAAAATCCCCTTTCATACGCCTAACCTGGCTCAAGTAAACCTGCATTCTTGTATCACGAGCTTCCAACTTCCCTTTTACCTGGCTCACAATCAGTGCTGAATCCGAGAACATTTTCACTGTCTTTTCTCCCAGTTTCTTAACCATCCCCATTCCCATTAGTAGAGCTTCATACTCGGTCTCGTTGTTGGTGGCTGAGAATCCTAACCTTAAAGACTTCTCAATGATGGCCTGTTCAGGAGATATTAGGACCAACCCCACTCTTGACCCCCTCTGGTTTGCTGCTCCATCTATATACACCTTCCAGGGGGAGGAACGTTCTATGGAGATAAGGCCAACTGATTTTTCATCCATGCCCTGTGAGCTTGCTTCAACTTCTTCAGGGCTTTCAGCAAATTCAGCCACCAGGTCGGCAAGAACCTGACCTTTCACAGAAGTACGAGGCATATACTTAATATCGAAAGCCCCTAGAATTGTGCCCCACTTGGCAACCCTGCCAGTGTAGTCAGCACTCCGAAGAACTGCTTTGAGTGGATACTGAGTCAAAATGACTACAGTGTGTGCTTGAAAGTAATGGGGAAGTTTCCTTGTTGCATGCACCACTGCCAGAATGGCCTTCTCCAACGGTAAATAACGCACCTCAGCCTCATGAAGTGATTTGCTCACGTAGTAAACTGGTCGTTGTACACCATTGTCCACTCGTATCATAACAAAGCTGATCACATAAGGGGCTATCGCCAAGTAGGCAAAAAGAACCTCGTCCACCTCAGGGCTGAACATAATGGGTGGCCGAGATAAATATTCCTTGAGCTGCTGAAATGCTAGAGCGCACTCCTCAGTCCATTCAAACCCTTTCCATTAGTGGAGTAAAAGGAAAAAGAGTCTGCACCTATCCGCCGACCTGGATATGAATCTGTTCAGCGCAGCGGTCATCCCAGTCAATCTCTGAACTTCCTTAGGATTCCGAGGTGGTTGCAAGCTATTTATGGCCTTAATTTGGTCAGGGTTTACCTCAATTCCCCGGTGGGTCACCATGTAGCCCAAAAACTTCCCAGAGCAAACCCCGAAGGAGCACTTGGAAGCGTTCAGTCGTAACTTATGCTTTCTCAAAATCTCAAACGTGCTGGTGAGGTCCGTCACATGTTCAGCCACTACCTTACTCTTTACAACCATATCATCAATATAGACTTCTATGTTTTTGCCTAGCTGTGGCTCAAACATCTTCGTCATCATCCGTTGATAAGTAGACCCTGCGTTTTTCAAGCCAAAGGGCATTACTTTGTAATGAAAGTTCCCATTGGGGGTAAGGAAAGCGGTCTTCTCTTGATCGTCTAATGCCAGTGGGATCTGATGATAGCCCTGAAAGGCATCTAGGAAGCTCATCCGAGGATGACCTACTGTTGCATCCACCAGTTGATTTATACGGGGCATAGGAAAAGGATCCTTCGGACAAGCTCTATTAAGATCTGTGAAATCAACACATACTCGCCATTTTCCATTTTTCTTCCTCACCACAACTGTATTGGCCAACCACTGAGGGTAAAACACTTCTTTGATAGCCCCTGCCTTCTTAAGTTTAGTCACCTCATCTTTGATAGCCTTCGCATGTATTTTAGAAGGACGCCGAGGTGGCTGTTTCTTTGGTGTAATCGAGGGATTGACATTCAAATGATGACAAATGAAGTTTGGATCAACCCCTGGAGCTTCGTAGGTATTCTATGAAAACACATCAACATTTCTCCTTAAAACCTCAACTAACTGCTCATTTTTCAACAAAGGTAACAGTGCTTCAACTTGAAAGTACCGGTCTGGATCATCACCAACATTTACTCTCTCCAGATTCTCACACTCTGTTTCCTCGGCGGACGTGCTGAAGATGGTTCTCATATTCTTTGACTGCTATAAGTCATCCTCGACCTTGGCCGATGTGCCTACTTCTGTCCGATGTTGAATGGCTGCTATCATGCACTGCCTCGCCATATTTTGATTCCCCAATATTTCTAACACTTGGCCTCCTGATGGGTATTTCACCTTCTGATGCAGAGTGGAAGAAACGGCCCCTAGGGTATGCAACCAGGGCCTACCCAAAATCGCTGTATACGGAGAAAAAACATCTACCACGATAAAATCCACCTCCATTACATCTGAGCCTGCTTGCACCGATAATCTAATCATACCCATCGGAATGACTGGCCTTCCTTCGAAACTCACCAACGGGGAACTATAAGCTGTTAGGTCCTAGGGTGTCAAATTCAACCCCCTGTATAGGTCAGGATACATCACCTCGGCAGCGCTCCCTTCATCTATCATCACCCTTCTCACATCATACCCCCCAATTCTAAGCGTAACCACCAAAGCGTCGTCATACGGTTGTATCGTTCCTCTCTTATCCTCCTCCGAAAATCCCAACACCAGTGAGGCATTCAGTTTTGCTTTCTTCGGCATTGAACTAGAGCCCCCATCCACACAATGAGATATGGACATTATCCTGGAGGGACAGGACCCCGTTCTTCTTAGGGAAGCAAATATAACATTTATTGTGCCCAGAGGGGCTCTTGAAGAGGCATTCCCCCGAAATATTGATCCTGCTTGACCTCCTCGGCCACTAGAATGATGCAGTAGGTGCGTCAACTTTCCTTCTCGGACAAGCTCCTCCAAGTAGTCCCACAAGTTTCTGCAATCTTCAGTAATGTGTCCATGGTCCTGATGGTATTGACAGTAAAAGTTTTGGTTGCGTTTCATAGGATCCCCTGCCATTCTATTGGGCAGTTTGAAGTAGGGCTCGTCTTTTATCTTCTCTAGAACTCGCTGCACTGGTTCTCGGAACACAACATTAACCGCCTGGGAGTTAGCAGATCCTGACTGCCCCCCAAAGTCGCTCCGAGGTCGATTGTTATTGTATCGGTCCGACCTAAAATCCCTCCTCTCCTGAGGGATTACCTTGGACTTTCCTCTACCCCATATCTGGTCCTCTTCTACCCTTCTATACTTGTCAATTCGGTCCATAAGTTGTCGCATGCTGGTAACAGGTTTGCCAGTCAGTGAACTCCTCAGATCATGTTCGGTTGGAAGGCCCTCCTTGAAGGTATTAATGGCCACGTTATCATTGGCCCCATCTATCTCGTTAAACATTTCCCAATATCTGTCAGAGTAGGCTTTCAGTGTTTCCCCCTCTCGCATAGACATTGATAATAACGAGTCCAAGGGCTGAACAACCCTTCTGCAAGTAATAAAGCGAGCACCAAAAGCTTGGATGAGCCCCTCAAAGGAGTCAATCGTATTCGCTTCTAAGCCGTTGAACCACCTCATCGCCACTGGACCTAGGCTTGAGGGAAAAACCTTGCACATCAGGGCCTCGTCCCTAGAATGAATGGCCATTCTCTGACTGAAATGGCTAACATACTCCACTGGGTCCATCTGACCATTATAAATGGTGAACGTAGGTTGATGAAATTGCCGAGGAAGGCTTGCATCCTTAATGCGTCGCGTGAACGGCGATTTGGAAACTTGACTCAGTGCTTTGTTCAAAGCATCGTTCCCTAAGCCCTGACGAGATGGACTCTTATATGTTCGCCCACGGTGATGCTCCTCATCATGTGAAAAAAGCTCACTGGGCGGAGTTCTAGACCTTTGTCTATAATTGGTATCATCGGACTCCTCAGAGGACTGCCTTGAGTTGTGAGTCGTACGCTTCCGTCGCTCGTAGCGTAATTCCCTTTTTAATCTATTAATCTCACGCTGCATGTCCCCATCGTTCTTCGCGTGGGAGACGTGGCTCTTCCCCCGAGATTGACTCCTCTCCGTGCAGGTTGTTCGCGCACTTCCCTCGCGATCCCCCCTCTGTTCGTAGATTACCAACGGGTCGCCATGTTAAGGCCCCCTAGACTCTGCCTGGTGTGGATTAGCATCCATTTGCTGTGGTGCTCCTTCTGCCATCAGCTGTTGCACTTGTCTTTTCCTACAATCGGATCAAGCTCTTCCCACAGACGGCGCCAATTGTAAAGACTCAAAAATGTATTGGACCAAAAGAAGGATGGGATTCGAGCCCAACAAGCCCAAATAATAAAATTTTTAGAGAGTGGGTGTAAGAACTAGTTCCAGTGAGAGGAAAAAGACATCGTTCTTCTGTAGCAAAAGGAACTTCAAATTAAATAAAAGAAAAGCTCTTTTTTTCTTTTCCTCGGCTAGGTTTCTGGTGTATATCTCTCTGGATTCTTTTTCTTCTTTTCTTTTTCTTTTCCAAAAGTCCTCTTTAGTGTACTCCGTTTTCATGTTATATATTACCTTCTTCATCTGCTTCCACCGTACACGTGTAGGTTCCATTCTGAGAACTTCTTTCTGTCCCATCCAAAACTTCCTGGATCCTCCGCTTAGTGGTTAGAAGGCTGCTTGGTTACTGTTCAAGTATCACCTCCACATTAATGCGGCCAGAGAGTTAGTTGGGAAGCATTTAATGTGGAGGTAGCAGCTTTTAGGGGATATTTGTTACCTTTCCCGGTTCCTTCTTTGCTCAATATTTATTAGTTAGTTTGCATGCAATTCTGCGAAGTTCCTTGACTATTAAAAGAATTACACCCACCTCGGACGTGGTTTGAGCAATAAATCTTATCCTCGGACATATGAGTGTCCTCGGACTGGGCTGTTGGGCCACTAACCCACTTCCCATGAACTCTCCGTTTATCTTTTTGGGCCACTGGCCCCACACTAACCTTATAGGAAATTTGAAGCAATTTCATACCTTTTTAAAAATAAAAAAAAAAAAAAAAAAAAAAAAAAAAAAAAAAAAAAAAAGGAAAAGACGACAAGGTTTAGTGCATTTTGTAAACAAAAATTAAAAGTCAGCCCCATTTTGTTTTCGGCTCAATTATATGAATGGACCTGATAAACAGGTCAGATAGATTGGAAGATATGGGTCATACCGGGTACGGGTATGGGTATTTTCCAGTTTTATTGACTTGAACCGTTTTTTTTATTTTAAAAAAAAAAACCTTTAAAAATAAAAAATTCTTTGTCCTTCTCTCCACAGACACTACTCTTCGTCGAGTCGGTTCCCGTAAGAATTTTCTTTTCGAATAATAATGCTACTTATTATTGTTACTTTTTTTTTTTTTTTTTAATATTGTTTAGTAATAGCCCAAGATGCAAGTCCGAATCTGATGGCAATTCCTTTATGAATTTGAAAATGGGGTTTTCCATCTTTGAAATTTTGAGCTATGACATCTCTGATGATTTTCTGCACTATCCCCTCCGAACTTGGCTATCCTCGGTTGTTGATTTTTTTATTATAAAAGTTATGGTCAACTAAGCTATAAAAGAATTCTTATGCATTTGTAATTTTTTTTTTTTTTTTTTGGGTACCAATCTAGGACTGGAAGAGAATTTTTTATTGACTACTAATTAGCAATACAATTGTATTTGCTAATATTGAAGTAGTTCAACAGAGTAAATATATGTGTTGATATATTTGAACCTTTACACATCTCTAGTGATTCAAAATAGATTCTTTGATCTAGCATAAGTCCAACAAGTGCATCATGCTACACCTTGTCTGTAAGCTTGCAGTAATGACGAATTCAGATGCTAGTGGTCATGCCATAAATGATAAAACATGTCCTTAATTTTTCCTCCATCTCCATTTACGCTCAGAAAGCATAGGAATTTCCCATATGCTCCTACCTTTGGTCACCTTTTCTTTTAAAAAAAGAACTTCTAGTCATTTTGCCTTAACATTAGTTCATTCTACATTCATTTGGGGTGATAGAGGCATCTTTTATTTATTTTTCAATTTAAATTGTAAATCAATCATTATTGTACTTATGCAACCTTCATATTTTAAAAAAATGTAAATAATAATTTTAAATTATGGGAAAATTTTAATTAATGTGCCCTTCATATTTAAAAAGAAATTAAAAAAAACACTCATTTAATGTACTAATGTATTGTTTTTTCTTTTATTATTTAATTTTTTATTTTTTGCTATATATGACTCATTAACTTTAAGAGCATTTAAAGCATAGGTTTCCAAAATTATATAAGTAAATCTCTTTATTATTATTATTATTATTATTATTATTATTATTATTATTATTTAATTTCTAAAGACTAAAAAAATCCCCTTTTCATTTTGTAATTCAAGAGTTAGGGATACATGAATTCATGAATTTTTCCTTTTTCCTTTAGTTCTATTAATTTTTTTGGATATAAATTTGGGGCATATTCTACCCGGGTACACTCTGGACCACATTCGAAAGGAAAAATTTCCACAACTTTCTAATCAACCAAACATAACAAAATCATCAACAATATAACTGAAAAAATAATTAATTCAATTTTTAAATTTTGAAAATTTTCAGGATTTACAAATCAATTTTTTCAAATTTTTTGAAGTCCAGATTTAAATTTTATACTACCACACCAAATACCATGCAGGTCTACCATCACCTTAAAACTGAGACTTGTTTTGATTCCAAATACAAGAAGCAGCGCACCTTTGGAGACCCTCGGTCTGCAGCAACTGTAGAACCTTTAAATTCATGTGTTTCAAACATGGCCAGTAAACTAAATCTGAAAACATACCAGGCATACTATGAGGTCAAATGGAAGATCAATACAACAAACGATGAAGTTCTGCAATTATCAATCTCCCAAACAACACCTGAAACGCTATCTTTATTGTTTAGAATCTCTTGCTTAACACAATGTATTCTACAAATTCACTTGAACAAGACCAGAATACAAAAGTTACTTGATCTCCACTTGCATTTTCATATGTTACAAATCCAATTCCCCCGTGTTGTTTTGTCACTGGATCCTGAAAAGCAAACAAGTTCTTATTTCGACATTTCGGTGTGAAAAAGTGACAACATACCTCAAGGTAGAGCAACATACACGAAAGGTCTTTTGTGCTAACCTCCCCTAAGTTGTACTTTCCTCAGTTTCTTATTGTATCCAAAATGGGGGAGGTCCACTCATGGCTAGCTTTTCTTTAGCATTCTATCTTTTAAACTCTCTTTTAAATAAACTCTCTGTCATAGACTTGGTATATTGTAATATTAATATATAAATAGAGAAATTTCTTTGGTAAGAGGTAACCAATTCATCTTTGTAGCAAATTGGTCATGATTGATACCTATGAGCCAGCTTTAAGAGCATGGAGGGAGAATTTTATAAGTTAACATGGGCTGTTCAGGTTGCTCACCTAAAATTACCATATTTGAAAGAAACTCAAGAGTTCCTCACAATATAACATCAACATATACTTCATCCATGAAGATATAAGCCTTAACACTTAATCACAAGGACCAAGCAACGTAACTTACAATTATTTGAAGTTCAACCAATTAATTTTCAATTTCAAAGCAGCTATAGCTTTTGTTTTCCAGTTGCCAAAGATTTTTTTTTCCCCTCTTTTTATTTCTATGGCTACTAAACATAAGTTACATAAGGAAGTAAAAAAGAGTTGGGAGCAAAACAACAGGTAATTTAAGTTTAAACACATATAAATTGATTTAGATTATTGAAAAGATTATTTAGTACAACACCAAGGTCATAGGTTCTTCCCTCTTCTGCAGATCAAATGGTTGGATAGTTCAGACATCTCTTATTAAGCTATGGGCAGCTGATTCTGGGCGAGCTTTGTGCATAATGTATTTTGGCTTTTAACTTCAATTTGTATTAATACATATCTTCATCTACTAACACATATATACTATCAAGAATTGACTACAAAATAAATCTTAATTACATTATTTAAATATACTTAATATTATATATAATCATAGCATCGCTCATAAAAAAATTTCACAATTAGAACCATTTCCAGATTTTTGCTTCCAGCACCTTATGTTAGTTGGATCAATATTGGGTAATAGCCTTTACGCATCAAAATTTGTAAAGAGATTTATATATATGTGCATAAAAAATAAAATACTCATGTCCCAAACTCCAACATACAATCAACCAAAAAATAATAACAAAAATAAATGCCGAGAGAGAGAGTTTGACGAGATCAATTCATACTTCCATGTCATGGAATTAATGGATGATAATTGACAAACATCAAACTACTTTAAATGGGCACCAACTCATTAGAACCAACGGTCATATATCTAGGTATTCTCTCTACTACTTTAAGTTGATACTTCCATATCAACTTCGGAAGAACTCAAAGAAATATGCAATATTTATTTGGATCCCAAAGGATGAAACTTAAAGAAATACTATGAATCTCATTTTGCTGATTGAGGCAAGAAAGATAAAAGATACATCATCTATAAATATCAACATGCCCAATCATCCAAATACAGGAGGTACCATCAAGAGGGTGATCCATGTAAAGAAAGGAATTCTTTTAAGCTAGGAACATAACTTGCATTTGGGGTAGCAACTTGAACCTCAAGTGTCCTTCCATTATGGGTATGTTGAGCTACAAGTATTTTCTGACAGCATGAATATCAGATAATAGAATGTCCACTTGCTCTACCTACCTTGATTAAATTAACTGTCTAGAAGCTCAATACCTAGGAATCTTCTGAAGAGTTAAAATGAAACAGCTAAATCCACAAGAACATCTTCTTGTGCGATCCCGCAACCATAGCAGAAACCAGTTAGTCACCAAGCTGCAAAAGTAAAAACTCACCATCCGATATACATTTAATCTGGAAACACAATGAATGTATTCTATCTAATGCATGATAGGATTAACACTAAAAGCGAGCTCAATGATTGCTCATCAGACCAAGGCATGTAAACTATTAGTTTCTGCTTAGGGCCAGTAGAAACTTGGGTAATCATTAACCTATATTTATCATTTGTACGGAAGAATTTTACCAAAGCTATGTTATTTTAACTTCTTGCAGGCTAGGAGGGTAAAATATTAAAGACAGTTAAGGCTCCTTACAACAAATGAGAGAATTAACCACCAAAAAATTTATCTTGCATGAACAAACGACACATACTGAACATAGAAACCAAAAATGAAAGTATCCTTAACCAACAAATCTATAATAGAGAAAATCACACACAGGAATTGTTCACAGTACCTTCATCACCAATTCACCATTGCATTTTTTAGTTCACCAAACTGACTCATGCATTGCCTCAACTCTCCCTAGAACCTGTAAAAAATCAAATCTAGAAAAGGTTTTATATATAATACTAACAAGAAGAGCATGTCCTACAGTTTGAAGATACACATTCTACCAATTTTTGGCCTTCACTTGTCGTAACAGCTAGGCTCAGAAAAAATTAAAGAGAATGCCACATGCATGGCAAATTAAATTGCAAGTGAAATATAAAAATAAATGCAAACATATGCCCAATCAATAAAAAAAGAAAGAAATATGCAACTACCAAGGTCTATGAAAGAAGGCTAGGTGGTGGCTTACAAAAATTTCAGAGGAGAAAGTTTATTTGCCTTTTGAATTCATCAAAGCTACCATTTTTACTGGGATTTCTCATCATCAAAGTCATCTTGTGTGCTTAAATTCCCAATCAAATTTCCCAAACGTGGCACAAATCTTTCAATGATATGAGGGAGCCGTATTCTCTTTGGGTGCAATAGGTCATTAAAGCTACCTTCTTCACTAGGTCCAGCCACATCATAGTCGTTATGGCTACGCCTACGCTTATTTTTTGAATCTTTTGTTGAATCATCAAATTCATCCTCATAAGGAGTGATGTTGCTATTGCAGCACTGAGCCATAGTTTGGTTGCAATCTTCAATATTTTCCTTGAATACCAAATGGACCCCACATTTCTTAATCTCCACTCCTGGACCGAAGGTTTCAAATTCAAACTCAATCTGATTAAATCCATTGGCATCAATTTGACTTAATTCCTCCGCTTGATTAAAGTATTGGGGGGGGGGGGGGGGTGGGGGAACATAACTCAGCCAAAGGTGATTCGATTCAATCTTACTATATTGTTCGGAAAAAAAAAATAGTCTTTTTTATTAGGTTTGTCATATCCATTGACTTTAAAGGAACAGGTAAACTGATGCGTAATTTTAATAAACCCCCAATTTGCTGAATCAATTAGGTCAAGTGGATGATGCTCACGGAGTGCATAAAACAACGCACAGAACAATCCCCATCAATTTATTACATAATAATGAAGGCACTTGCAAATTCAGTGAAGCCCCCTCACTATGATGACTAAACCATTTTGGGATTTTACTTCTAGGAATAATCATATCATATCCAGGTGTCGCTTTAAAGTTGCCCTGAAACACACAAATCAAGATGTTTAGAACTTCACGAGAGAGAGAGAGAGAGAGAGAGAGAGAGAGAGAGACCTGAAAGTAATGTCTTAGCATTGTTAACAACATGTCGTCATAGCCTTGATTGTCAATCAATTTTACACAATTGAAAAGAGAGAGATATGGCTTAAAAGAATCTTCTGGTCTTAATGGTAATGTTTCTAAAGAGGTACAACCTTCTGCTAGAATATAACCAATATTAATTGGAAGCTCTGGCAATGATCGAAGAAATGTGCAACCACTCAAAAAAAGAAATTCTAGATTAGTTAGTCGAATGATACTTTTAGGAAGACCAACAAAATTATTTCCCATTAGATATAATTCTGTTAAAGAGGATAGGCAACCAAGAACATTAGGGATTACTTGAAGATTGCAATAACTTAGATCCAGTTGGGTCAAAGACCATAAGCCTGATAAAGAACGCTGTAACATGCCCATGGGACAAGTACTTCTTCTTGGCATTAGAGGAAAGTTGAAAAACCTATTCGATGATTTAGATAAGAGTGCTTCACATCTAGAGAGCGAAAGTATTTTAAGATTGTTGGAGGGAAAATTGCAGGACCATTCTCTTATAGCACTTCCACTTAGATCCAATTTAATAAGGCCGGTTAAACGCTCAACTGATAATGGAAGTTCTTCTATCGCAGTTCCATCCAAATTAAGTTCCAACAAACATGACATATTTCCCACAATCTCTAGAAACGTTTTTAGTCTTGAACAGCCAGAAAGAATAAAAACTTTAAGTGACTCCAGGCTAATCTTGTGTGGAAGGCTTTTAAGACATTTACAACCATTCAAATCTAATAGAATAAGCAATTTGAGTTCTCCAAGGGATTCATGAATCTTTGACAATCTTGTACAATGTTGAAGAATCAACTGCTCAAGATTTGGGACTTCGGTGAAGTCCGGAGTCTCAATCAAGTTCCAAGAGTCATGAAGGTCAATGAGTTTTAACCTCTCTAAACTTTGTTATAAAACACCAATCAAATGGAGAAAATTAAGCCCTTATAAACATTACTTTTTCTTTTTAAAAAAAAAAAAAAAAAAAAACTTACCTTGATTCCTTTCCATAATCCTTTGACAAGGCTGCAAGGCATAATGAGTTCAACAAGTTTTTCTGGCTCAAAACTTGTTGGCATGGATTCTAAAGGATATCCATCCCAGTGAATAAAATGTAACTCACTAGAAAGATACTTGTGCCATTGAGGAAAGTGCACATTACTGATTTTAAGTAATCTCAAGTTTTTCATCTTTAAGAAGGCTTCAGCATTCAAGCGTTCCTCTTTTCTTGGAGGTGAGTCAAGAAATATGCTTTTAACTACTTCTTTTCCCTAGTTAAGAAAATAAATAAAGATTGAGTGTATAGCTTTTTTTTTTTGATAGATAACGAAAATTTTATTAGAAAAGTAGCCAACCCGAGTACATTGGGGATGTACTGTGGGGGCAAAAATCAAGAATCAAAATAACAATGATCAAATAAAACAGGAATGGAAGAACAAGTAAAATGCGATAAAGCCACACTCCAAGCAAGGAGAGTCTGACAGAAAAAAGATTTAATCTCTAGCAAGGACCGTTCACATCCCTCAAAACATCTAGCATTCCTTTCACTCCAAATGCACCACATCAAACAATGCGGCACTAGTCTCCAAAGGCCTATATTGCGATGACGCCCAAACTTACCTTGCCAAGATTCAAACACCTCAATTACCTTATGTGGCATAACCCAATGAATTCCAAACAAACAAAACACCAAAGACCACAACTCAAAAGCTAACGGACAATGAAGAAGAAGATAATCTACTGACTCCCCACACCTCTTACACATATAGCACCAATCAAGAACAATAATTCGCCTTCTGCGAAAGTTATCTGTTGTAAGAATTTTACCTAAGGAAGCAAACCATGAGAAAAAAGCTACCCTTCCTACCTTCGATTGCCACACCATTCTCCAAGGGAAAGAAGTAAGATTAGGAGGGTAGAAAGAAAGATATAATCCTCTAACCTCAAAACCTCTACTCCTAGCTGGTTTCCAACAAACTTTGTCAAGGCTAACCTCCCTCACAGTCGTAGAGTAGACAATGCCCATAAACCGATCAAAAGATTCTTGCTCCCAATCTTGAGGTGGACAACGAAATCTAACATCCCAATGAATCCTCCCACCAGACCAACCCATCACCTCTGCCACCGAAGCATCTCTTGCCTTACTAAGACAATAAAGTTTTGGAAAAGCCTCTTTGAGGGTACAATCTCCACACCACACATGCTTCCAAAACTTCACTCTAGTATCGTCAACCACCTCAAACCGTAGGAGTTTAGTGAGTGTATAGCTATAGAGATTATCAAAAACTTATTTGAATTTTCATAAATATATACCACAAGAAAGCTTGAGAGCCTACATAATCATCTTACCTTATTACGTTTCAATACATGAATGACATCCTCTGAAAGCCACAACCTACTACATCAGCCAGGCTCTTCAGGGGATTCACAGCGAACAATTTCATTACCCAATTCTTGTAGCAAATCATGCATCCAAAATTTTCCAAATGAGATAGTTATGAGAGACTTTTCCAGAAGAACAACTATATCAATTTTTGGCTTGACATAGAGAGCTTGTAATATATTTACAACATGATCTTCTTCCATTCCCTTAAAGAAACAAGCAATGTCTAAAAATATGTTTTTCTCTCTTTCCCTCAAGCCATCAAAAGTTATTTTAAGCACATCCGAAATTTGTCTTTCAAGACTTTCTTTTAGCCTACATAGTGCACTTTCCCATTCATCTACACTTCTATGAAATAGGAATCGACCTAAAACTTCAAGAGCCAAAGGAAGGCCTTGAGCATAACAAATAACCTTCTGGGATAAGACCTCATAACCTTCTGAAGGATAATCCTTCTTAAAGGCTTTCAAACTAAAGAAATGAAGAGCTTCATCGTCAGTTTCCTAGCCTTGTATATTTCAACTCTAACCAATTCATGCCTTATCAATAGATGTTGATATCTAGTTATTATAATGATCTTGCTTCCTTGACCAAACCAATTTTGCACACCTACTAATGCTTCTAATTGATCAAGTTGATCCACATCATCAAGAATGGCAAGAACCCTTTTATGACATAATCTTTTCCCTATTATATTGATTCCCCATTGAACATCTAGAAAATCAATATTCTTTTCAGGGAAGATATCAGCAAGAAGTCGTTTTTGTAAAGGAACTAGACCATGTTTTTTACTTTCCTCTCTAACATTTGCAAGAAAGCTGCTACCTTCAAAATAATAATGAAGTTTGTTATAAATGAGTCGTGCTAGAGTAGTTTTGCCAATTCCACCCATACCACAAATTCCTACAAAGCGAACATCATTCAACCCTATGGCTAATAAGTTCACCATTTCCTCCATACAAGAGTTTATTCCAACAAGATCCTTGTGAACAACTGAGTATGTAGAATACAATTTACCAAGTATTTTTCTGACCATCTCTTCAATAACTTTTGCCTCATGTCTACAAAGAAGATAGACAATAATTTTATTGAGTTAGCATAGGCTAGAAAGAGAGAAAAGATTCAACAAATGTATATTTTTTAGATTTATGCATTATGGGAAAGAGAACTCTAAGTTCCATAATACGAAAAGATATAACAAATAAACCAAATAAAACATGTATGTGGGCTCTTTATCTTTTTTTGATAATGTAAGGAACCTTTCTAAAGAAGAGCCCTTTGGACTCACTTCTAGCTAGTAAAACCTGCAAGCAACTAATTACATATTTGGGCTTTTTGACCCAACTATTTGCCTTAAAATTTTAGTCTTTGCTTATCTAAGCAGTTCTGCAAAAATATATAAACTAGTAAGCCATTGTTGTGGGGAAAAAAATTAATAATTTGGGTGATGGTGATATGCATAGTGTCACTACCTCCCCAAATAAAATTTAAAAAAAAAATGTACAGTGGTCTTGGTCAAGAATGATTGAAAAGTATGATTTAAATTAGAAATTAACAACCTTCAATAAACCTTTTGAAAGCGACAATTTGATTTTATATGATTCTTTATTTGTTGAAACTGTTTCTAGATTATTTCACTAAGACATGTTGTAGTATGTTAATTGTATCTTCTTCTTTTCTTCTCTTTGATAAGTTCCTCCCATTCTTCCTCCCAACCAAACAAAGGAAAGTTATATTATATGTGTGTTCTGCAATTTTTTGTGACTACAGTTACGCAAGACGTATCTAGAAGTGCTTTTTGGATTGTTTCTATATATATACATAGACAGATTGATCAATGGGAAGCAGAGTTCAAACGGGTTAATAAAAGCCATGCAAGGAAGATAATATCTATGTCATATATAGACAGAAAATCAGAGATGTCATGCTCAAAGTTTCAAAGACGAAGAACCCATTTTTTCAAATTTATAAAGGATGTCATCAGATTTGGACTTAACTCTTGGGCTATTATTAAACAATATTAAAAGTACAAAATTTGGACTGTATGAAGATATTAAGATAACAATAATAAGTAGCATTATTAAATTCGAAAATAAAATCTTACTTATCGTGTAAATCCCATCCAGCAATACTAGCAACTTGTGTCAAAGCAGCTCTTCACGTGTACACATCCTCTATGTTATCTTTGAAACGCTCTTTGTGTTTAACAAACGCTTCAGCAAAAGCCCCTCTCTGATTGCGCACATCAGTAGGATCCACGTAGTGGAAAACTGGCAGAACTATGAGCCCCTTCTTTTCCATGCACTCAACGATCTTCGCTAGCTCAATCAAGCACCAACTCGACGAAGCGTAGTCTCTGGAGAGAATCACAACAGCAAATCTCGAATCTTCAATTGCTGACAAGAGCTCAGGGGCAATGAACGTTCCTCGCTCAAGCTTTTCATCGTCCCTGAATGTGAATATGCCTTTCTGACTCAGCGCTGCGTATAGATGGTCTGTGAAGTTTTTGCGGGTGTCGGTGCCTCTGAAACTGAGAAAGACGTCGTATTTCCATCCGGGCGTAGAAGAAGAAGAAGAAGGAAAAGATGAGGAGGAGGAGGAAGCGTTTTCTGTGTCCATAAAAGCCATCGGAAATATAATCAAATTGGTTTTGAAGAATAACAGAGAGGCAGCGAGGAATATAATGATGAAATTAGGGAAGAATGAAATGGAAATTGAAGCAGTGACTGAAAAGCTACAAAAATTATATGCTCTTCAGAAATGTGAGTTCACGGATTTAGGAAATTGCAGTCCACCGACCCGCTTGCCAATGAGGGAAAGAGAGGGGAAGATACCAGAAGGTCAGTAAAGTGAGAGGATTACACAACCACCGTAGGCACATGGTCGTATAACCGAACCAAAATTGTGTAGTGAAGTTTGTAGGTAAAGTGTGCAATAAGATTTTTCAATAAAAAAAATGGTGTAAATTATGTAATAGATAAATCATAAAAACATCAATTTATAAGGTTAGAGAAGTTAATGTGGAAAACGTATGTATATTTATTTATTTATTTATTGAATATAAATGAAGGATGGGAACAAAATGGCCTCATGGCTAAGGGTGTTCAGCCAAAACCGACCCAATCCAACCCAATTCACCGAGTTGGATCGGTTTTTAGGGATTGGTGGGTTGGGTTGGGTTGGGTTGGGTTGTGAAATTTTTTTATAGTAGGTTGGGTTGGGATTAAGTCATAAAATTTACAAATTCGCCTAACTCGACCCGACCTTACCCACCTATATTAAATATATATTTAAATTTAAAAAAATATATTATACAATTTTATATTTAATTTTTTTCCCCTCTTTCTAAATAAAACTCAAACTCTAAATTCTCCTCTTTGCAATCTCCTTATTGTCTCATCTCTCTCTCTCTCTCCTATTCTAGGCCCTAAATAAAATCCAAATTCTAAGTTTCCATCATTTAGTTTGTGTTGGTTTGTTGTTATGCTCAAGATTATTAAATTATAAATTTGCTCTTATTTTATGGTGGTGTTGTTATAATGTTCAATTTAATAAATAACAATAATAATTGTAATTAAATAAAAAATTGTCCAATCCAATCTAGGTGGGTTGGGTTGGATTTTTTTTAACCCACTATGGTGAGTTGGGTTGAAAAAACCCCTCAACTTGACCCATACACACCCCTGCTTGTGGCCCAATGACTCTTATGATGTTAGCCATGTTACTCTAGAGGTTCACAATGTCTAATGAAATTAATGAGGTCTTGGTATGACTGTAAATGAACAAAATTGTTTATAAATAGCAGGAACTAGACTTGGGAAAAAACTTGTATGTGTTTGTTTATTTGGCAAACAAGACAAGATCAAGCCCAAATTTTGGCTCAACTAATAATCTAGCCAAGCTTAAACATATAATGTATTTGTAAACAAGCTTGTGAACATGAGACTCAATTTAAGTATATATAATATTATATGTTTATATGTGTAAATATATAAAAATATGCTTATATAGACTTGAGACTAGATTATATAAGTTCATAAAATATCAAATTAATAGTTTTAAAACACTTATACCATAAAATAGTCAAATTCATAGTGAACATTATATACAATTTTTAATAATGCAATGTTTGTGAATGTAATTTTTATAATTGCATAAATAAAAATCATTACATCTAATTAACTCAAATAATATAGTTTTAATTTTAATTTAATTATTAATTACTTTGCAAAGATTGATAAAAGGCTAGAAAATATTATTTTTGGTGTTTATTGTTATGGGAAAAAGAATAAGTTAATAAAGAAGTTTGCAAATAAGCTCCAGCATGTTCGATAAAAAAAATAACTAAGATTGAACATGTAATATAATTTAGTAATGATCTCAAATTCAGCTTGTGTTTGTAATAAAATTAAATGAACAATTATGAACTTTTAATACTCAACTTGACTCGTATATAATCCAAAGTCTCGGGTTCCAAAGTCCTTATCAGTATCTTAGACTACCACTAAAAGAATTCTCCCAGTAATTACATGTCACGTGTGGAATGGGAGGCTACAGCCAAATTAGTATTTAAAAAAAAAGACTTCAAAACTCCTTATTTACATTAAAACCTTAAACTTATAATTATACCCTTTATATGAGAATAATATATTCATTATATTTGTTGAAATTATATAATGGTTATTTCTAAAATGATAACTAATCATCCATTTCTTTCATCAAACCATTTGAATTTATTTGCATATCATTATAAATATACAAATATTTTTTTCTTCACTGTTATCTCTTTTTTTTAGAAATAAAATTAATAATAAATAAAGAACCAAACAATGAAACATTGAGAATATACATATAGCCAAAGCTAAGAGAAAATCCAATTAGATTTTAAATTAGAATTCAATTAGAGTCTAATTTTGCACTATGTGTTCTCTCTAATCTAATTAATTTTTAAAATTTTTTGTGCCAAGTGAGATAATTTAGTGTAGAAAATGAGGAGTCCAATCTCTCTCTCTCTCTCTCTCTCTCTCTCTCTCTCTCTCTCTCTCTCTCTCTATATATATATATATTAATAACCAAAGTTTAGAGAAAATTAATTAGATTCTCAAATTTGCGTCACGTGTCCAATTTAATTTTTAATTTTGTGCCAAATGAATTATTAAGTGTAAAAATTGAAGAATCCAAACCCAATTAATTTCTAAATTAGATTTCAATGGGAGTCTAATTTTCCGACACGTGTCTACCTAAATTTTTAATTTTTGTGGCAAGTGAATTATTGGGTGCAAAAACTGGAATTTAAATCATATATATATATATATATATATATAACTAAAGCTTAAAGAAAATTCAATTAGAATCAAATTTAGATTTTGCTTTTGTTAGCTTTCTATAAAAATTAAATTGTTTAAATTTTTGCCGATATTTTTTCTCTAAACTAATGAGCATAATTTTTTATACTGTTTCTATTCAGATATTTTGTATGCGAAGATCTTAAATCTAAAAAATTGTAATTGAGTTAAACGATCAGATACACCTATCCTCATTCAATTTAGGAGATACTACCTGACTAATCTATTTTTTTAATTTTGTGTTGTATTTAGTAGAATTTTATGTACAATTATTGTGAATTAATATTTGACGAAAACCACATTTTCGTCCCTACATTTTCACCCAATTCCCATTTTGGTCCCTAACTTTTTTTTTCCATTACTTTTAGTCCCTATCTTGGAAAACGCATCTCATTTTTGTCGGCCAAAATGGCCCAATACCACTTTTTTTTGAAATTTTTAGCAAAAAATCACTGTTTCGGAAATAAATAGCAGAGTACCACTTTTTCTGAAAATCGAGTTTCAGAAACTCGAGTTCCCCTCAATTCTGCCACCGTAGCATTGCTGACATGGAATTTCTATGATTAAAAAAATTTATGTGGTACTCGAGTTTGAGAAACTCGAGTTCCATGCAACACTTATATCAAACTCGAGTACGTTTTATAAATAAAATGCAGGAAAAAAAAATTTTACACAGTACTCGAGTTTGGGAAACTCGAGTACTGTGTAAATTTTTTTTTTTTTTTTTTTTTGTTTTTGTTTTTGTTTGGGGATAATGAACAAATAAACATAAATGTAAAAATAAGTGACTTTTTTATGTTTTTATTTATTTAAACAGAAGCACTGTAAAGTATAGAGATTTTAATTTCAAAATATGAATTTAATTTCTACATTAATTAAAATTGTTCATTGTTTTCTCATAAAAATTGTTCACTGTTTTCTATATAAACTATTTCTACGATTTTGAATAAAATTATTTTCTGTTCAGCATTATTTAAGAAATTGTTCACTCTCTTTTCAGCATAAATTATTTTCTGTTTACTATTTAAAAAATTGTTCATTGTTTTCTCATAAAACACCTAGTGAAATCGCGTTTTCTAAATTTAAACGCTAAATCTGAATGTTTTTTTATGTTTGAATTTCACAATAATCGAATATATTTTTCTGCATTGATAAAATCTGTTTCTACATTAATAAAATTTGCTCTTTGCACATCAAATTTAATGTATATTCAAATCTACTTACTGCATTCATTAAATTTTTTTTTTTTTTGCATTAATTAAAACTATTCACTGTTTTCTCATAAAAATTGTTCACTATTTTCTACATAAACTATTTCTAGCATTGGCGCAGTTATTGCACTTAAATGGTTTTTGTGTTTTTTTAAATATGTAACCATATGTATAATGAACAAACTCCATGAAAGAAAAATGAATGATTCGTATAAATCACCTAATGGTAAATGCCTCGAAAAATTCGAATTTGTAAAAAAGTTCGAATTAGTTGAATGTAGAAATTCGAGAAAAATCGATGGAAAATCAATGAACGTACCAAATCATGAAGGTGTACATAAGATGTACAGATAGTCTAGACTTGTTGAGAAATTTTATTTCATTGAAAGTACAAAATAATGAAAATTCAATGGCAAAGTATGTACGTTAGATGTATAGATCGTATGAATTTGTTTAAAAATTTGAATTCTTTGAATGTACAAAACTGTGAAAACTCAGGGAAAAATTGTTTACATTAGATGTACAGATAGTATGAATTTGTTGAAAAATTTGAATTTGTTGAGTGTGTAAAATCGTGAAAATTCAAATGAAAATTGAAGAACATACCAAAAGTAAACTTAATGGAAAATTAATTACATTAGATGCACAGATCATCTATTTTTTTTGCATTGATAAAATCTGTTTTTACATTAATAAAATTTGCTCTCTGCACACCATGTTCACCGCTTTCTCATAAAAATTGTTCATTGTTTTTCGCATAAACTGTTTCTAGCATTATGCATAAAATTATTTTTTGTTCAACATTATTTAAAAAATTGTTCACTCTCTTTTCTGCGTAAATTATTTTCTGTTCACTATTTAAAAAATTGTTCACTGTTTTCTCATAAATTATTTCTAGCATTCTACATAAAATTATTTTCTGTTCAGCATTATTTAAAAAATTGTTCACTCTCTTTTCTGCGTAAATTATTTTCTGTTCACTATTTAAAAAATTGTTCGCTGTTTTCTCATAAAACACCTAGTGAAATTGTGTTTTTTAAATTAAAAAGCCAAATCTGTATGTTTTTTCATGTTCGAATTTCACAATAATCGAACTTTTTTTTTTTTTTTGCTTTGATAAAATCTATTTTGATACACACTTTGTCAAAATTATTCAACAATGATGGATTGTGATTGGTTGTTTATCACTTTCTAATAAACTCACTATTTTTTCTACTTCACCTATAGTCTACCATGTAGAAGTATAGAACAAGTGTGACAAAATGAGTAGAAATTAGAGATGATTTGAATACAATGAATTGTAATGTATTGAAAATTTCCCTTTATTACATTTTATTATTATTATTACTATTACTCCTTATTTAGTTTATCGAAAAAGTTAAACATTTTTGGGTTTATCCAAAAATCTATGCCACAAAATACATGGTGGGAAATCTAGACCAAAGAACTGCCAAAATAAAAAATTGAGTGGCATTGTTGCTGTACTTAAATAATTTGTCACAAGCAACATAAATTACCAACCAACCAAAAAAAAAAAAAAAAAAAACAGAAACTACATCCACCTAATCAAATAAAGGTAGTAGGTTGGGTTTTTAGTTTTCACATACAACTTTGAAGCAGGTTCTTGACCAAATATTTTGTTTTTTTAAAGTCTTTCAATATCAGATTTGTTATATACTTTCCCTCTGTCTAGGGGCTGAGAGAATAGAATCTATATGTCTGGAAAAAAAAATGTTTGTAATAGAATCTATGTTGGTTTAATGGCTGCAATCGTGCCTGAAAAATAAAATAAAATGTAGCTCAATAATCAATTTTCTATTATGACTTTTACCTCAAAGCATGTTTTGAGTATCCGTTTGTGTGAGTGATTTTGAACTTGTTTCTGTGTTTTTTTGGTGTTTGAAAGTAGTTGTGTCTGTTAAAAGTACTGAATGTTGGTGTTATGATCCTTAACACTCAAAACTATTTGTAAGATGGATTTTGGCTCAAGTAGGACATGATATACTGTTCACTATTTTCTGCATAAAATATTTCTAGTATTCTACATAAAATTATTTTCTGTTCAGCATTATTTAAAAAATTGTTCACTCTCTTTTCTGCGTAAATTATTCTCTGTTCACTATTTAAAAAATTGTTCGTTGTTTTCTCATAAAACACCTAGTGAAATCATGTTTTCTAAATTTAAACGCCAAATTTAAATGCTTTTTCATTTTTGAATTTCACAATAATCGATCTGCATTGATAAAATCTGTTTCTACATTAATAAAATTTGCTCTCTACACATCATGAGTTAGTACAAATTTAATATTGATGATTTTTGTCATTTAAAAGAAGGTCGTTTTTTCTTTTAATAGATAAATTGTATTTTAATATATTAAGAAATAATTATTTTGTATTTTTTTTATTTGTTGATAGTTTCTTAATACTAAATAGATGATACACATTTTTTGTTTATATTTTAATCCCCTCAATCAAACTTCTATCTCCATCTCTAAATCCAAAATGGCCGAAACACATTGGAATGACCCTGAAACACATCGGAATGACCTGAAATTATTCCCGAGGTGGAACATGTGGTGCTACTACTGAAACAAAATGGTAATATAATAGCAATTTCTAAGGTTCTACTATTTTTAAACTTAGTTTCCGTTTATAGCTTATTTAGCTGTTTGCTAAACTTTCTGCTAAAAGTGTGCTAAAGTATATTTGTACTTCGAAAAAATTTGAAAAGGTGAAAAATAATGCAGGAAAAAATGAAGTTTTAAAAAGCTGTACACAAAAACTAAAAGGTAAAAGTTGAAATTGATGCCAAACAGACTATGCAAATGCCAAACAGATTATTAAGAATTAAATCCTTCACTAACCAATATTTCACTATGCAAATGGCTCAATTTTGCTAGATAGTCCAGATAGATACAGACAGATGTTCAAAAGTTACAACTGTTTACTAGCATACGTAAAAAGAGATCTATTAGATTCCCAAGATTTGAAAGATTCCCAGACAGACGCAGACAGACTATTACTCATTAGTACTAATTTCCATACCACCAACAGATTAACTTGAGTTCAATTTACCTACTCAAGTTACTTTACCATGGTTCATTTCACCTATAAAAGAGACGGACTATTATGACAGAAGACAAGTTTCTAAGATTCTAAGCTTTTAAGTTCCAAGTTTTAGAAAGCCTTTTGTAATAGCCTTCCATCTCTCTCAGAAAGACTTTTGTACTCTCTCCCCTCTTGTAATCTTGTAACCTTTCTCTTTAGACAGTTTTATTTGCAAGCTTGTATCAAAGACAGCAATTTGTTTTCAAGTTTATCAAAGACTGAAGTTTTTATTCAAGTAAGATTTTACTAGTTTCTATTTTCATATTCCACACTGTATTTTAACCTTATTTTGAATATATCTATTTTGCTATTTACTTCTTTATTATCTATTTTATCATTGTTTATGCTTCCATATTATTGCTGTGCTTTTTCCTGGATAGTCATTGCTATTAGAGCATCCAGATCATAAAACACCTAATGAACATTGAATAATTTATGCAGAAAAAATAGTAAACAATTTTTCAAATAATGCTGAAGAGAAAATACTTTTATGCAGAATGCTAAAAATAGTTTATGCAGAAAACAGTAAAAAATTTTATCAGAAAATAGTGAACAGTTTTAATTAATGCAGAAAATAGATTTTATGAATGCAGTAAGCAAATTTGAATATACAGTAAACATGATGTACAAAGAGCAAATTTTATTAATGCAAAAAAACCAATTCGATTATTGTGAAATTTAAACATGAAAAAGCATTCAAATTTGGCTTTTAAATTTAGAAAACACGATTTTAATAGATGTTTTATGAGAAAATAGTGAACATTTTTTTAAATAATGAACATAAAATAATTTACACAGACGCCAACTATAATCATACGAACCACATGCAGAAAACAGTTTGAATTAATATAGAAAACAGATTTTATGAATGCAGTAAGCAGATTTGAATATACAGTAAACATGATGTAGCACCAACTATGGCATTTGAAGACACGTCACTAGCCTGCTGCTGTAGCACCAACTGTAGTCATACGAACCACATGCGCCAACAGACTGTAGGTGAAGTAGAAAAAATAGTGAGTTTATTAGAAAGTGATAAACAACCAATCACAATCCATCATTGTTGGATAATTTTGACAAAGTGTGTATCAAAATAGATTTTATCAATGCAAAAAAAAAAAAGTTCGATTATTGTGAAATTCGAACATGAAAAAACATACAGATTTGGCTTTTCAATTTCAAAAACACAATTTCACTAGGTGTTTTATGAGAAAACAGCAAACAATGTTTTAAATAGTGAACAGAAAATAATTTATACAGAAAAGAGAGTGAACAATTTTTTAAATAATGCTGAACAGAAAATAATTTTATGCAAAATCAGAGAAATAGTTTATGTAGAAAACAGTGAACAATTTTTATGAGAAAACAATGAACAGTTTTAATTAATGCAGAAAACAGATTTTATAAATGCAATAAGCAGATTCGAATATAGAGTAAACATAATGTGCAGAGAGCAAATTTTATTAACGTAGAAACAAATTTTATCAATGCAGAAAAACAAATTCAATTATTGTGAAATTTAAACATGAAAAAGCATTTAGATTTGGCGTTTAAATTTAGAAAACACGATTTTACTAGGTGTTTTACGAGAAAACTGTGAACAATTTTTTAAATAGTGAACAAAAAATAATTTATGCAGAAAAGAGTGTGAACAATTTTTTAAATAATGCTGAACAGAAAATAATTATTTTGTATTTTTTATTTGTTGATAGTTTCTTAATACTAAATAGATGATACACATTTTTTGTTTATATTTTAATCCCCTCAATCAAACTTCTATCTCCATCTCTGAATCCAAAATGGCCAAAACACATCGGAATGACCTAAAATTATTCCCGGGGTGGAACATAGGGTGTTACTACCGAAAAAAAATGGTAATATAATAGCTATTTCTAAGGTTCTACTATTTTTAAGCTTAGTGTCCGTTTACAGCTTATTTAGCTGTTTGCTAAACTTTTTGTTGAAAGTGTGCTAAATTACATTTGTACTTTGAAAAAATTTGAAAAGGTGAAAAATAATGCAGGAAAAAATGAGGTTTTAAAAAGCTATACACAAAAACTAAAAGTTAAAAGCTGAAATTGATGCCAAACAGACTCTTATCTCTCTGAAGGTTTTATTTTTTTGCATAATTTTTTTCTTCTTTCTTAGATAGTTGTAATAAATAAAAGAGAGAAAAAAATGTTCTAGAATTAAATAATTTAGCAAGCAATAACTATGCAGTAATACCATATTTTTATTAGAATC
Source organism: Quercus glauca (assembly GCA_023736055.1). NCBI lineage: Eukaryota > Viridiplantae > Streptophyta > Magnoliopsida > Fagales > Fagaceae > Quercus > Quercus glauca. Next base: position 1,377,950 of record CM043323.1, read on the forward strand.
CAACAACTCCTCAGCTATAGTGTGTGTATGTATATTTTGCTAGCACATAGAGTATTAGAAGTGAATTTAACCCAACGAAAGATTTGTTAAAATTCACATCCAACAAAGAAATATTGCATGATGTAAAATAACTTAGAGTTACACAAAGTGTAACTAGGACCCAAATCCACATGTATATCATACTCTCAAATCTAACGCCGTCTCCATCTAAATAGTCTCCCCTCGATCTAGCTACCAAAAGCTCGAGCTAATGAACTCACATTCTTGTGTATTTTTTTTTAACACATCTGTTTTTCCTACATCACCAAACAAAAAACATGAATCTATTAGGACTGTTATTAGTTGTGTCTTGATCTGATCTTAATGCTAGCATTTTTTATGTTATTTTTGAAATAGAGTTTAGCAAGTCATCTTTGGTGATCTGGAGATCCTCAGGCAATTTGCTAAGCAGTTTGCAAGTACTTTCAATTCAGAGCAGACCTATAATTTGATTGTTAGGCTGCAGCAAAATGTCATAAGAACTGAACCATTGAATTGTGGTTTTTGTACAATTGTTTATCTCTGAGTTGTGGACTTCTTTTATTGTAATTTTGGATTGTTCTAGCTTCATGTTGAATGAAATTTCTTGAATATGCCAATGTACACGTACGAGAGTCTTAGAGGCGTCGAGCACATCATGGTCGACAAACCTACAAAACTAAGTATAGATACCACCGCAATAGAGTTCATTTAAACATCAAATTTAAACAAGAAAAACAAATTCGATTATTGTGAAATTTAAACATGAAAAAGTATTCAAATTTGGCTTTTAAATTAAGAAAACACGATTTCACTAGGTGTTTTATGAGAAAACAGTAAACAATTTTTTTAATAGTGAGCAGAGAATAATTTTCACAAAAAAGAGAGTGAATTTTTTTTTTTTCAATAATGTTGAACATAAAATAATTTTATGCAAAATACTATAAATAGTTTATGCAGAAAATAGTGAACAATTTTCATGAGAAAACAGTGAACAGTTTTACTTAATGCAGAAAATAGTTTTACTTAATGAACAGTTCTACATTCAACTAATTCGAACTTTTTTACAAATTCAAATTTTTTGAGGCATTTACCGTTAGGTGATTTATGCGAATCATTCATTTTTCTTTCATGGAGTTTGTCCATTATTCAGATGGTTACATATTTAAAAAAACACAAAAACCATTTAAATGCAATAACTGCGCCAATGCTAAAAACAGTTTATGCAGAAAATAGTGAACAATTTTTATGACAAAACAGTGAACAGTTTTAATTAATGCAAAAAGAAAATTTTATGAATGCGGTAAGCAGCTTCGAATATATAGTAAACATAATGTGTAGAGAACAAATTTTATTAACGTAGAAACAGATTTTATCAATGCAGAAAAACAAATTCGATTATTGTGAAATTTAAACATGAAAAAGTATTCAGATTTGGCTTTTAAATTTAGAAAGCACGATTTCACTAGGTGTTTTATGAGAAAACAGTAAACAATTTTTTAAATAGTGAACAGAGAATAATTTGCACAAAAAAGAGAGTGAATTTTTTTTTCAATAATGCTGAACAGAAAATAATTTTATGCAAAATACTATAAATAGTTTATGCAGAAAATAGTGAACAATTTTCATGAGAAAACAGTAAACAGTTTTACTTAATGAACAGTTCTACATTCAACTAATTCGAACTTTCTTACAAATTCAAATTTTTCGAGGCATTTACCGTTAGGTGATCTATGCGAATCATTCATTTTTCTTTCATGGAGTTTTTCCATTATTCAGATGGTTAAATATTTAAAAAAGCACAAAAACCATTTAAATGCAATAACTGCGCCAATGCTAAAAACAGTTTATGCAGAAAATAGTGAACAATTTTTATGACAAAACAGTGAACAGTTTTAATTAATGCAAAAAGCAAATTTTATGAATGCGGTAAGCAGCTTCGAATATATAGTAAACATGATGTGTAGAGAACAAATTTTATTAACGTAGAAACAAATTTTATCAATGCAGAAAAACAAATTCAATTATTGTGAAATTTAAACATGAAAAGCATCCAGATTTGGCTTTTAAATTTAGAAAACACGATTTCACTAGGTGTTACATGAGAAAACAGTGAACAATTTTTAAATAGTGAACAGAAAATAATATACGCAAAAAAGAGAGTGAACAATTTTTTAAATAATGCTGAACAGAAAATAATTTTATGCAGAATGCTAGAAATAGTTTATGTAGAAAACAGTGAACAATTTTTATGAGAAAACAGTGAATAGTTTTAATTAATGTAAAAAAAAAAATTAATGAATGCAGTAAGTAAATTTGAATATACAGTAAATATGATGTGCAAAGAGCAAATTTTATTAATGTAGAAACAGATTTTATCAATGCAGAAAAATATATTCGATTATTGTGAAATTCAAACATGAAAAAGCATTTAGATTTGGCATTTAAATTTAGAAAACACGATTTCACTAGGTGTTTTATGAGAAAACAATGAACAATTTTTTAAATAGTAAACAGAAAATAATTTATGCAAAAAAGAGAGTGAACAATTTCTTAAATAATGCTGAACAGAAAATAATTTTATGCAAAATTGTAGAAATAGTTTATACAGAAAACAATGAACAATTTTTATGAGACAACAATGAACAATTTTAATTAATGTAGAAATTAAATTTATATTTTGAAATTAAAATCTCTATACTTTACAGTGCTTCTGTTTAAATAAATAAAAACATAAAAAAGTCACTTATTTTTACATTTATGTTTATTTGTTCATTATCCCCAAACAAAAAAAAAAAAAAAAAAAAAAATTTACACAGTACTCGAGTTTCCCAAACTCGAGTACTGTGTAAATTTTTTTTTCCTGCATTTTATTTATAAAACGTACTCGAGTTTAGTATACTCGAGTACCGTGTTGCATGGAACTCGAGTTTCTCAAACTCGAGTACCACATAAATTTTTTTAATCATAAAAATTCCATGTCAGCAATGCCACGGTGGCAAAATTGAGGGGAACTCGAGTTTCTGAAACTCGATTTCCAAAAAAAGTGGTACTCTCCTATTTATTTCCGAAACAGTGATTTTTTGCTAAAAATTTCAAAAAAAAGTGGTATTGGGCCATTTTGGCCCATTTTTGTCCCTGTCGTTACATCAGAGATAGAAAATGCATACGTGGTAAACAGAGTGCACTGTTGACACACTAAAAGCTGACGTGGCATTAATCTAAATTTAAAAAATTAATTTATTAATTTTAACTAAATAAAAAAAATCAAAATAGAAATAAAAATAAAAATTCATATGAATTAAAATATAAAAGTATCTTGAACAAAAATATCAACCCGGACTTAAGTTCTCAAAATTGAAAACCAAAAATCACTAATAACTCAAAAAATAAGATCACAAAATTAAACGTAAGATCCACATGAACCCCCTAGCAAAAGCAACAAAATGTCAAACCCCAATAGAGCTGAGATTCAGAAATCAAAGCAAAAGAGAGGGTGAGACACGGTGAGAGTTGAGAGAGCTGGAGAGAGGAGAGAGAGGCAGACCCACCACCACGCCACCATCACCAGACCACCCCCACAACCTAGCAACAACCCACACCACAAGCCGAGCTGTCTCGGGCGGAGGCTGCGTCGTCGTGGCATGTTCCGCTGCCGGACACGCTGAAGGAAACCGTAGAAAATGAGAGGACAGACCCACATGGAAGAACTCGAGTAGGTCCTCGAGGTTCTCGAGCGTGGTCAGAATCGCATGGAGACTCTTGGCTTCGTGAAGTCATCGTCGACCCAGAAGTCCTTGATGAAAACGAACCTGGCTCGACCGGTGTCCTCAACGGCGTCGTATTCGAGGTTGAATTGCCTCTTTTGTTGATGTTGTTGTTGTTGTGGTGGTGCTTTCTGAGAGCTTTGACGGAGTTGAGAAAGTGAGACCGCGAAATTGAGTGGATAGCGTCACTGAGCTTGTCGTGAAGGTCCCAGATTTTCTTCAGAATCGCTTTGATTTCTTCCAGTTCCAAAATCTGCCTGAGGTTATACGACGCGTCGCTTGGATCTGAGGTTTGTGTTTGGTTTCTCAGAAAGTATAAGAAAATTTGGGTTTTGAGTTTGGGGATCGAAAATCTGGGTTTGAATTTAGTGTTTGGGGCCCGAAAATTTGGACTTGATTTTTGTGTTTGATGTTTTGGTGGTGTGGGGGTTTGAAATATGGGTTTGAATTTGGGTTTGAATTTAAATTTTTGAATCTAGGTTTGAATTTGGGTTTGAATTTAATTTTTTGGGTTTTCAATTTGCTGGGTTTTTGTTCTTGTTCAAATATTTAATGTGTTCATGTTTAACTTATCAATTTTATCTGGGTTTGTCAAGAATGTTGGCGTGAATTCTAATTCTGGGTTTCGGCTATGAGGTTTGAATTTTTTGGGTTTTAAATTTTGTTTTCATGTTTAATTTCTTGTTCATGTTTAATTTGATGTGGATCTATAGTTTAATTTTCTGTTTTTATTTTATGGGTTTGTGATTTTTGGATTTTAATTTTGTGTTATTAGATCTGGGTTTGTATTCTTGTTCAAGACTTGCTTAGATCTCAATTTATGTAATTTTTGGATTTTATTTCTTTTTTTTTTTATTTTTTTAATTTAGTTAAAATTAAAAAATTAATTTTTTTAATGACGTGGCTTTTTTAAATGCCAAATAACATTTTATTATTATTATTTTAATGCCACGTCAGCTTTTAGTGTGTCAACAATGCACTCCGTTTGTCACGTGTGCATTTTTCGTCTCTAATGTAACGGTAGGGAAAAAAACGAGACACGTTTTCCAGGATAAGGATTAAAAACGATGAAAAAAAGTTAGGGACCAAAGTGAAATTGAGTGAAAATGTAGGGACGAAAATGTGATTTTCATCTTAATATTTTATATGTAGTATCTAATAATAATTTTCAAAATTATATACATAATAGCAATGTAATGAGAAATTTGGCGTAACTAATATCATGATAATTATAAGGAAAAATAATTTTAGTCCCTCTAAATGTCATGGTCAAGCTAATGTTCTATACCTTTAATAACTTAAGGTAACATCAATAGTACCACTTCAATTTATTATTCTCGTTGAATATCTTTGTTTAGCATAGGTAGTGAAAATTCAAATTTCACCATAACTAAATAATAAATACCAAATAAATACTATTCCATCTCAACTAACAAAAAAAAGCGCCTAGACAACAACCCCCTACGTGTTGACATCGTATAAGCTATTTAAATCTCTCGATCCAATTAATGTCGGTGATTCCTACCTTTCCTATATATTTCTAAGATTGATTTTTTTTTTTTAAATTATTGGATTCAAAGGTTTCCAGTTCAGAATAATATCTCGTGGTTCTACGGTGTCGTTTCGTTATAGGTATTCAAATTCAAGTGCATTAACCATGTCAGGAAACTCAGATTGCAAAGTCTACATTGGTAAGTTTCATTTGAATTCCCTTTCACCTCGAAAGCCTTATGAATTTTGTTAATTTTGTTTTGCTTGGATTGGTTAGAAACCTTTAAAAATTTTGATTTTTGGTATTTGAAAAACAAATTGCTAAAATTGAATTGGGCATGTAATAGTTCATTGAAACTTTTTAAGTTCATTATTCTATGTTTTCATCTAAACTATTTGATTTTAGATTTGGAGTTTAGTGCAGAAATCTCTGTGAATGTGTGTGAAAAGTGAGCTCTGTTTGAGTTTATAAAGTAAAGCTATGTGTTATTGATTTATTTCCTTAAATTATTTGTAGTTGATGGATTCTCTGTAATCAATTGAATATGTTTGTTTTGTAGTTTTTGAAGATGTAACAAATAAAGCATTAAGCCTGTGATATATTTAATTTTTCCTTGCTTTTTGTATGGTTTTTTATTCTGATACATTCATTGATATGAAAGAAGTGTATTTAATTCAAATTGTTAGTGAGGTGGGGCTTCTCTTGCCTTTTCTTTTTAAAATGAAAAATTCCCCTTAACAGTTATTAATAGGTACAATTTGTTCTGAGGTGGTTATTATTCATTTTCATACAATGGCAATCTGCATGAGAGGGTCAGCGATAGGGTCTTGTATGATATATTGATTCAAGCAGGGCGGGTGGTAGACTTGTACATTCCCTGAGGCAAGGAAACTGATAAACCTAAAGGTTTTGCGTTTGCAGAATATGAATCTGCAGAGGTTGCAAACTATGCCGTCCAGCTTTTCTCTGGCCTTGTGTCCCTCTACAATCGAACACAGGACTATATTGCTCATCACAGTAATTCCTTAGGTTACTATCTATCAAATGTGCTATACAACAAGCCATGCGAGGAAGCGGCTTTTACACAAGTTGCTAGTATTGCTCGATGGGATTTACACCATAAAAGTAGTATTTTCTTTTCTAATAATAATGTTACTTATTATTGTCACTTTTTTTTCGCAGTCCAAATTTGGTACTTTTTGTTCCATATATATTTAATGAATCAAAACTCGTTATAGATTTGTTGAGAGTACCTAGTCTAGATTTGTTGCTTAAGAATAATTTAATTCTTGGTTTCTATGCTCAGCATATGTCCTCTGTTCATGCAAGATAATTCTTTTGGTGGTTAATTCTCTCTCTCTCTCTCTCTCTCTCTCTCTCTCTCTCTCTCTCTCTCTCTCTCTCTCTCTCTCTCTCTCTGTTAGGAGCCTTAACTGTCTATATTATTTTACCATCCTACCCAACTGGAACTTTAAATTTTATAGTTTTGGTAAAATTTTTGGTAAAAAGGTGATGGTAGACTTGCATGTTCCACTTGCAATAATTTATGTATGCATATATATTGGCAGTAGCTGCTATATGTTGGTAGTGGTTGTTAGCATTTCCATGGCTTTAAGAAGTTATTTGGATGCAGAACTGCTAAAGTTTTAAATTTCAGAAGAAGCAGATTGTAATTGCTTTTTGCAGCCAAAATTTAACTATTTGTTCCATCAGGAGTGGGAATCTACTGCCACTGCTGCAATGGCCATAGCCCATGACTACAACAGAAGACTGATTTTACTATGAATACCATGACATCTGCTGCCAACCTGTTTTGTCCTGTTATGAAAATTGGCTACCAACATGATACAGAATCAACAAGCAAGCAACAAGGCAGATCCTGAAAAATAGGACCTGGACATGGCAAGAGCCAAAGATCAAACAAGGTCAATGATTGCATTTTTATTCTTATAAAATTATCTGTAAATTAAAGGCACACACTTATGGCAAAGATGTAGAAATACTACATGAATCAATATAAAAAAAAGAAAAAAAATTGCGGCACTTCATATTTCATACTCAAAGAGTAGCCTATATCTCCCTTTGTTCCCTTAAAAAAGGGTCTTTTACAACTATTAAAACACGGCTTTGTTTGATCTCAAAAGTTAAATGCAGTTGGCTGGAATTGTTTGAATGGGCTATCACTCACCTCAAAGGCGATTGCTTTAAAGCTGCTATTTGAAAATTGGCTTGGTGGGCTGCTGTGTATTATCTATGGGAGAAGAGGAATGCTATCATCCACTCAAGGAAGATAAACATAGGAGCAGATGGTTAAGGATATTTAGAGGGACGTCAAAGGCAGAGTGGAGAGCAAAAGTAGAGCAACTGACTCAGTGCCTAACAGAATATTGTGTTGTAAATGGGGCATTAACCCTGCTTTTCTGTGTAAAAGGCTATGTTAGGCTGTCTGTGTTTGCTGCTGTGATGCTTGAAGATTGGTGTTAGGGTGCTGTGATGCTTGAAGATTGCACTGCTGTGCTTCTGTTCTGTATCTGGTGTTACAAAGGCTTGCTCATTCGCAAGCTGTTTGGTGCCCTTCGGGGCCTTGTGTAACACTCTTTGTTGTTGTGGTATAGTAGTTGTATATATTTTTCAGTCTTCCTTACTCCAATCCCTCTTAAGATAATTTCTAACAGTAGAATCAATCTTTTAAAAAATAGTAGCTGGAGGGGTAGGGTCACTTGCTTACGTATAATCTATGCACATGCAAAGAATTCGATAAGCTAGTTCCCAATAACAACCAATATTTAGTTTTATGTAGTTGTCAGACCATGGCCGCTACTTGCACACCAACTCTATTGTACAATGATTTCTTAATTTGTGAGTGTGAGTGTGAGTTGATGTTGCATCTTGAGTCCCTCCAATAAATAAAGAAAGATCATTTGCCTCAATATTCATATACTTGTCTTGCAAATTCCTCAATAATAATACTAATGTAGATTGATTTTTTTTTTTCGTGTGTTCAGAATGACTAGTATGTTATAATTACATCATTTTGAGTTTAATTAGTACTATAAAGATATATCAACATTGAACATGGGAAGAAACTTCAAATAAAATGCTACATAATGTTATTAGTCTAAATTAAGTATTAAAAAATTACTAAAACTTTTAAGAAATAAAATGCTACGTAATGTTATATTTTAGGACTAAGACTAAGTATAGTAGTTGTATATATTTCAGTCTTCCTTACTCCAAGCAGATAAATTCTAACAGTAGAATCAATCTCTTAAGAAATAGTAGCTGGAGGGGTAGGGCCACTTGCTTACGTATAATCTATGCACATGCAAGAATTCCATATGCTAGTTCCCATTAACAACCAATATTTAGGGTCTATTTGAATACTGCTTATTGTTAAAAATTGAAAACTGAAAATACTGTAGCAAAATAATTTTTAAATGTGTGAATAATGCCGTGGGACCGATTTTTAATAAAAATTTTGTTGAAAAAAGAAGTTTATGGGTCCCGTAAACAGTACATGGGACCCACTGACAGACGCTAGATGCAGCTGAAAATTCATTTCAGCTCTATCCAAACGTTCACTTAGCCTCCGTTTGGGTACTGCGTTTTGCGTCCACGTGTGGACGCAAAACGCGTTTCACCCCTTTTTTTTTTTTCTCTGTGCCGTGATTGTTGACCTGAAAGGTGTGAACAATGCACACCTCAGCAACTTTTCCAGCACCTTTTAATCAACTTTTCAACAACTTTTTAGTCATGGGGCCCACAAATCCCATTTTTTAACAATTTTTTCATTAAAAATAGGTCCCACGGTACTATTTACACATTTAAAAATTATTTTACTACAGTGTTTTTCAGTTTTCAGTTTTCAACTGTATCCAAATGGACCTTTACTATTCATTTGAGAACAACTTATTTACCTTAAACTGAAAATTTTTTGCAGAAAGTATTATAAATAAAGATAAAAGTTACATGAATAGTACATTGAGACTCATAAATAGTTAAAAAAAAATATAATGAAACTTATAAATAATAGTAAAAATAAGTTAAAATTATAAATAAATTGAAATTTTCGACTTGTCTTAAACAGACCCTTTACATAGTTGTCAGACCATGTAATAGAAGGACCGCGACTTGCACACCAACTCTATTAAAAAATGAATTCTTAATTTGTGAAGGCCGGACCCTCTGTCTCATAGTGATAGTGCCCATTCGCAATACATCTACAATTTCCTAATAACTTGTTCCTATATTTCCAATTGCTTCCATGACCACACAAACACAAACAGTCTCTTCTTTTTCTTAACCAATGCACATGCGAAGACTTCCATATGATGCTAGTTCCCATTAACATTTAACAACCAATAATATATTTATATATATATATATATATAAAATATTATATTATGTTTAGTCTAATTAGTTGTTGGAGTAGGATTGTAGGAAGATACCTGGAAGACTAGGTTGCGTTAGTTTCTTACCTAACTTCAGGAATGAGCCAACCTTACTCCACGCGGAACTTGTATGCAGGACTTCCTAGTTCCTACTCTTCTTCTTACTTCATTTCTACTCTTCTTACATACACTTCAACTATAATATTTACACGTACGCTGCTTTGGCTCCGAAGGGAAATTTACTTTTAAATTTTTAATTAAGGTCTTGTTTTTAACTTGACCGCTAAAGTAAACATAAATATTTCCAAGAAAGAAATGACTACACGTGCTACATCAAACTTTGTTCACAAGAAAGTCAAAAAAAAAAAAAAAGCTCTACCCAACCTTTAGAAATTTCCAAGCAATGACATACTTTTCTTCCAAGATAATTTTGGTTTTTACAAATAGTGTCGCGATAAATCATAAAGCAGCTTTCTAACAGTAGAATCTTGTCACCACCAAAATTGATGCATATAATAAGATCAATCTTTTAAGAAATAGCAGCTAGAAGAGTAGGGCCACTTGCTTACGTATAATCTATGCACACATACGAAGAATTCCATATGCTAGTTCCCATTAACAAACAATACTTAGTTTTTAAGTAATTTTTAAGAGGAGGAGAGCTCCTTGCACACCAACTCTATTAAAAAATGATTGTTGACTTGTGCAGGCCAGACCCTCCGTTTCATAGTGCCCAACTGCCCATTCGCAAGACACCAGCAATTTCATAAATCTGCAGTTTCAACTTTCAACAATAGCAACTAGACTATATATGTGAGTTAAACGAGACAATAGAAACCCGAACCATTTAAAAATAATTAAATAAATAATTTGAGGTAAACAAATAAAATAAAATAAAGACATTATTGGCTTAATTATTATTTGGTGTGACTTGTGATCTTTACAATACACAAGTCAATCTTAATTGGCAATATATAATAGACATTAATTATTATTATTATTTTAACCAAAAAAAAAATTATTATTATTATTATTATTAATTTCTTTATATAAAAAAATTTCAATTTTTAACATATTTAATTTGGATAATGGCATATATTCAAAAATATATATTTAACATTGTAGGGGCGGGTTTTGGTTCCTAAGCCCAAAGGGGGAACGATTCAAGCCGAAAGAGCCCAATACAATGAATTTGTAGAGAGTGGGCTTAAAAGCTAGGTTTCAATGGATCAAACAACATGCACAACGAATCAAAGATAGTAAGAAAGTGAGGGAAGACAAGCTCTGTGCAAAGAAAACCTTCCTTGGCAAAATCTGAGAAGAGTGGTCCTTAGGTATATTGCTTTTGAACATGGATACAATTACAGTTCTTGTTGCTACAGTATTTTCTCTATAAATTTTTTGATCCCTTCTCCCTGGAGGGTCTCTCACATTACATAGCTCCCTTTAGATGATCTTGACCCTTCATTTGTTGATCGTCCAGGCTACTACTTGAATGCTTGTCTCATCAGACATCTTCCCAAACCCCTTGTGAGTTGCGGCAGCCAAGACAGCACTGTTCAAGGGTCTTCTCCACATAAATGCAGTTAGTAGGTTTGGTGAGATGCATTAAATATGTTGGCAGCCACTATCCTTTCAGTCACATTAAGGCTAACCCCTTCTTCGAAGTTCTTTCTCTATAGTATGACCTCCTCTGGTGACGTGCCACTGACATGGCCTTGCTGTCCGAGGGTGTGACCTCCTCGACATAATAATGGCCCCCTCGGCCATGAGTATGACACGTGGCGCAACTACCTTATTTAAATTCCTGCACCCCACAAACATCATTTAGATATAATGGCTTTAAGTAAAAAATTAAAACTTTTACATAACTGTATGCAAATAAATTGAGGAATAAATGGTTGAGGTATTCTGTAATAAATAAATTTTTTAAAATATCAAATAATAAAGTACATGCCAAGGCAATCTGATTATAATAGAGTTAAAAATATATATATTTAAATTTATAGATATTTTTTTAGAAACATTCATAAGTGTGAAAAGAGTAAAACCAAAGTATATCAATGAAATTAACATAAATTACGGATGCTTACTCTTATTTTTTAACAATTCATATGAAAAATAAGCGGTTTTTCAAAATAAATTATGATATTTTTTGAAGTGTGTGTTGTTTAACAATGACATGATATTTATAAAAAAGACTACATATAAATAAGTAAATAATCAAGTTTAATTTATATTATCAAATTGAAATAGAATACTAACCACAATTGATATCAGATTATATAATTAGTTTTCCAGATTATAAATTTCTTATATGTTTTTATTCTTTGTCAAATTAGCTATCCAATAAGGCTTTTGTAATTTTGTTTTATGTTTTGGGATGTTGGTATTGTATAAAAATGAAATTTTTGTGTTTGTTTTAATTATCTTTTGTACTATTTTGTTTTAGTTAGTAATGTTGGACTTAATTTGTATATTTTAATTTGTTTAGCTGAACACATTTTTTATATGAGTAGTGAATTCAAAATAATGTATTTTACATTAAGTAATTTACTGCATTACTTTCCAAATGAAAAATACATTTTCTTCTTTAAAAAAAAAAAATCATTTGGAAAAATATTGGTTGTCCTCACCCGCTCCGCAACCTAATTGACCCAACCCATTCTTAACTCAATTATAATGACATTTTTTTTTTTTTACCCGGACTGAACCCAACCCAATTTGCCACGTCTATTTCTTATTTCATTGTTAAGATGGTTAGAGCATTCACATCAGTCAATGTATAATAAAAAAATGTGTAGAATTTACACAATTTTTCCTAAAAATGACCCACATCAGTCCGTGTATAATTGTATAAATTTACAAGTTTTCTTTGATAACCGTGTAAATTTATGCAAACACTATTTATTTTTCATTTAGTTATTTACTATTTAGAAAAAGATTGGATGATGGTTGTGTGCGAAAGAAGATTAAAAAAATTTAAAAAGTTAAGAAAAATTAATATTTTAATGAAATATTGTAAAAAAAAAAAAAAAAAAAAATTTATGTTTTGAAAAGTGAGTATATAAAATAAAATAAAAATTTCTTAAGTTAAAATACAAAAAATTTGTATATATTATATTATGTTTAGTCTAAGTAGTTGTTGGAGTAGGAAGATACCTGGAAGACTAAGGTTGCGTTAGTTTCTTACCAAACTTCAGGAATGAGCCAACCTTACTCCACGCGGAACTTGTATGCCGGACTTCCTACTCTTCTTCTTACTTCATTTCTACTCTTCTTACATCCACTTCAACTATAATATTTACACGTACGCTGCTTTGACTCCGAAGGGAAATTTACTCTTAAATTTTTAATTAAGGTCTTGTCTTTAACTTGACCGCTAAAGTAAACATAATTATTTCCAAGAAAGAAATGACTACACGTGCTACATCAAACCTTGTTCACAAAAAAGTCAGAAAAAGAAAATAAGCTCTATCCAACCTTTAGAAATTTCCAAGCAATGACATACTTTTCTTCCAAGATAATTTTGGTTTTTACAAATAGTGTCGCGATAAATCATAAAGCAGCTTTCTAACAGTAGAATCTTGTCACCACCAAAATTGATGCATATAATAAGATCAATCTTTTAAGAAATAGCAGCTAGAGGAGTAGGGCCACTTGCTTAGGTATAATCTATGCACACATACGAAGAATTGCATATGCTAGTTCCCATTAACAAACAATACTTAGTTTTTTAAGTAATTTTTAAGAGGAGGAGAGCTCCTTGCACACCAACTCTATTAAAAAATGATTGTTGACTTGTGCAGGCCAGACCCTCCGTTTCATAGTGCCCAGCTGCCCATTCGCAAAACACCAGCAATTTCATAAATCTGCAGTTTCAACTTTCAACAATAGCAACTAGACTATATATGTGAGTTAAACGAGACAATAGAAACCCGAACCATTTAAAAATAATTAAATAAATAATTTGAGGTAAACAAATAAAATAAAATAAAGACATTATTGGCTTAATTATTATTTGGTGTGACTTGTGATCTTTACAATACACAAGTCAATCTTAATTGGCAATATATAATAGACATTAATTATTATTATTATTATTATATAAAAAATATCAATTTTTAACATATTTAATTTGGATAACGGCATATATTCAAAAAAAAAAATATTTAACATTGTAGGGGTGGGTTTTGGTTTCTAAGCTCAAAGGGGGAAGGATTCAAGCCGAAAGAGCCAAATACAATGAATTTGTAGAGAGTGGGCTTAAAAGCTAGGCTTTAATTGATCAAACAACATGCACAACGAATCAAAGATAGTAAGAAAGTGAGGGAAGGCAAGCTCTGTGCAAAGAAAACCTTCCTTGGCAAAATCCGAGAAGAGTGGTCCTTAGATATATTTCTTTTGAATATGGATACAATTACATTTCTTGTTGCTACAATATTTTCTCTATAGATTTTTCGATCCCTTCTCCCTAGAGGGTCTCTCACATTATATAGCTTCCTTTAGATGATCTTGACCCTTTATTTGTTGATTGTCCAGGCCACTACTTAAGTGCTTGTCCCATCAAACACCTTCCCAAACCCCTTGTGAGTTGTGGCAGCCAAGACAGCACTGTTCAGGGGTCTTCTCCACATAAATGCAACTAGAAGGTTTGGTGAGATGCATTAAATGTGGTGGCAGCCACCATCTTTTCAGTCACGTCAGGGCTAACCCCTTCTCCAAAACTCTTTCTCTATAGCATGACCTCCTTTGGTAATGTGCCACTAACGTGGCTTTGCTATCTGAGGGTGTGACCTCTTTAGCACGATAATAGCCCCCTCGGCCATGAGTATGACACGTGGCGCAACTATCTTATTTAAATTCCTGCACCCCACAAACATCATTTAGATATAATGGCTTTAAGGAAAAAATTGAAACCTTTACATAACTGCATGCAAATAAATTAAGGAATAAATGGTTGAGGCATTTTGTAATAAATAAAATTTTTAAAATATCAAATAACAAAGTACATGCCAAGGTAATCTGATTATAATAGAGTTAAATATATATATATATATATATATATTTTAAAATTTATAGACATTTTTTAGTAACATTCATAAGTGTGAAAAGAATAAAACCAAAGTATATCAATGAAATTAACATAAATTACGGATGCTTACTCTTATTTTTTAACAATTCATATGAAAAATAAGCGGTTTTTCAAAATAAATTATGATATTTTTTGAAGTGTGTGTTGTTTAACAATAACATGACAATAAAAGGATCCTTTTGCCTCATGACCAAGTGTTGCACTTTGTAATGGTACTCTTAAGCCATTGGTCATCCCTTATAAGGTAGAAAGAGGAAGGCAATCTTTCCAATGTGGGACTCTAAGCCAAAAAGATTACAAAGTGCAACACTTGGTCTTGAGGCAAAAAATGCACCCACAAGTACCAACCACAATTAATATCAGATTATGAAATTAGTTTTCCAGATTATAAATTTCTCATATGTTTTTATTCTTTGTCAAATTAGTTATCCAATAAGGCTTTGGTAATTTTGTTTTATGCTTTGGTATGTTGGTATTGTATAAAAATGAAACTTTTGCGTTTGTTTTAATTATCTTTTGTACTATTTTGTTTTAGTTAGTAATGTTGGAATTTGTATAATTTTAAAATTATTGAACAAATATTAATTTGTTTAGTTGAACACATTTTTTTTATGAGTAGTGTATTCAAAATAATACATTTTACATCAAGTAATTTGCTGCATTACTTTCCAAATGAAAAATACATTTTCTTCTTTTAAAAAAAAAATCATTTGGAAAAATATGGGTTGTCCTCACCCGCTCCACAACCTAATTGACCCGACCCATTCTTAACTCGATTATAATGACATTTTTTTTTTTACCCGGACTGAACCTAACCCAACTTTTTGCCACACCTATTTCTTATTTCATTATTAGGATGGTTAGAGCATTCATATCAGTCAATGTATAATAGAAAAATATGTAGAATTTACACAATTTTACCTAAAAATGACCCACATCAGTCTGTGTATAATTGTGTAAATTTACAAATTTTTTTTATAACCGTGTAAATTTATGCGAACACTATTTATTTTTCATTTAGTTATTTATTCTTTAGAAAAAGATTGGATGATGGTTGTGTGCGAAAAAAGATTAAAAAAATTTAAAAAGTTAAGAAAAATTGATATTTTAATGAAATATTGTGTAAATTTTTTTTTTTTATATTTCAAAAAGTGAGTATATAAAATAAAATAAAAATTTCTTAAGTTAAAATACAAAAAATTTGTACTAATGCTGTACCATTACACGGAGATCACTTTAATTTAAAGGTCCGATTAATATATACTATTTAGGATATACGACATACATTAACAATTAGTAAAATTTTCATCAATAAATAAAAAAGCTGTTAAAATTTTTGATAGCTTTTCAATTACGATAAAAATTTCCTTAAACTTATCATTAAAAAAAAAAATTCCTTAAAACCCATAATTTAATGCCTGTTCCTCCTTCAAGTCTCAATCATTCTGTCACTTCCAAAGACTCAACTCAAGAGCCCGTCCCAGTTCCTTCTTAATTATAAAGACACTTTTTATTGTAACTGATTCATAAATCCAGCGTTATTTCAAAAGAAATTTTTTGAGATCTTCAGTCTTCTCTGCAATTTCATAAAAATCCTGTGAACTCACTTTTTCAAGGCCGTATATCCATCTCCTTTTTTCTTTTCCACTTTTTTAAATTAAAATCCAGCTCAAATTTGCTTTCTTCTTCTTCAATTTACATTTTCTTTTGTGTGTTAAATTCTTCAAAGAACTGGTTTAATATATTTTTAATACATTTCTCTGCATATTTCCGATGGCTTCTCTGGCCATAGAAAACGCCTCCTCCTCCTCATCTATTCCTACTTCTTCTACCCCTGGATGCAAATACGACGTGTTTCTCAGTTTCAGAGGCCCCGACACCCGCAACAATTTCACAGACCATCTATACGATAGGTTGAAACAAGTAGGCATAGCCACATTTAGGGACGATGAGAGGCTCGAGCAAGGAACAAAGATTGACTCAGGGCTCCTGAGAGCAATAGATGAATCGAAAATCGCTGTTGTCGTTCTATCCAAACAATACGCTTCGTCGAGTTGGTGTTTGATCGAACTAGCAAAGATTGTTGAGTGCATGGACAAGAAGAAGCTGACAGTCCTTCCTGTGTTCCACTATGTGGATCCTAGTGATGTTAGGAATCAGAGAGGGTCTTTCGCGGAAGCTTTTGTAAAACATGAATATCGATTCAAAGATAAGATTGATGATGTGAAGACATGGAGAGCAGCCTTGACAGAAGTTGCCAATCTCTCTGGATGGCATCTAGAGGATAAGTAAGAATTTCTTTTCTTTTCTTTTCGAATGATGGTTTTTATTTTTTTATTTTAATTCGTGAATTTTCTTATCGTTACTTTCTTTACTTTGCCACATGACATCTTTCGTTTACTTTGCCCCCTGTATATGACAAATTAAGAAATTATAAGCTCGAATTTGTTTGAACAACATCGCATGCATATATTGTTTGTACCACGTAGATACTATACACTTGTAGAGTTCCTTTTTCTTTTTTTTACTGAACGAAGCTCAGATTGTATGTTTGCTGAATGTTTTGTCTCTAAATTAATGTATCTAGCTCTGCCTCATCGAAATTGTTGTTCTGCTATATTCTTTGCAGTTCTGAATCAGAAGTTATCAAAAAAATCATTCAAAGAATAAATAATGAGTTGGATCGTGAAGTCCCATTTGTTTCTGAGCACCTTGTTGGAATGGACTCCCGTGTGAAGGAAATGTTGGATCTATGCTTGGGTGAAAGGTTGAATTGTGTCCGCTTAGTTGGGATTTGTGGAATGGGCGGAATCGGTAAAACAACTCTTGCCCGAGAAATTTATAATAGAATTTTTCATAACTTTGAAGCTAGCAGTTTTATTGCTGATGTTAGAGAAGAGTCTGAAAGTCGACGTCTAGTTTCTTTACAAAACAATATTCTTTCTAAGATCTTCACGGGAACAAAAATAAAAATTTTAGATGTTGAAGAGGGAAAGAAAATTCTAAGGAATAGACTCTGCAATAAGAAGGTTCTTATTGTTCTTGATGACGTGAATGATGATGAACAACTAAAAGCATTAGCTGGGAAGGATTGGTTTGGTCCAGGGAGTATAATCATTGTAACAAGTAGAGATAGTCATTTGTTGAACAGTTATTGGGATGGGGTGATTGATATATATAATGCTAAGGGATTGAATGATGATGAAGCTTTGGAACTTTTTAGTTTGAAGGCTTTTAAGAAACCTCGTCCTGAAGAAAATTACGTGTATTTGTCTAAAAATTTTGTGAGTTACGCTAATGGCCTTCCTTTAGCTCTTAGAGTTTTAGGTTCTTCATTGTTTGGTAAAACACTTGATGCATGGAAAAGTGCTCTAGATAAATTAGAAGCAAAACCTAATAAAGTCATTATGGATATACTTGAAATGAGTCTTGTTGGGCTTGACGATACACAAAGAGATTTGTTTTTAGATATTGCATGTTTCTTTAAAGGAATGAACTACTATTGCATAAGAGATACTCTAGAAAGTTTAGGTCACTATACCTACGATATTGATGTTCTTCAAGACAAATCTCTTATAACCATTGCCTCAAATGGAGCTCTTGAGATGCATGATTTGCTTGAAGAAATGGGTCGAGACATTGTTCGTCGTGAATCTTCTGAAGAGCTTGGTCAACGTAGTAGGTTATGGCTTTACAAGGATGTCCTACATGTATTGAAAACTAATACTGTAAGTTGACAAGTCTAAACTTGAATTTAGAGAAGTATATATATTCTTTCAAATTCTTCTAACAATATTTTTAATTTTATTGTTTTTGGTTACTAGGGAACAGAGGCAATCAAAGGCATAATGCTAAACATGCCTATTGAAGCAAAGGTATGCTTGAGTGTTGAAGCCTTCTCAAAGTTGACAAATTTGAGATTCCTTAAAATTGGTTATGTGCGACCTCCACAAGACCTCATTAGAAGTCCTATCCAACTTCCACAAGGCCTCAGTTATCTTTCTAATAAGTTACATGTAATAGATTGGCATGGATATCCTTTAAAATCCCTACCAACTAGTTTCCAACCAAACAAACTTGTTGAACTGAGAATGCATTGTAGTGACATCAAACAACTATGGAAAGGAATTATGGTAAGATTTTCATTTGTACTGATTTGTATTTCCTATTTTTTCATTAAGGCTTGAGTTTGTCTAATTATTTCTTGTTTTGTAATAGATTTTAAACGAGTTAAAACTCATTGACCTCAGTGACTCTCAAAACTTGATTGAGATCCCGGACCTTAGTGAAGCCCCAAATCTTAAGCAGTTGATTCTCCAACGTTGTACAAGACTGTATAAGATACATGCATCTCTTGGAGATCTCAAAAGGCTTATTCGATTGGATTTGAATGGTTGCAAATGTCTCGAAATCCTTCCTCACAAAATCAGCTTGGAAGCTCTTGAATTTTTCAATCTTAGTGGTTGTTCAAAACTAAAGAAGTTTCCAAATATTGTGGAAAATATGTCACATTTGTCAAAACTTTGTTTGAGTGAGACTGCTATAAAAGACTGCAAAAACCTTTCAAGTCTCCCTGTTGCAATTTGTAGCATGATGTCTCTAAAAACTCTCAATTTATCTGGTTGTTCAAGACTTGATGAATTGCCAGAAAATTTGGGGAAAATCGAAAGTTTGGAGGAGTTAGACTTGAGTAGGACTGCTATAACGGGCCTACCTTCTTCCATTATTCACTTAAAAAATCTCAAAGTACTATCTCTCTCCAGATGCGTGGGGTTATCATCTAATAAGCTCACGAGGTTTCCTTTAATGCAACCTAGAAGAAGTCCAGATTCCATGGGCATGCTAGAGCGTTCTTTAATAGGCTTATGCTCTTTGAAAAAACTTGATCTAAGTTATTGCAATGTTCGGACAATTCCTAATGCTCTTGGGTGCTTGTCATCTTTAAAAACTCTAAATCTAATTGGAAATAATTTTGTTTGCCTTCCTGAAAGTATCATTCAACTATCTAAACTGAAATATCTTTTAATGCATGGTTGCACTCATCTTCGAATGTTACCCAAGCTTCCATTAAATATTAGGTATATTGATGCTGCAGAGTGTACCTCACTGGAAACATTATTGTTAAGACCAGAAGACAATTTTCGGCCGGATATAATTCTTCCTAATTGCAATAAATTGATCAAGAATCAAGGCTACGATGACCTATTTTCAACAATGCTAAGACATTATATCAATAATACCCAGGTCTGTCTCTCTGTCTCTCTGTCTCTCTCTCTCTCTCATGTGAAGTTCTAAGTATCATGAACTGTATGTTTTAGGATGACGAAAATTGTTACTCTATCGTGATTCCTGGGAGTGAAATTCCAAAATGGTTTAGCCACCAAAATGTGGGGGGTTCAGTGAATGTGCATGTGCCCTCAGATTTATTAGGTAACAAATTGATGGGAATCGCTGTGTGCGCTGTTTTTGTATTCCGCAAGCATCATCCACTTCACCAACATCATATTCAAAATGGCATGGGCATTGGGTTCTCTGAGAAATTTAATACGATTGAATCGTATCAGCTTTGGTGTCGCATTAGTCGATCTAGAGATGGCACGGGCATTGGGTTCTCTGAGGAATTTGGTAAGATTGAATCGTATCATCTTTTGCTGCAATATTATCCCCCTAAATATTTTGGATTTGGAAGGGACTGGAAAGAAATATTGAATCAAGTCGATGCTAATGGATTCAACCAGATTGAAGTTGAATTTAGACCCGAATTAAGACCCGAATTTAGACGCCAATGTAGTTACATATCTAGACCCGAAGGTTCAAGATTTGAGGTTACGAAATGCGGGGCCCATTTGGTATCCGAGCGAGACATTAAAAACCTGATAAACCAAGCTAAGGCTGGGCCTAGCGACTACATCATCACTCCTTACGATGAGGATGGTTTTGACAATTCAGAAAAAGATAGCAAAATTAAGCGAAGCAGTGATGACTATGATGGGGAAGGGGCTGGACCTAGTGGAGAAGCTACCTCTAATGACAAACCACCACACCTAAATCTAATTGAAAATTGGTTTGGGAATTCTGATTGTGAGGAAGAGGAATCTCAATGAAAGTTATAGCTTTTATGGAATCTGCACTGCCGATCTACTTTTTTTCTCTCTGATTTTATTGTAAGTCACCATCTTTTCTCCCTCTTACGTGAGATTGTTTGTAGTTGTGTAATTCTTTTTTCTTTTTGAAAAATTCATTGCCAATTCTTTTAGTTTGGTAATTTGTTTTCTCATTTTTGCTAGATATGAAGAAGTATTTGGACTTTGTTGGAAAGGAGAAACTGTCACATTGCTAGCTGACGAAAAGGCATGTGGAACTGATTGTATGGTAGTCATTTTTGTTCAATTGTGTTGGATGGTATATTTGGAACTCTCTGTTATTGCTCTCTTTTTATAGTATTTACTGCAACTTTCCATAGGAGAACGCAATTGATGCATGGTACTCCAGTGTTGTAAAATCAAATGGAATGAAGAAAATTTGGGCCTCTGTTTCCAAGTGAAGTTAAATTGCAGCAAAGTAGATAAAATTATTTGCAAAGCTTTCTTGTCGTGTACAATAGAACTAATGCAACTATTTTATCATTTAGAAGTAGGACAACTATTTTAAAACTTAAAGGACCCTTCTTTTCTCTTTTTTTATTTTGACTTCACACCACACCACCCATTGTTTGGTTGATTGGAAAGTTGTGGAATTTTTTGCTCTTAGGTATTTGGATTTTGTGCTGAGTTTGTCCTTGAATTAGGTCTGAAACAGTTGAATTAGGTTCCTGAGGTCTGACTTGTTTTTCTTATAACAAGCTTACAAAATATCATTATTTTCTGTTTTCATTTAAACAATTTGATTTAAGGACGAAATTTTGTCTAGATTTCCTAATGTGTGTGTGTCAGTATGACAAGTTAGCTCTGTTGATTATTTTCTTTGGATTTGGAATATTAGCAATAGATGGCTACTATACCATCTATTGAATATCATTCGTTGTGTTCTTGCTGGTCAAAATCAGATTATTGATGTACTTAGTAGTCAGTATGAAACTTTTGCTTTATTTGTTTTTCCCGGTTTTCTATGTGCTCCTTTTTCAGTCTATGAGCATCCAGCTATCATCCTTGACAATTTGGAATTAGAAACTTCTCATTGGCTTATTTGTCATTTGGGCGTCATGTTGTTCCTTCTAGGTGCACTGATGTGGCTGTCCTACATATTTTGTGGGATTATTTTTAGAGTGTTTGAATCAATACAATTGCATCTAAGCTTCAATTGCTAGCGGTTGCACAAGTGCAGGAGTATGGCCTTTGTCACTTCATGGGTTTGTTATCTGATCATTTGGGTTTCATTTGTCAATTGATGATTGACAATAGAGAGAAATAAGCAAAATTGTAATGGTAAAGCCAGACCCAGTAGAATTAGAAGCTGTGATGAGGAAGTTCTTTTTTGTTTTGATAGGTAATATGGAATTCAAATCAGCTTTGGTGTTCCGTTGATTCCATGCTTAAAGACGGTTTGCATTGCTGCCTTTATTACTTTTGAGCTCTTCATATCTAAGCTCATGGTATGTCATTCATCCCATAGTCATGGTATGACATTCATCCCATAGTCTTCTCTCATAGATTTAAAAAAATAGCACATTTATTTCCTCTTTTCTTTGTGATTTGATTAGATGTAACATTCCCATGGGAAACTTCAACTTACATTACCACTACCCAATTTTATTTATTTATTTTTTTCCAAAATTTCTGAGTTTAACAATTTGCAAAAATTTATACCAAAATTAGGCATTATATATCCTTTATATAAATTTCCTGTCAGTCAAATTTTCCAAAGTTGCATACCTACAAGATCTTGGACCAGGTGTTTTTTTTTTTTTTTGGATGAATGAAAATATATAATTAAGAGAACACTCAGTTCAGGTCCACACACAACATCGCTTTAGTAACAACAGAACAACTAGTCATAATACACACAAATCTGAAGCAGAACAAAACTTTTGTCAAACTAAAAAAACACTTTCTAACTTTTCCTAGTGACATCTTGACCCTTACTAGGACATTGCAAACAAAAAATTGCTTCACTTGGAAAACAGATAATGGAATATTCCAGCTAATAAATTGATATCTCTTCATTCTAAAGTATTTGAAATTCCCTCTAGCTTCCATCCTTACACCAATTTCCATTTTTCCAACAACTGCTCCTCACTTTAAATATTCCTTCCCTAAATTTTGCATTTCTCTAACTCCATAAATGGTTAACCACACCCCCATCCTAACTTAGATGAGTAAGCTTTCAGCTTACCTTTTAAACTTTCCAACCCCCATTTAATCCTATTTGTTTCAGGAGAGTCTATGAGGCATCTCTTCATTACTTCCCTCCATAATCTTTTTGGCAAACTGCATTTAAAAATAAATGGTCTGGACATTTTATGCAACTTCGGCAGAATGCAAACAAAATATCCCCTTGTACCCCCACTATAACAATTTATCGCAAGTGGATAATTTTTTCTCATTGCAAGCCAAGTGATGAATCATGTCTAGAAAAGGCAGTAAAAAACCAGATTAGCTTCCACCAATTAACCTCAGACAACCTCAATTGAATTGGACTTCAGGTTTCTTAGCAGGTATAAATGCTCCCCTTGGCAGGAACCCAAATAGGTCTATCTACTTCTCGAATATGCACGAGAGGAAGTTTGCTTTGTATAGAAACCAGAGAATTAAACTTAAGTGGCTTCCAGACATAGCTTTTTTCCTGCTATACAATTGAAACTTTTCTGCAAGACTACTTGCAACATCATATTCTGCTCTGAAACCATACCTGGTATAAAGAATATCATCAGGATTCCACCAATACACTGGAAACTTTTGTCGTAAGACTACTTGCAACATCATATACTACTCTGTAAGCATACCTGGGGATGTAACGACTATCATCAGGATGCCATCAATTACACTCTTGATGTTACATCCTGTATTGTGTTCCAAATCTTTGGTTTTACAGCTTTCTGTTCCCATTGTCTTGTGATTTAATTTTATAAAGGGAAAAAAAAATCGACTGGCTGTGTATTTGGATGATCGGGCATGTTGTATTTAGAGATGGATCTTATAGTTGTGTTGCCTCCTCACCATAGGAGTCCTCAATCAGCTAAATGAGATTACTAGTATTTATTTAAGTTTCGTCCTTTTGTTTTCTGCAACAAAGCTTGCCCAGAATTAGTTGCCCATAGCTCTATATAAGAGCCCAAGTTACAGTCTTTAAGTATCCAATCATTTGATTTGCGTAAGAGTAAAGAACCTATGACCTTAGTTTTGTCATTTGTGCTAAATTATCTTTGCATTAAACTAAGTCAATGCATGTGTGTTTAAACTTGATTGGCCTGTTGTTTTACTCCCAACTCTTTTTACTTCCTTCTTTAACTTATGTTTAGTTGCCACAAAAAGAAAAAAAAAGAGGTAAAAACATCTTTGGTAGCTGGTAGAAAAAAGCTATTTCTGCTTTAAAATTGAAAATTAATTGATTGAACTTCAAATAATTGTAAATTATGATGCTTGATCCTTCAGATTAAGGGTTAAAACTTAGACTTGTTTTGATTCCAAATACAAGAAGCAGCGCACCTTTAGAGACCCTCGGTCTGCAGCAACTGTAGAACCTTTAAATTCATGTGTTTCAAACATAAGCTAGTCTACTGAATCTGAAAACATACCAGGCATACTATGAGGTCAAATGGAAGATCAATACAACAAACGATGAAGTTCTACAATTATCAATCTTCCAAACAACACCTCAAACACTATCTTTATAGTTTAGAATCTCTTGCTTAACACTATGTATTCTACAAATTCACTTGAACAAGACCAGAATACAAAAGCTACTCGATCTCCACTTGCATTTTCATATGTTACAAATCTAATTCCACAGTGTTGTTTTGTCACTGGATCCTAAAATGCAAACAAGTTCTTATTTCAACATTTCGGTGTGAAAAAGTGACAACATACCTCAAGGTAGAGCAATATACACGCAAGGTCTTTTGTGCTAACCTCCCCTAAGTTGTACTTTCCTCAGTTTCTTATTGTATCCAAAATGGAGGAGGTCCACTCATGGCTAGCTTTTCTTTAGCATTCTATCTTTTATTCTCTCTTTTAAATAAACTCTCTGTCATAGACTTAGTATATTGTAATATTAATATATAAATAGAGAAATTTCTTTGGTAAGAGGTAACCAATTCATCTTTGTAACAAATTGGTCATGACTGATAACTATGAGCCAGCTTTAAGAGTATGGATGGAGAATTTTATAAGTTAACATGGGCTGTTCAGGTTGCTCACCCAAAATTACCATATTTGAAAGAAACCCAAGAGCTCCTTACAATATAACATCAACATATACTTCATCCATGTAGATATAAGCCTTAACACTTAATCACAAGGATCAAGCAACATAACTTACAATTATTTGAAGTTCAACAATTAATTTTCAATTTCATAGCAGCTATAGCTTTTGTTTTCCAGTTGCCAAAGATTTTTTTTCCCCTCTTTTTATTTCTATGGCTACTAAACATAAGTTACGTAAGGAAGTAAAAAAGAGTTGGGAGCAAAACAACAGGTAATTTAAGTTTAAACACATATAAATTGATTTAGATTATTGAAAAGATTATTTAGTACAACACCAAGGTCATAGGTTCTTCCCTCTTCTGCAGATCAAATGGTTGGATAGTTCAGACATCTCTTATTAAGCTACGGGCAGCTGATTCTGGGCGAGCTTTGTGCATAATGTATTTTGGCTTTTAACTTCAATTTGTATTAATACATATCTTCATCTACTAACACATGTATACTATCAAGAATCGACTACAAAATAAATCTTAATTACATTATTTAAATATACTTAATGTTATATATAATCATAGCATCGCTCATAAAAAAATCTCACAATTAGAACCATTTCCAGATTTTTGCTTCGAGCACCTTATGTTAGTTGGATCAATATTGGGTAATAGCCTTTACACATCAAAATTTGTAAAGAGATTTATATATTTGTGCATAAAAAATAAAATACTCATGTCCCAAACTCCAACATACAATCAACCAAAAAATAATAACAAAAATAAATGCAGAGAGAGAGAGAGAGAGAGAGTATTTGACAAGATCAATTCATACTTCCGTGTCATGGAATTAATGGATGATAATTGACAAACATCAAACTAATTTAAATGTGCACCAACTCATTAGAATTGACGGTCATATATCTAAGTATTCTCTCTACATGCCCATATCAACTTTGGAAGAACTCAAAGAAATATGCAATATTTATTTGGATCCCAAAGGATGAAACTTAGACAAATACTATGAATCTCATTTTGCTGATTGAGGCAAGACAGATAAAAGATACATCATCTATAAATATCAACATGCCCAATCATCCAAATACAGGAGGTACCATCAAGAGGGTGATCCATGTAAAGAAAACAATTCTTTTAAGCTAGGAATAGAACTTGCATTTGGGGTAGCAACTTGAACCTTAAGTGTCCTTCCATTATGGGTATGTTGAGCTACAAGTATTTTCTGACAGCATGAATATCAGATAATAGAATGTCCACTTGCTCTACCTACCTTGATTAAATTAACTGTCTAGAAGCTCAATACCTAGGAATCTTCTGAAGAGTTAAAATGTGACAGCTAAATCCACAAGAACATCTTCTTGGGCGATCCCGCAACCATAGCAGAAACCAGTTAGTCACCAAGCTGCAAAGAGTAAAAACTCACCATCGGATATACATTTAATCCGGAAACACAATGAATGTATTCTATCTAATGCATGATAGGATTAGCACTAAAAGTGAGGTCAATGATTGCTCATCAGACCAAGGCATGTAAACTATTAGTTTTCTGCTTAGTGCCAGTAGAAACTTAGGTAATCATCAACCTATAGTTTTCATTTGTACGGAAGAATTTTACCAAAGCTATGTAATTTTAACTTCTTGCAGGCTAGGAGGGTAAAATATTAAAGACAGTTAAGGCTCCTTACAACAAATGAGAGAATTAACCACCAAAAAAATTATCTTGCATGAACAGAGGACACATACTGAACATAGAAACCAAAAATGAAAGTATACTTAACCAACAAATCTATAATATAGAAAATCACACACAAGAATTGTTCACAGTACCTGTTGAAGATTGGTTTAGTTTAGCTTAGTATTTAACTCTGTAAACGACTTGTAGTTACTCTGTAAACTACTTGTAGTTTAGTAGCTTTTATTTACTTCAGTCTATTGCCACGTGTATAGAAGTTGGCACCTGTGTAGTTAGTATTAGTTAGTTGACTTTCTGTTATAGCTTTACTCTTTTGTATCTTGTATATAAACAACAGTGTAAGCTAATATAGAAATGAGGAATTCATTTCTCACATTCCCACTTCTTGCTCTGCGTTTCATTTCTCTGTGTTGAGCAATCATTCATCATAGAAGTTTTGGATCGTGGAAGAATTCCAACATGGTATCAGAGCTCAGAGAACCAATTCCCTCTGGTATTCTCTGAATTTTCTTCGTTCTTTTCTCGCGAATCAAACAGGTTTTCCATCTGTGTTCTTTCTTGATTCGCGCACTTTGTTTTCTTCTAAATCTTGATCTAGGGTTTTCGATTACTCTATTGAAGTTCCATAATTGATTCTTGAGAATTAGGGTTCTTCAATTTCTTAATTGTAATCTCTAATTTCTTGGTTTAGTTTGGCCGATATTGTCCTGAGATTGATTCTTGTAATCAAGAAGGGTAATTTTTGTGATCAAGAAGGTTCTTGATTGTCGTGATTTGAAGTTACTGTGTTTTAGGTTTTCTTGTGTTGAAAATGGCTGATGATACTTCTAGTACCTCTGTACCTGTTACTCACCATGTCGTTCATCCATGGGAAAATTCCTCTAGTCCGTATTTCTTGACTAGTAGTGATAACCCTGGTGTATCCCTTGTTGTGGAGCGTTTGACGGAAGAAAACTATAATACCTGGAGTAGGGCTGTACTGATTTCATTGGATGCCAAAACCAAAATCGGGTTTGTAGATGGGTCAATTCCAAGGCCTCAGTCACCTAATCATCCATGTTATACAGCTTGGTGTAAGTGTAATAGCACGGTCTTAGCTTGGCTATTCAATTCAATTTCCAAAGACCTACAGCCTAGTGTAGTTTACTTCAAGACAGCAAAGGAGGTTTGGGTTGATCTACAATTTAGGTTTTCCCAAGGCAATGGGCCTAGGATCTTTGAGTTAAGAAAAGAGGTTAGTTCTTTGGTTCAAGAAGATATGTCTATCAATGCCTATTATACCAAATTCAAGGGTATTTGGGATGAGTTCACTGCACACAGAAATTGTACTTGTGGTCACCAAGTGGAAGATTGCACAATGTCCTTTCTAATGGGGTTGAATGATACCTACTCTGCAGTAAGGGGACAGATTCTTCTCATGGATCCCATTCCTTCCTTGAGCAAGGTTTTCTCTCTATTGCTTCTAGATGAAAGGCAAAGAAAGGTTGGAGCAGGAAAGAAATTTCAAGTTGACACAGCTGCAGTCTTAGCAGCTTTGGGAAACAAGTACAATGCCAGGAATTTCAACAAAAACAAGGCTGGGAGACCTCAGTGTACTCACTGTGGTGCCATGGGACATGTAGTGGATAAGTGTTACAAACTACATGGCTATCCACCTGGCTATAAGTTCAAGAATAAGGCTGGTTCAACCACTTTTGCCAACAATGTCATTGCTGTTGACCAAGGTTCTGATGAAGGAGTGTCTTTGACCAAATCAGAATATCAACAGTTGATTGGATTGCTGAATTCTCAGTGTCATTTTGGCACTCAAGCTCCACTTGAAACTGCAGTAGAGCCTCCTCAGGTTGCCAACATTATTGCACAATCTTCCATTGGACTTCCAGGTCATGAGCTCTCAGGTATTTGGTCTTGTCCCTCCTTAGAGTATTCTGTGTTTTCTTCTACTGTTAATATTTCTCATCTCAATCCTACTGATTGGATTCTTGATAGTGGGGCCACAGATCACATGGTCCACTCCATTTCTTTTTTTAAAACCATTACTTCTACTGTTCAAACTTCAGTTAGGTTGCCTAATGGAGACATGGCAAAGGTTACACACATAGGAACTGTACAAGTTTCAGCTTCTTTGATTCTTGAAAACGTTCTTTGCATTCCATCATTTTCCTTTAACCTTGTTTCTATCAGTAAATTGACTCAAAATCCTTCCTGTTGTTGTATATTCCTTTCCCATTACTGTTTTATACAAGACTTACAGCTCTGGAGGATGATTGGGTTGGGTAAGAAGCAAGGTGGACTTTACACTTTGCAAACCGATACACAGATTGCTTTGCCTAAGTCAGTTTCTGATATTTTGTCCAAACTGTCTTCCCATTTTTCTGTAAACAATGTTCATTCTTGTACTTCTGTTTCTTCCAATGATGTTTTTAGGCTATGGCATTGTAGGTTAGGTCATCCTTCTTCACAAAGATTAGCTTTGATGAAATCCATTGTACCTAACTACAATTCTTGCAATGCTAATAAATCCTTTGAATGCAATGTGTGTCCTTTGGCTAAACAAAAGAGACTTCCTTTTTCTCATTCTACAACTGCATCCTTTTCTTGTTTTGATTTAGTCCATGCTGATATTTGGGGACCTTATTCCACTCCCACATTGTCTGGTTCAAAATATTTCCTTACTTTGGTAGATGATTACAGCAGGTGCACTTGGGTTTACTTAATGAAACGTAAATCTGATGCATCCTTGCTGGTCCAGTCCTTTTTTACCATGGTTTTGACTCAATTTAAAACTTCCATTAAGATTTTGAGAACTGACAATGGTCCTGAGTTTGCCATTGAATCCTTTTATGCTTCTAAAGGTGTTGTTCACCAGTTATCTTGTGTTGAGACACCACAGCAAAATGCAGTGGTTGAGCGAAAATACCAACATTTGCTGAATGTAGCTAGAGCATTAAGGTTTCAAGCAAATTTACCATTAAAATTCTGGGGGGATTGTGTTTTGACTGCCACTTACCTTATTAACAGAATTCCTAGTCCTTTTCTTTCTGGTTTAACACCTTATGAGAAGTTGTTAGGTCATTCCCCTACTTATGATCACCTTAAAGTCTTTGGATGTTTGTGTTTTGCTTCTACATTGCATAGAAATAGAACCAAATTTGACCCTAGAGCCAAAGCTTGCATATTTCTTGGCTATCCTTTTGGTTCTAAAGGTTACAAATTATATGATTTGACCACTAAATCTTGTTTCATTTCTAGAGATGTGGTTTTTAGAGAGTCTATTTTTCCCTTTAAGCACTGGACAGCAACACCTAGTTCTTCTCTTCCCATCACTCATTGCATGTTTCCTTCTCAACCTTTTGTCCCTGACACTTTTCCAGTTCAGGTTCCTTTAGTTTCTACTGAGTTCTCCCCTCCTTTGTCTTCAATTGATGTTGCTGTTCCACCTGATGAATTTCCAGATCTGGTTCATCGTGATCAGGTTGATTCTCATCCTACTCATTTACCTGATCACACTGTTTTTCCTCCTAATTTTCTTCCTGATGTTCCTACTCTTCCATCTGCCCTTCCTGCCCTTAATTCCACTGCTCCTGCCCCTATTAGAAGGTCTCATAGACATCATAATCCACCTTCTTACCTCCATGACTATCATTGCAATCTGGTTTCTGCGCATGTATTGGCTTCAGCTTCTCTAACTCAGTCACATGAATCCACTGCTGCTTGTTCCTCAGGTATACTTTATCCACTTTCTTCCACTCTTTCCTACAGTAAACTATCCACTCCCCATAGAATATTTTCTGTTGCCTTGTCTATTACTAAGGAACCAAATACCTATGCTCAAGCCTTGAAAGATCCTATGCGGAGAGCTGCAATGCAGGCTGAAATTGATGCCCTTGTGGCCAATCATACCTGGGTGATGACTTCCTTACCTACTGGTAAAGTTCCTATAGGATGTAAGTGGGTCTATAAGGTCAAACTCAAAGCAGATGGTTCCCTTGAGAGGTACAAGGCTCGGTTAGTTGCTAAAGGCTTCACACAAACTGAAGGGGTTGATTTTTCTGAAACCTTCTCACCTGTTGTGAAGTTTGTCACAGTCCGAACCTTATTAGCCTTAGCTGCTGTTTATGGTTGGCATCTCACTCAATTGGATGTCAACAATGCCTTTCTTCATGGGGATTTGGATGAAGAGGTATACATGCTTCCTCCACCGGGTTTTGGCAGCAAGGGGGAGGTGTGTAGGTTAACAAAGTCCTTATATGGGCTTAAGCAAGCCAGCAGGCAGTGGTTTGCAAAATTATCATCCACTATCATTGATCTTGGTTTCCTTCAATCTAAATCAGATTATTCTGTGTTTACCAAGGTCAACAAAGGTTCAATCATCATTCTTTTGATCTATGTGGATGACATATTAATTGCTAGTAATGATGTAGATGCAGTCAATACCTTCAAGCAATTCCTAGATAATAAGTTTAAACTCAAGGACTTAGGTACTTTGAAGTATTTTCTAGGACTTGAGGTTGCTAGAACCACCAAAGGACTGACTTTATGTCAAAGAAAATATACTTTAGAACTATTATCTGAAACTGGTTTATTGGCAAGCAAGCCTGCCAACATTCCAATGAAGCAATCTGCCAAGTTCAGTAATTCCATTGGTGAAAATGTTTCTGACCCAGCTCTTTATAGAAGATTAATAGGCAAGCTCCTATACTTGACACTCACACGGCCTGACATTTGCTATGCTGTACATAAACTAAGTCAATTCATGACTGCCCCTAAAGTGCCTCATTTACAAGCTGCATACAGAATCCTCAAGTATTTGAAGAGAAGTCCAGGCCAAGGCTTATTTCTTTCTGCAGAATCAGAATTGAAGCTAAAATCATACTGTGATGCTGACTGGGCAGCATGCCCTGACACTAGGAGGTCTATTTCT
Source organism: Quercus glauca (assembly GCA_023736055.1). NCBI lineage: Eukaryota > Viridiplantae > Streptophyta > Magnoliopsida > Fagales > Fagaceae > Quercus > Quercus glauca. The sequence goes on from CM043323.1 coordinate 1,409,699, forward strand.
GGTTTTTGCATCTTTCTTGGTGATTCTATGATTTCTTGGAAATGTAAAAAAACAACAGGTGGTCTCTAGATCTTCTGCAGAATCCGAGTATAGGGCCATGGCCACAGTGACAAGTGAAATAGTTTGGCTCATCTCATTACTCAAGACTTTTGGATTAGAGCATACCCAGGCTGCTTCTATCTACTGTGACAGCAGGGCAGCTTTATACATAGCAGCTAATCCAGTATATCATGAACGAACAAAGCATATAGAAGTTGATTGTCACTTTATCCGAGAGAAGATACAAGCTGGTACAATTAGAACTTTCCATATCCCCTCAAGACATCAACTTGCTGATTTTTTTACTAAAGCCCTTGGGCACAAACAGTTTCACTATTTGTTGTCCAAGATGAACCTACTAAACATATATAGTTCATCTTGAGGGGGAGTGTTGAAGATTGGTTTAGTTTAGCTTAGTATTTAACTCTGTAAACGACTTGTAGTTACTCTGTAAACTACTTGTAGTTTAGTAGCTTTTATTTACTTCAGTCTATTGCCACGTGTATAGAAGTTGGCACCTGTGTAGTTAGTATTAGTTAGTTGACTTTCTGTTACAGCTTTACTCTTTTGTATCTTGTATATAAACAATAGTGTAAGCTAATATAGAAATGAGGAATTCATTTCTCACATTCCCACTTCTTGCTCTGCGTTTCATTTCTCCGTGTTGAGCAATCATTCATCATAGAAGTTTTGGATCGTGGAAGAATTCCAACATTAACAAAACCCTATAATAAAAGTGAAGACACCTCCAGGCTCCACAGGCGGAGTGTCTAAAAGAACAAAAGGCTGCTTGAAGTGCCATTCTTGCAAGTTGGTCAGCACATGTGTTTCAGCTTTCACATAGAAATTTGGTTCATTAAATTCCTGCAATCATCAACCAAAGGGATATAGTCAGCAATGGAGGCACTGCCTTGATAACCGAGTTCCCATTTCTTCTTTTCTTTTCTTTTGAGGGTAGGGACTAGGGAGGGGAAAGGGCCGGTGGTGGACAGCAAATAAAGGCAGCTCTTTTTGACTTGACTACTAAAGGAACCGTTAAGTAAGTAAAGCTAAAAAGAAAAAAGAATGAAGAAAATAAAAAAGCTTTATTCAACCTTTAAAAATTTTCAAGAAAGAAAAAAAAAAAAGACTACAAGATTTAATATATTATTTTCTAAAAACAAATACCATAAACTATTATCTTCCAGGCAATTACTAAATTAGAATAGAAATATTTTTGATGTGCCAACATAAAAAATTGAGACATGGGTACAGAATTCATACGTTAAGTATTCATTTTTTTCGACATTAATCAATCAATTTGTAAGTGGCCTCCCATCTTCTAGTATCTTCCCAGTAAAATAAGACCTAGGATTATTCAAGCATATGAGAAATGTTAGTGCTATAAAAAATATCACAATTTTTTTATAGTTAGTCATGCAGGGAATTGTGAGTGATAGAAAAAAAATAGTAGATTTATATTTTCATTACTCACAACTTGCTAATGAGTTATGACAAAAATTGTAATATCTTTTGTGACAATAGCATTTTTGAAATATATATATATATATATATATATGTATATATAGGTTTTTACTTTTTATTGAAAATTTTGAATTAACTTCCAAGTAATTCTCTTCTTATTCATCAAAAGAGAAAAAAAAGTAATTCCTATAGTCAAAGAGCCGTGTGTGTCAAAAAAGATGAAGTGTCAAGTGGGTGTTTGGCTCCAAGTCACCGAAGGAATATCATAGCAATCAAAAGAAGGAAAAGACAAGGAAACCCTGCAAACAGATTATACGCAACAAATAAAACTGGTAGAAATTGAATAGCAATACTAACAAAGTAACAAGGATCTTATTGCTGGAACTGAATTCAATGTGGAAGAATGTTGGATTCCTTGGTATGTTAGACAAGAAACTGACGCAGCCTATAGAGAGAAGAAAAACTCAAATTGATAATAAAATGAAATTATATGTTATATATATATATATACACACACACAAAATTATCATGTGGTTTCCTCTTAAAATACAAAATTTTATGAAGTTTTCAATGTATTTATTAACCTTCTGAGTAGGGTTGTGAACTAGAAGAATCGAGATTGTGTGTGTATATTGTAGAGGGTAAAACTTGCGGCCTGGCCTAGTTCAAATGAGACTAAGTTAGGAAAGAGGCCCAATACAACTAATTTGTAGAGGTAGATGGTTAAGGTCAACCTTTTAAAACTTGGTAGCCACGGTTTAGTAAGTTAAAGAATGAAATTTGTCAAGGACAACATCTTAAGTAAAAAATTATAGCAAGGAAAGAGAAATTCTTATTTAAGTTCTTCCACGGGCTAGCTGAGTAGTGATGGTTCTTTAGCTATACAGTTCTCGGTTTTACAATGATCACTTTCTCTCTCCATTCCCTATTTCTCCCTCTTTCAATTTTTTCCAATCCCCTTTCAAGGAGGATATTCCTTCTTATATATAGCTGTTTGGATTGCATCCCAACCTTCCACTTGGATGGTCGTTGATCCCTTTTTAGATACTTGTCCTATCACTGCCTTACTGGTGGCGATAGAGTAGGCTATAGGTTGTAGGGGCACTGTTCAAGGTCATTATGCCATTGATGCGGCAGGTTAAGTCAGTATGGTGCATTAAATGTGGAAGTGGTGAATGTTTATCTAGAAGCTTCCTCCTTCCCTTGTTTGCACATCACTACTACCCTTCTTGACCTTCAACCTTATGGCCATGTTGGTTTATCTCTAGTCACCCGAGAAGTGTTTGCTCCTCAGGCTCTTTAGTTTCCCTGACTGGGCTATCTTGACTGGATTGAGCCTGATCTGATGAAAGTTGCCCCTCGGATGGACTCCACTTGATGATTCACTCTCTTCGGGCTTCCTTCCCCCCCCCCCCCCCCCCCCCCCTCCACACACACACACACACATATTTTTGATGGGTCAAATAATAAAAGTTCAAAATTGTTTATTTAATTTTATTTCGAATACAAATCAAGCTTGAACTCATCAACAAAGTAGATTACATATTCAAGTCTAATTTTTTTTTTTTTTTTAATACGTTCAAGTTTATTTACAAGCTACTTAATTTATTCTTTTTTCATATATAGTAAACACTGCAACTAAAAGTTTTTATTCATTCACAAATCTATGCTAACTAAATTATAGTTGAAATTATATTATTTGAGTTATTTAGATTAAATGATTTTTATTTATGAACCTATAAAAATTAGATTATTGTTAAAAACTATATAATTTTTACTACAAAATAGACTATATATATTACCAAAAAAGTTACAATTATTTTAAAAAAATCAAGTTATGGATGTATACTTATAAAATAAAAAAAATCAAGCATCATGTTTTCAAATTTGTTCAGTAACATATCATTATGTAAGTTTGGCTTGTTTAATAATTGTGCATAAATTAGACCTTGAGGTTAGCTTGTTTGCTAAATAAACGTACATTAAAAAAAAAACTTTTAATCAAACTAAGCTTGAATGGTTTATAAATAGCTTGTTCACTTACAACTCTAATTCTATGAAGGTTATGAGTGTAAACTATATGGGATTTCGATTATAACACAAAACCCTTAGGTAGTATTGTTTTATGTGAAAATAATGTTGATACTTGTCATTAGATGAACAACTTAATTTGTTTTCACAAATATTCGATGATTTATACATATAACAATACCACATGTTTCTTTTAAAAAAACTATATAGTCTATTCTCTTATTTGCTGGTCCTCCAACATTCCATGCTACTACTAAGCTCAAACATTCTCCCTCTTGAAGACCCCCTAGCACTTTGTGCATGAGGGCGCTAATTAATCTACAAAGCTCTTGGCATGTATTTATTAATTAATATGTCTTTATATTTTGAGGTGCCATAAATTTTGGCTATTTTTTTTTTCTCAAATGCATAGATCTAATCAACCATTTTTTCTTTTCACACCATGAGTTCTACATATTTGAGAAAAGAAACAAAGTTAACTTTATACTTATGATTCGTTCACTTAAAACTAATTTTAGGTCATGAACAAAAATTTACAACAATAGTATTTCTAATTTTTTTATAATTAATAAACATATATATATATATATATATATGGTCCTATCAAAAAAAGAAATTAAACTTATATGGTAGCAAAATCTATAATAATGTGACAAAATTCAATCGGCATATTTTAAATGATAGCACAAATTTAAGATATGTTTTGGAAGGGCTTCTTCGTGATTTCCTTCTGCATTGCTAGGATGGTACCTCGTGATTTCTTACTGTATAATATGCCTGTTCCTCTCAATCATTATTACGTCACTTCCAAACACTCAACTCAGGCGCCCGTTCCAGTTCTTCTTCTTTATAAAGACACATTAGATGCTCTGATTCCAGCGTTATTTCAAAATTCTTTTTCCGTCTTCTCTGCAATTTCGTAAATCTGTGAACTCATTTTTCAAGCACTTCTATCTCTTTTTTATTTCTTTCCCGCTTCAAAAAAAAAAAAAACCACATCAAATCTGCTTTCTTCTTCCCTAATTTATATTTTCCTTTGTGTTAAATTCTTCTAAACTAGTTGAATATATTAATATTATTATATATCTCTAGTGCATTTCCGATGGCTTTTCTGGCCATAGAAAACACTGCCTCCTCCTCATCTATTCCTTCTCCTCCTCCTCCTTCTTCTTCTTCTGATGAATGGATATACACATATGATGTGTTTCTCAGTTTCAGAGGCACCGACACCCGCAACAAATTCACAGACCATCTATACGATAGGTTGAAGCAAAAAGGCATATTCACATTTAGGGACGATGAGAGGCTCGAGCGAGGAACGTTGATTGCCCCAGAGCTCTTTAGAGCAATTAAAGAATCGAGAATTGCTGTCGTCATTCTCTCGAGTGACTACGCTTCGTCGAGATGGTGCTTGGTTGAACTTGCAAAGATCGTTGAATGCATGGAAATGAAGAAGCTGAGAGTTTTGCCCGTGTTCCACTATGTGGATCCCAGCGATGTGAGGAATCAAAGGGGTACTTTTGGGGAAGCGTTTGAGAAACATAATGAGCGTTGCAAAGATAACACACAGGATCTGCAACGGTGGAGAGCTGCTTTGACAAATGTTGCCGATCTCGCTGGATGGACTCTAGACAGTTATAAGTAAGTTTTTAATTTTTAATTTAAAAATATTGTCATTGATCATTATTAATGGTTACTTTCTATTATATATGATGGTGTACCAAAAAAATACCAACTGTGTTTCGTCCAAGGGAGTCGTCCAAGTTCTCCAGTCAACTAAATAACGAGAAAGCCTCTGGTTCGTCCAGTGTGATCGTCCGTGACTTTTAGTCAATTGAATGAACCCTGGGCGCTCAGGACGGAAGGGTCGTCCATATGCAGAGCTCATGGACGACCAAACAACGACACGACATAAGGTCGTCCATAGGGTCGTCCATAGACAAGTCACATGGACGACCATGCAACACACAGCAAAATCTGGAGCAGTTAATCAACCCGTGTTCATCGCCAGTGATTTCTCCTAAGTGTGTAACTTCCATCAACGGTTACTACTTCTATAGCCGTTGGGGAAGTTACTCCTATAGTTCCGGATTTCCACAAGTCTTGGGGAAGTTATTAAAACAAGTAACTGCCCCAAGGTTCCCTATATAAGGACCGGTCTGAAATTAGACAAAGGTATGAAAAATCTGATATTTCACTCCCGAAAAGTTGGAATTATATTTCCTCGTTGAGAAGACTAACTTTACCATCGGAGAGTATTTGACCGGTCCACCCCGGTCACTTGCTTGAGTGTTTCTTCTTTTCAGGCCTTCGCTACCGCCGCAGCCCACCGAAGCCAGCCCACCGAAGCCGAAGTGTTCAACCAACTGATTTCACCATCATCAATATATAAGCACAATAAGAAACTTCTTGTCAAAGTACGTTAACCTGGTATCATCTCTGAATTAGATAGAAAAGAATTCTTAGAGCACAATAGACGAATGCCTCAACGCCATCTGTTATGTCTATCACTCAAAGAACAACCACTACGACTTACTTTGGTCACTTTTTGTGTATTTATAATGGATTTCACTTAGAGAATGCGTTAATAAACTATTTAAAGAAATTTTGTTATGAATAATTCTAATTCTAAACATTGTACAGTTACTAAAACTTTTATTTTTTTTATGGCCGATGATAACTCTACAAAATTATTATGTTGTCTTCGTTGCAGACCTGAGTCAAAAGTTATTGAAGATATCGTTAAAAAAATTGAAGGTGAATTGAAATCTACATACTCATTTGATTACAAGGATCTTGTTGGAATAAACTGTCGTTTGGAGGAACTGGAGAATCTGCTGGACATGGTGTCAGATGAGGTTCGCTTAATCGGGATTTGGGGAATGGGTGGAATGGGGGAAAACGACTTTAGCACAAGTTGTTTATGACAAATTTCGTTATGAGTTTCAAGGCAGCAGCTTTCTTGCCAGTGTTAGAGAAGAAAGTGGAAAACATGGTATAGTTCATTTACAAAAACAACTTCTTTCTGATATTTTGATTGAAACGAATTTTGATTTTCCAGATTTTCGGAGGGGGAGTAATGTGATAAAGAAAAGATTATGTCGTAAAAAGGTTCTTGTCATTCTTGATGACGTGGATAAGCTTGATCAATTAGAAGCATTAGCAGGTGAGCAAAGTTGGTTTGGTGAAGGAAGTAGAATTATTATTACAACCAGAGATCAACATATATTAATCAGCCGTAAAGTGCCTGAAGCTCAAATGTACAAAGCTAAGGAAATGAACAATGATGAAGCTCTTGAGCTCTTTAGTCAAAAAGCATTCGAGAAAGACCATCCTCTAGAAGGTTATGAAGAGTTTTCTCAAAAATTTATATATTATGCTAATGGTCTTCCTTTAGCTCTTAAAGTTTTGGGTTCTTACCTACTTCATAGAAGTCTAAAGTTATGGGAAAGTACCCTAGCTCGGTGTAAAGACAATCCTCCAAGAGATATTCTAGATGTGCTTCAAATAAGTTTTAATGACCTAAAGGAAAGAGAGAAAAACATATTTTTAGATATAGCTTGTTTCTACAGAGGAGGGTACAGACATTATGTAACAAATATACTTCAGACTCTGTATGACAAGCCAGACATTGATATAGATGTTCTTTCAAAAAAATCTCTTATAGACGTCTCAAAGGGATACTTTCAGATGCATGATTTACTACAAGAATTAGGTAGGGATATTGTTCGTTGTGAAAACCCTGAAGAGGCTGGTGATCGTAGTAGGTTATGGGATCATGAGGATATCTTTCATGTACTAAAAGAAAATACAGTAAGTAGATCATGCAAAATCTTATACTTTTTAGTGGTATATATCTATGATTATCAAATAAGATTTTGTTAATGTCTAGCAATACACTCATCTTATGTTTTTGATTACCAGGGAACAAAATCTGTTAAAGGCATATTCCTTGGCCCACCTCGAAACATGGAGGAATATCTGAATGCTAAAGCATTTCCAAAGACGATCAATTTGGATGCAAAAGCATTTTCAGAGATGATCAACTTGGGAGTACTCAAAATCAATAACGTAAACTTTCCTAAAGGCCTCAATTATCTTTCTAATAAGTTACGTTTCATTCTCTGGAATGGATATCCCTTAAAATCCTTGCCAACAAGTTTTGAGCCGTACAAACTTGTAGAACTCCATATGCGTTATAGCCTTATCGAAAAACTATGGAAAGGAATTAAGGTTAGATTTTAACTGATGCATAAAGCATTTTTTTTTTTTTTTAAATAGATATTATGTTTATATGATTTTAATTTTCTCCATTTTTTAAAACTATAATAGAGTTTAAATGAGTTAAAACTCATTGACTTGAGTAACTCTAAAAACTTGATTGAGACACCAGACTTCAGTGGAGTTCCAAATCTTGAGCAATTGATTCTTCAACGTTGTACAAGATTGTCTAAGATTCATGAATCTCTTGGAAATCTTGAACAGCTTTCTAGATTGGATTTGAGTGGTTGCACTGCCCTTAAAAGCCTTCTACGCAAGATCAATTTGAAATCTCTTAAAGTTTTAATCCTTTCTGGTTGTTCAAGATTGAAGAAGTTTCCAGATGTTGTGGAAAATATGTCATATTTGTGGAAGCTTTATCTGGATGGGACCGCTATAGAAGAGCTACCAATATCAATACAGAATCTATCTGGGCTAATTGAATTGAATCTTAGTAGAAGCTCTATAAGAGTATGGCACTTACTCCCAAAAAATCTTGAAGTTTTAATTCTTTCTGGTTGTTCGAGATTGAAGAAGTTTCCAGATGTTTGGGAAAATATGTCACGTTTGTCCAAACTTTATTTGGATGAAACAGCTATAGAAGAGTTACCATTATCAGTGCAGCATCTATCTGGCCTGACTAAGTTGGATATCAGCAGAAGTGCTATAAAAGTATGGCCCTTACTCCCCAAAAGTCTTAAAGTTCTAAATCTCGAGGGATGTGAAGGGCTATCGCACACAAGTAGTCCAGATCGCATGCACATGTTAAACCGTTCTTTATCTGGATTACGTTCTTTGACCGAACTGACTCTACGTGATTGCGGTCTTCTGGCAATACCTAATGTTCTTGGCTTTTTATCCCCTTTAAATTACTTAAATTTTAGGTCACATTTGTCGGGGCTTTATTTGTATAGAACTCATATAGAAGAGTTATCATTATCAGTGGGGCATCCATCTGGCCTGACTAAGTTGGATATCAGCAGAAGTGCTATAAAAGTATGGCCCTTACTCCGCAAAAGTCTTAAAGTTCTAAATCTCGAGGGATGTGAAGGGCTATCGCACACAAGTAGTCCAGATCTCGTGCACATGTTAAACTGTTCTTTATCTGGATTATGTTCTTTGACCGAACTGGGTTTTCTGCCAATACCCAGTTTATCCTCTTTAACATACTTAAATTTAATGAAAAATAATTTTGTTGGCCTACCTAAAAGTATTGTTCTAATATCTAATCTTAAAGAGCTTGTTTTGAAAGGATGTAAGGAACTTAGATCGTTGCCGGAACTTCCATTAAAAATAGAGTATATTGAGGCAGAAGGTTGTACTTCACTAGAAACGTTAGCGTTAAGACCAGGTCCACCAGGAGAAAATTTTTATCCGTCGTTTGATCTTCTCAATTGCATCAAATTGATGGACAATCAAGACTTGTTGATGACAATATTAATACTATACGTTCAGGCCTCTCCCCATTGGGATTATCCCTCTGAGAAGGTATCTCTCTGAGTATTAAACATCATAATTATTGTTATTTTGTTTGTTTCATAATATCTCTCTCCCTCTCTCTCTCTGAGTACTAAACATCAGGATTATTGTTATTTTGTTTGTTTCAGAATTATAGACGGTGTCCTTTCCTCAAAATTTCTGGAAGAGAAGTTCCAAAATGGTTTAGCCATCAACGTGAGGGGACTTCACTGAATCTAGATGTGCCTTCAGATTTATTAATTAATAATATTTGTAAGGGAGTTGCTGTGTGCGCTGTAGTTGTACCTAACAACGATGTTGGTTTGATTACCTTGGAAATTACTGTCAACGGACATAACTTTAGTGAACACAAGTTGGTCGTTTCCAAGGAAAAAAAGGTCAACTTCCATAAGACTGAATCGAATTTCCTTTTTCTGGAATATTTTCCTTCTTACAAGTTCAAAGATTTCTGGAAAAGCATCAACAAACCATCAGAGTTGCTAATTAATATTAGCTATTTATATACAAATGCGGTGGTTAAAAATTGTGGGGCCCATTTGGCATATGACGAAAATATTGAATATGTCAACCAAACAAGGGCCAGGTACAGCAGCTGCATTATCACTCCTTACGAGGATGATTTATACAATTTCACAAAAGGTACCAGAATTAAGCGAAGCCGAGGTGACCATGACGCGAATGAGGCTGGACTTAGTGAAAAAGGCAACTCTAATGACGTAGATTTACCCCACCCAAAGAGTATACGCTGCGATGACTATGATGGGGATGGAGCTGGACCTAGTGGAGAAGCTACCTCTAATGACATAGATATACCGCACCCAAAGAGTGTACAGCTCCCTAATCTAATCCAAAGACTCATGCTGTGTTTGGGAAATTGGATTGGGAGTTTATGTGCACAAAGGCGACTCTGATTGCGAGGAAGAGGAATTCCAGTGAAAATTGGTAGCTTTGAGAAGTCTGCACGGCTGACCAACTTTTTCTCTCTGATTTTTTTGTAAGTCACCATCTTTTGCTCCCTCTTACAAATCTTGTACGTAGCTGTATATTTCTTTTTAAAAATAAATACATTGGTATATGCTTGCATTTCTTTTTTCTTTTTAATCTGTGACAAAGGCCCTTTTAGTTCAGTAGTTTGTGATTCTTATTTCTGCCAGTTGCTCCATACCGGCATATGAAGAAGTTATTGGAATTTGTTGGTAAGGACAAGTTGTCGCATCTGGTGCAACTGGGGTGTGTGTGGCAATAGTTGAGAGTTTAAACAATTATCTTAGCATTCATCTGGGTCTTTAATTTCATTTTCTTAATCAATAATTATGCTATGTACTAAAACATTTTTGTTCAAGTATGTGGTAGGGTAAAACCGGCACTGTTGTTGCCTTCTGTTTATAGTATTTTGTAGTACAATTTTCCATAGCAGAATGTAACAGATGCATGCAATTCCAGTGTCAGAAAATCAAATGGAAAGAAGAAAATTTGGGCTCTTTTTTCCCAGAGAGGTCGCCTTCTCTTTAGAGCAGTCATGTGGTCCTTTTTTTTCCCTCAATACATAAACCCTTTCAAAATCTGAAAAATTTGAGTCTTTTTTTTAGTTGTATTGTTGATGAACTCTGAGGTTGTAACGAATTTTGTTGATTTTTTTTTTTCTGTTAGGTTGATTAGAAAGCTGTGGAAATTTCGCCTTTTAATTTTTGGATTTTGTGCTGAGTTTACCCTAGAATTGGGCCTGTAATAGTTGAATTAGGCTCCTTTTAGCAGAGAGGACTTTTTTGTTTTTCTGGGTCCCAATATAAGAAACGTAGGTCATTATTATTTTATTTTCATTTAAACAATTTGATTTTAAAAATGAAGTTTTGTCTAGAAGTCCTCCTGATTGTGTGTTTGTAGCTGATGGATTATCTTCTATCAATTGAATATCTTTAATTGTGTTATTACTGATCAGAATCATCTTTATTGATGTACTCATCTCAAACTTTTATTTTATTCTATTAAGTTTTACTTGTTATCTATGCACTTTTTCAGTCTAATACAGCATCCAGATACGATTCTTGACAATTTGGAATTAAAAACTTCTCATCATCTTATTTGTCATTCAGAAACCAAGATCAGATAAATGGGCCATGCAATTCCGGACAGCAGAGATGATTGTCCTACTGTCAGTAGTATCGGGTTTGGTGTTACTACCACCACTACGCGGTCTTTGGGTGTCTCTGGGGTTGAGGCTGATGATGATGATGAAGTGGAACTGGTTTCAGAAACTCAAAAGACTGAAAAAGATCCCACAAAGATCACCAGAAAGTGTGTGTGTATATATATATTCATCCAAACATTTGTTTTTGTGCATTTGATATTTTCTCTGTTTGGCTGCAAGGAAACTTGAGGAAAATTAATGTAGAAAGGGTACCACCATTCAAACCTTGGAAATCGATCTCAATTCTGGCATGTATCATGTATGTAATCTATGTATATGCATGTGTTTTATGGTGTTTTTCTCAACAGTAGTAGTGCATATTATTAATCAGAATGTATGTATGTATGAATTTACGTGTATGTTTATAATGTTGTTTTTTCTGAATACTTGTAGTGCACAGCATAATATTATTTATTCAGAATCTTTGTATGTTTGTATGTATGTATGTGGTTGTAAGTTTATCATGTTGATTCTTCTGAATAATTGTGGTGCATACCATATATATATATGCGCGTGTGTGTGTGTTGTATGTGTGTATTTCACAGTGCTTTTTCTGAATTATATTTATGCATGTTAGGCTGAGCATTTCATATTATGTGCTATGATTAAATGAAATAATTAACTATGAATGAAACTTTGTAAGGAACTGTTATTATAAATTTTGAAAAATTCAAAAGAATTTTCGGTTGGCCTATGTGGCTTGGTTTGGTTTGTTTAATCTTAAGGTATTTTACAGTGCACACTATTTCTCGGTTGAAGTTTTCAAGCCATGGTTATTCTTAGAATGATTTTCATTTAATACTATTTTTGCTTTTTATAATTTTGCAATACTTTTTGTGTTAAGCTTTTCTGTAATCATTGTTTCAGCATTATGAGTTAAATAAATTTATTGAGCTGTGTAATGGAAAGCATATGAAAGGCGTCTCTTATTTTTCATCGTTGTTTGTTAGCTAACATTTTACAGCTGTTTTTCATTATTTTGCAGCAAAATCTGAAACAAAGCAACTCAAAGTAGATACTGAGCAGATGATGAAGGCGAAGGGTCAGATTTGCTCACAGATTTTGGAAAGACAGAGAAAGATTGTATCCTTGGAGTCTGATTTGTCCACTCTTGCACAGGTACAATTCACCCCTTCTGCTGGTGCGTACATGTGTGTTCAAGCCCACAATTGTGAAACCTTATGTTCCACAAAATAGCTAGAAAGATATAAAAAGAAGTAGTTGATACTTGAAAGAACAAAATTAATAGAGCTATAGAAAAAAAGGACCCCTATTATCTTGTGAAGATTTGTCTTTCTCTATTTGTGGCAAAAGTGGCATTTAGAATTCTTGGGACGTTGTACCTGTAGTGTGCCTGCTAACTTGTTTATAAAGAAAACATGGTGTGCCTAGCTTTTTCACAGAGCTCATACATGTAGCAATGTAGGCACCTGCTCAACTAGCTGTCCTTTCACTGTAAGACTAGTACAATAGCATGCTCATAGATTAGTAGTCAGAAAATGACTGAGTAGTATTATAATAATACTTCCTTCTGTATGTGATTCTAATATTCATCTTCATCATGTCACTATTTCAGTATTTGCTTCTTCTGCGGTACATAATTATATTCCTTATAATATAAACTTGTAGACATTGGGGATCTTTCTGTATCATTTAAACACAAAAAAAGATCATGAATGGTTAATGTGAAGTGGAAGATATTACAGTCATAGGAGTTTTGCCTAGTCTGTTTTCAGATTCAGTAGACTGGCTTGTGTCTGGAACATATGAACATAAGTGTTCTACAGTTGCTGCAGACTTAGCAACTCCAAAGAATGTATAGTTTGATTTAATTCTTGTATTGAAAATTGAATCAAGTCTCTGTTAAGGTAATCATAGACCTTAACCCCACAAAAAAAAAAGGTGATGGTAGACCTGCATGTTCTATTTGCAATAATTTATGTATGCATATATTGGCAGTAGCTGCTATATTTTGGTAGTGGTTGTTAGCATTTCCATGGCTTTAAGAAGTTATTTGGATGCAGAACTGCTTAAGTTTTAAATTTCAGAAGAAGCAGATTGTAATTGCTTTTTGCAGCCAAAATTTAACTATCTGTTCTATCAGGAGCGGAAATCTACCGTCACTGCTGCAATGGCCATAGCCCACGACTACAACAGAAGACTGATTTAACTATGAATACGATGACATCTGCTGCCAGCCTGTTTTGTCCTGTTATGAACATTGGCTACCAACATGATACAGAATTAACAAGCAACAAGGCAAATCCTGAAAAATAGGACCTGGACATGGCAAGAGCCAAAGATCAAACAAGGTCAATGATTGCATTTTTATTCTTATAAAATTATCTGTAAATTAAAGGCACGCACTTATGGCAAAGATGTAGAAATACTACATGAATCAATATAAAAAAAGAAAAAAATTTGCGGCACTTCATATTTCATACCCAAAGAGTAGCCTATATCTCCCTTTGTTCCATTAAAAAAAAGGGTCTTTTACAACTATTATAAACGGCTTTGTTTGATCTCAAAAGGTAAATGCAGTTGGCTGGAATTGTTTGAATGGGCTATCACTCATCTCAAAGGCAATAGCTCTAAAGCTGCTATTTGAAAATTGGCTTAGTGGGCTGCTGTGTATTATCTATGGCAGAAGAGCTATCATCCACTCAAGGAAGATAAACATAGGAGCAGATAGTTAAGGATATTTAGAGGGATGTCAAAGGCAGAGTGGAGAGCAAAAGTAGAGCAATTGACTCAGTGCCTAACAGAATATTTTGTTGTAAATGGGGCATTAACCCTGCTTTTCTGTGTAAAAGGCCATCTTAGGTTGTCTGTGTTTGCTGCTGTGTATCTGTGTATTAGTCTCGGTACCCTGTTGGCGTTAGGGTGCTGTGATGCTCCGTGTTTACCATGTTGTGGCTTAGATTATCACAGTACCTTGGGGCCTTGTGTAATCTTGAAGATTGTACTGCTGTGCTTCTGTTCTGTATCTGGTGTTACAAAGGCTTGCTCATTCGCAAGCTGTTTAGTGCCCTTTGGGGCCTTCTGTAACACTGTTTGTTTTGAAATAATATATTTTCTGATTTAAAAAAAAAAAAAAGAACTATTAGGCATAGCTTGGGTATATGCTGCATTTCAAGTTATCAATGTCGGACAACATAAGTTGTCTCCATGCTTTGTGACTGGTTTTTGATAACAACCCTTTTCTTTTGTACAAAGTTCTCGTCATTTTGGTTATCAAGAAAAAAAAGTTCTTGTCATATCATCTACTAACAGTGCTGCTGCCTCCATGATCATTGAGACCGACTCACATATTGGCATTGCATCTACTCAATTGCCATTACCATTGTCTTTATAAGTGGCCAGGTGAAAACGACCATTTTAAATAGGAAAACCAACAAGCTGGCGATCTGAAACGGTTTCGAAGAAGAAGGGAGAGAGTGGACAACGAATCCTACGTGGCACACAACAGGAAGCAATCTTAATTAATATTCAAGGCCTCCAATTTTTATATTTTTGTATATATTTCAGTCTTCCTTACTCCAATCCCTCTTAAGATAATTTCTAACGGTAGAATCAATCTTTTAAGAAATAGTAGCTGGAGGGGTAGGGTCACTTGCATACGTATAATCTATGCACATGCGAAGAATTCCATATGCTAGTTCCCATTAACACCCAATATTTAGTTTTATGTAATTGTCAGACCATGTAATAGGAGGGCCGCTACTTGCACACCAACTCTATTAAAAAATGAATTCTTAAATCTATTAAAAATGAATTCTTAACATTTAACAACCAATATATATATATATATATATATTATTATTATATTATATTATATTATGTTTAATTTAAGTAGTTGTTGGAGTAGGAAGATACCTGGAAGATGAGGCTGCGTTAGTTTCTTACCGAACTTCATCAATGAGCCAACATTACTCCACGCGGAAGTTTATTCTAATAAATTTGTATGCAGGACTTCCTAGTCTTTTTCTTACTTCATTGCTACGATGTTTCCTTGTTGATACATGCGTGGTGTGGACACGCACTATATTTACATATACGCTGCTTTGACTCACAAGGGCAATTTAATTTTAATAAAGTCCTTTTTAATCTGGAAGATGGTGACTGAGGCCACTTGCAAATTGAAAACTCTGCGTCTCTCTTTTCTGCTTTGCTTATTTCTTCTTCTTTTTTTCTCTCTCTTCCTCTCTTCGCACTGAATTGTTCATAAATGACTGAGGCCATTTTCTTTTTTTAAAAATGAATTCTTAATTTGTGAAGGCCTGACCCTCTGTCTCAATACACCTGCAATTTCCTAATAAGTTGTTCCTATACTATGGTAGGTCAAAAAAAATTCTACTCAAGCCAACCCATTACGTAAGTCCAACCCAACCCAACCCGACATGGGTTGGGTTGAAACCATGGGTTTGACAAAATTTTTATTATTATTATTATTAAATTGAGTAGAAAAAAATATAAATATAAATATATTAAAAAAAAACAAAGATTAGTATCAATGTAAACTCCTTAAAAGCAAACAACACTAATGACTAAATAACAATAGATGTCGGGTTGGGTTGAAACCATGGGTTTGACAAAATTTTTATTATTATTATTATTAAATTGAGTAGAAAAAAAATATAAATATAAATATATTAAAAAAAAAACAAAGATTAGTATCAATGTAAACTCCTTAAAAGCAAACAACACTAATGACTAAATAATAATAGTAATTTACTAGGATTTGTGTGAACTAATTAGCTTTTATATAGGATAGAAAGCGCTAGTTATTTTAAAAAATTTATTAATTATATAATATATTTTAAATATATATATTAAATATATAGGTAAGTCGGGTCGAGTTTGACAGGTTTGGAATTTTATGACCCAAACCCAACCTAGCTTGCTATCAAAAAAATTTTGTAACTCAACCCAACCCACCAAACTCTAAAAACCAACCCAACCCAGCGGGTTGGGTTGAGTCGGATCGGTTTTGGTGGGTTAGCTGCACACTCCTATTCACAATACATCTGCAATTTCCTAATAACTTGTTCCTATATTTCCAATTGCTTCCATGACCACACAAACACAAACAGTCTCTTCTTTTTCTTAACCAATGCACATGCGAAGACTTCTATATGATGCTAGTTCCCATTAACATTTAACAACCAATATATTATATTATATTATATTATGTTTAATCTAAATATTATAGTAGGAAGATACCAGGAAGACTAGGTTGCGTTTGTTTCTTACCTAACTTCAGGAATGAGCCAACATTACTCCACGCGGAATTTTAAAAAGGTATAGCTTTCCACTTTCCACCAGTTTTTACTTAGCCTATAAATTTGTATGCAGGACTTCCTAGTCTTCTTCTTACTTCATTGCTACGATGTTTCCTTGGTGACACTTGAGAACTGGAGTGGACATCCACTTCAACTATAATATTTACACGCACGCTGCTTTGACTCCGAAGGGAAATTTACTTTTAAATTTTTAATTAAGGTCTTGTTTTTAACTTGACCGCTAAAGTAATCATAAATATTTCGAAGAAAGAAATGACAACACATGCTACATCAAACCTTGTTCATAAGAAAGTCAGAAAAATAAAATAAGCTCTATCCAACCTTTAGAAATTTCCAAACAATGACATACTTTTCTTCCAAGATAATTTTGGTTTTTACAAATAATGTCGCGATAAATCATAAAGCAGCTTTCTTACAATAGAATCTTGTCACCACCAAAATTGACGCATATAATAGGGTCAATCTTTTAAGAAATAGCAGCTGGAGGAGTAGGGCCCCTTGCTTACGTATAATCTATGCACACATTGACACATACGAAGAATTCCATATGCTAGTTCCCATTAACAAACAACACTTTGTTTTTAAGAGGAAGAGAGCTACTTGCACACCAACTCTATTAAAAAATGAATTGTTGACTTGTGCGGGCCAGACCCTCCGTCTCATAGTGTCCAACGGCATTCGCAAAACACCAGCAATTTCATAAATCTGCAGTTTCAACTTTCAACCATAGCAAGTAGCAACTAGATTATATATGTGAGTTAAACGAGACAATAGAAACCCGAACCATTTAAAAATAATTAAATAAATAATTTGGGGTAAACAAAATAAAATAAAATAAAGACATTATTGGCTTAATTATTATTTGGTGATATTTGTTTCATTAAAAACAAATAAGATAATATTTGTCTTCTCTTTTTTTCGTAACTTTTGTTTCTCTCTATTTCATGGCGTGGACATTGGCGTTGATGGGAGATCGGCGTGGGTCATTGGCTAAGAGTTCGGCGTGGGTCATCGAGTTGATCGGCGTGGTGGTTGTTAGAATTGTGGTTTGGTTGTGATTGTGATCGGTGTGGGTCTGGGTTGTGGGTTTGTGATTATTTGTGATTTGGAACTGTGATCAGCGTGGGTCTGGGTTGTGAGTTTGTGATTTGGTTGTGATTTTGGAGAGTTGTTTTTCTTTTTCTTTTTCTTTTTCCTGTTGTTGGTGGTGAATGGTGATGAGGTTGTGCGTTTGGGTTTGTAATTTGGTTATGATTTTGGTGGTTGGTGGTGATGGTTGTGGGTGGTGGTGATAGTGGCAGTTGTAGCTGTGGTGGTGCTGGCGAGTGGTTTTATTTTTTTATTTTTGTTTTTGATGGTGGTGGCTCCTCAAGTATATAATTAATTCCCATGCTGCAAAAAAAGTCTTCAGTTACCTTGCAAATTACTCAGTTCCTATCCTTCTAGTTTTCACATTCTCTAATATGTTTAATGGCTGTATTTGTTATAGTTTCATAGTTCAACTAATACTTTATATTGTTTTCAATAGAAGGGTTCTACCACTGCACACTCTTGGTGCGGTGGTCACTCTACAAGTATAAATGCTTGTGAGGTGTGGGGGGTAAGGCCGAGGTTCAAATTTTCAGGAGAAAACTTCACACACACATATATACTTAGATTAGACTAGAGTAGAAATTCCATCTTTTATAAAAAAATAAAAATAGAAGGGTTCTAATATTCTCATTAGCAATATATTGTAACTATCTTAAAAAAAAAAAAAAAAATTCTCTTAGTGGAACTATTTATTTATATATAAAAAGAATGTGCATTTATTATTTCCACGTAACTATACTTGCTTTTCATTCCATCATGGCTACAAATTTGAGGAAAGAAATACTTATTTATACTCCAATTTGCTCCTTTATAACTCCTTTTTACTATTGATTTTTTTTTTTTAGCTTTCTTAGATAGACGTGAAATTTTAAAAATCTTATCAATCTATTTTAAATGAATAGAGTGGATTTTAACACATTATTGTAATTATTTAACATACTATCAAATTCTAATATTGTGATGGTAAATGCTTATTTAAAAGAGCAACAAACTCACTGACACAACAATAATTCACAATAGTTTCACACTTTCCCTTATGGGTAACAAAATCCAATCGGTATATTTTAGAATAATTGTTACTGAAATTTTAAGATATGTTTGCAAGGCCTTCCAACTTCATTGCTACAATAATTCTTCGTTGTTAAAAAAGAAGACACCCACTTCAACTTTACACGTACACTGCTTTTTTTTTTTTTTTTTTTTTTTTTTGATGGGACACGTACACTGCTTTAACTCAAAAGGAAATTGCATGAAACTCAAGTAGTCAAGGCCTTTCTTTTTTTAACGAGAAGATGGGAAGGGAGGGGGACACTTTAGCTTGAGTGCTTGACTTGCATTTTACTAAGTTCACTTATAGCCTTATTTAAAATTACTCTATTTTACCGTTAAAATCTTCTAGATTTCTTAGAAAATTTTTAAATCTTATAATGCTATATATTTTTATTTAAAAAAAAAAGAGTAAATTTAATTTTAACAATATCAATAATTTAACACATTATTACATTCTAAAATTGTGATGGTCAAAGTTTATTTAAAAGAAGAACAAAGTTATGAACAGAGCAAAAAATTACAAGAATAATATTTCTAAATTTTTTTTTCTTCTAATTAATAAACTTATATATAGTAGTAAAATTTATAATGGTGTGACAAAATTCAGTTGGCATATATATTTTAAATTAAAGTACAAATTTAAGATATGTTTTGCAAGCGCTTCCTCGTGATTTCCCACTGCATTGCTAGGATGGTTCCACGGTGGCATAGGCGAGGACAGGGATTCCAACTTTACACATACGCTGCTTTGACTAAAGAACTTAGAAGAGAATTACTTATTACAACTCTGCGAAAATATTATTGATGTATAAATGCCTGTCCCTCTCAAGCATTCTGTCACTTCCAAACACTCTCATTTTATCGTAACTGATTCATGAATCTGGCGTTATTTCAAAAGAAAATTTTTGAGCTTTTCAGTTTTCTCGGCAATTTCATAAAAAATCTGTGAACTCTCTTTTCGAGCACGTATATCCATCTCCTTTTTTTCTTTTCCACTTCTTGAAATTAAAATCCAACTCAAGTTTTCTTTCTTCTTCCTCAATTTATATTTTTCTTTTGTGTGTTAAATTCTTCAAAAAACTATTTTAATATATTTGTAATACATAGATCTAGCATATTTCCGATGGCTTTTCTGGCCATTGAAAACGCCTCCTCCTCCTCATCTGTTCCTCCTCCTTCTACTCCTGGATGCAAATACAAATATGATGTATTTCTCAGTTTCAGAGGCACCGACACCCGCAACAATTTCACAGACCATCTATACTATAGGTTGAAGCAAGAAGGGATATTCACATTTAGGGACGATGAGAGGCTCGAGCAAGGAACAAAGATTAACTCTGGGCTCCTGAGAGCAATAGATGAATCGAAAATCGCTGTTGTCGTTCTATCCAAACAATACGCTTCGTCGAGTTGGTGTTTGATCGAACTAGCAAAGATTGTTGAGTGCATGGCCAATAAGAAGCTGACAGTCCTTCCTGTGTTCCACTATGTGGATCCTAGTGATATCAGGTATCAGAGAGGGTCTTTCACGGAAGCTTTTGCAGAACATGAAAATCGATTCAAAGATAAGATTGATGATGTGAAGACTTGGAGAGCTGCCTTGACAGAAGTTGCCAATCTCTCTGGATGGCATCTAGAGGATAAGTAAGAATTTTTTTTTCTTTTCGAATGATGGTTTTTATTTTTTTTTTATTTTAATTCCTGAATTTTCTTATCATTACTTTCTTTACTTTGCCACATGACATCTTTCTTTTACTTAGCCCCCTGTATATGACAAATCTAGGAAATTATAAGCTCGAATTGGACTTTTGTTGAACAACGTCGCATTCATATATTGTTTGTACCACGTACATACTATACACTTGTAGAGTTCCTTTTTTTTTTTTTTTTTACTGAACGAAGCTCAGATTGTATGTTTGCTGAATATTTTGTCTCTAAATTAATGTATCTCTAGCTCTGCCTCATCGAAATTGTTGTTCTGCTATATTCTTTGCAGATCTGAATCAGAAGTTATCAAAAGAATCATTCAAAGAATAAATCGTGTGTTGGATCGTGAAGTCCCATTTGTTTCCGACGAGCACCTCGTTGGAATGGACTCCCGTGTGGAGCAAGTGTTGGATTTATGCTTGGCTGAAAGGTTGAATTGTGTCCACTTAGTTGGGATTTGCGGTATGGGTGGAATCGGTAAAACAACTCTTGCCCAAGAAATTTATAACAGACTTTTTCATAACTTTGAAGCTAGTAGTTTTATTGCTAATGTTAGAGAAGAGTCTAAAAGTCGAGGTCTAGTTTCCTTACAGAACAATCTTCTTTCTAAGATCCTCATGGGAGCAGAAAAAAATATTTCAGATGTTGAAGAGGGAAAGAAAATTCTAAGGAAGCGTCTTTGCAATAAGAAGGTTCTTATTGCTCTTGATGATGTGAATCATGATGAACAACTAAAAGCATTAGCTGGGAATGATTGGTTTGGTCTAGGGAGTATAATCATTGTAACAAGTAGAGATAGTCATTTGTTGAAAACCTATTGGGATGGGGTGATTGATATATATATAGCTGAGGAGTTGAATTGGGATGAAGCAATGGAGCTTTTTAGTTTGAAGGCTTTTAAGAAACCTCATCTTGAAGAAAATTTTGTGGATTTGTCTATAAATTTTGTGAATTACGCTAAGGGCCTTCCTTTAGCTCTTAGAGTTTTAGGTTCTTCATTGTTTGGTAAAACACTTGATGTATGGAGAAGTGCTCGAGATAAATTAGAAGCAAAACCTAATAGAGACATTATGGATGTACTTGAATTGAGTGTTGATGGGCTTGATGATACACAAAGAGATTTGTTTTTAGATATTGCATTTCTCTTTAAAGACATGGACAACTATTACACAAGAGATACTCTAGAAAGTTTAGGTCATTATACCTGCGATATTGATGTTCTTCAGGACAAATCTCTTATAACCATTGCTTCATATGGAGCTCTTTGGATGCATGATTTGCTTAAAGAAATGGGTCGATACATTGTTCGTCGTGATTTCCCTGAAGAGCCTGGTAAACATAGTAGGTTATGGAGATATAAGGATGTCCTAGATGTATTGACAAGTAATGTTGTAAGTTGACAAATTTAAACTTGAATTTAGAAAAGTATATATGTTCTTTCAAATTTTTCTAATAATTTTTCTAATTTCATTGTTTTTGGTAACTAGGAAACAGAGGTAGTTAAAGGCATAATGCTAAATATGCCTACTGGAGCAAAGGAACGCTTGAGCGCCGAAGCCTTCACAAAGATGAAAAATTTGAGATTTCTTAAAATTGGTTATGTGCATCCTCCACAAGACCGCATTGGAGGCCCTATCCAACTTCCACAAGGTCTCAGTTATCTTTCTAATGAGTTACGCATAATAGATTGGTATGGATATCCTTTAAAATCCATGCCAACCAGTTTCCAAACAAACAAACTTGTTGAACTAAGGATGCATAACAGTGACATCAAACAACTATGGAAAGGAATCATGGTAAGATTTTCACTTATGCAATTGTGTTTTTCCTTCATTTTCATTAAAGCATGAGTTCGTCTAATTATTTCTTGGTTTATAACAGATTTTAAATGAGTTAAAACTCATTGACCTTAGTGATTCTCAAAACTTGATTGAGATCCCGGACCTTAGTGGAGTCCCAAATCTTAAGCAATTGATCCTCCAACGTTGTACACGACTCTATAAGATACATGCATCTCTTGGAGATCTCAAAAGGCTTATTCGATTGGATTTGAATGGTTGTAAACATCTTAAAATCCTTCCTCACAAGATCAGCTTGGAAGCTCTTGAAACTTTTATTCTTTCTGGTTGTTCAAGACTAAAGAAGTTTCCAGAGGTTGTAGGAAATATGTTATGTTTGTCAGAACTTTCTTTGAGTGAGACTGCTATAACAGACCTACCTTCATCTGTTGTTCACTTAAAAAATCTCAAAGTGCTATCTCTCTCCGGATGCGTGGGGCCATCATCTAGAAGAAGTCCAGATCCCATGGGCATGCTAGTGCGTTCTTTAAGAGGCTTATGCCCTTGGACCGAACTTGATCTAAGTCATTGCAATGTTCAGACAATTCCTAATGCTCTTGGGTGCTTGTCATCTTTAGAACATTTAAATCTAGACAGAAATAATTTTGTTTGCCTTCCTGAAAGTATCATTCAACTATCTAATTTGAGAAGGATTTTAATGGGTGGTTGCACTCATCTTCGAATGTTGCCCAAGCTTCCATTAAATATTTATTTTATTGATGCAACAAATTGTACCTCACTGGAAACATTATCAGTAAGACCAGAATACGAATTTCGGCCGAAATTTCGTCTTTTCGGTTGCAACAAATTGATCAAGAATCAAGACTACGGTGGCCTGTTTTCAACAATGCTAAGACGTTATTTCATTAATCTCCAGGTCTGTCTCTCTCTTTCTCTCTCCCTCTCTCCCTCTCTCTCAAATGTGAAGTTCTAAGCATCATGAATTGTATGTTTCAGGGTCAGTACGGTAGAGTTCGTTACAATCTCGAGATTCCTGGGAGTGAAATTCCGAAATGGTTTAGCCACCAAAATGTGGGGGGTTCAGTGAATCTGCAAGTGCCCTCAGATTTATTCCGTAACAAATTGATGGGAATCGCTGTGTGCGCTGTTCTTGTATTGGGCAAGCATGATCCAGGAAATATTGAGTGTCTCGTAAATGGAAAAGCCAGATTTGGCCGTTTTTTTTCCAATGAATTTGGTAAGATTGAATCGTATCAGCTTTACTCTGCATACCTTGCGACCCGGAAAGATATGCTGAATAAAGTCGACGCTAACGGATTCAGCCAGATTGAAGTTAAATTTAAATCCGAAGGTCTAGACTGGGAGTATACGAAACCCGAAGGTCCAGGCTTGAAGATTACGAAATGCGGGGCCCGTCTGGTATTCGAGCGAGACATTGAAGACCTAATAAACCAAACTAAGGCTGGGCCTACCAGCTGCATAATCACTCCTTATGATGAGGAAGGTTTTGATGATTCAGAAAAAGATACCAAAATTAAGCGAAGCCGTGATGATTCTGATGGGGAAGGGGCTGGACCTAGTGGAGAAGCTACCTCTAATGATGTAGACGAACCACACTCAAAGAGGATAAGACTCCCTAATCTGATTGAAAGATTAATTCCACGTTTGGGAAATTGGCTTGGGAATTCAAGCACACAAGAACAAGGTGACTCTGATTGCAAGGAAGAGAAATCCCAGTGAAATTGGTAGCTTTGATGAAATTGGCTGATCAACTTTCTTGTCTTTGACTTTTTGTAAGTCTATATCTTTTCTCCCTCTTACGGAGCTTGTTGATAGCTTTATATTTCTTTCTTTCTTTTTTAAAATTCGTTGAATTTCTTTTCCTTTTATTCTATGACGAGGTTCGTTTTAGTTTGGTAATTTGTTTTTTCATTTCTGCCAGCTACCTCATACTGGATATGAAGAAGTATTTTATTTGGACTTTGTTGAAAAGGAGAAACTGTCACGTTGCTGGCTGACGAAAAAGCATGTGGAACTGATTGTATGATAGTCATTTTTGTTCAATTGTGCTGGATGGTATATTCGGAACTCTCTGTTATTGCTCTCTTTTTATAGTATTTAGTTTACTACAACTTTCCATAGGAGAATGCAATAGATTATAGATGCATGGTACTCCAGTGTTGTAAAATCAAATGGAATGAAGAAAATTTGGGCCCCTGTTTCCAAGTGAAGTTAAATTGCAGCAAAGTAGATAAAATTATTTGCAAAGCTTTCTTGTCGTGTACAATAGAAATAATGCAACTATTTTATTTTGACTTCACACCACGCCACCCATTGCTTGGTTGATTGGAAAGCTGTGGAAATTTTCCTTTTTGGTATTTGTATTTTGTGCTGAGTTTGTCCTTGAATTAGGCCTGAAATAGTTGAATTAGGTTCCTGAGTTCTGACTTGTTTTTCTGGGTCCCAATATAACAAATTTACAAAATATCATTATTTTCTGTTTTTATTTTAATAATTTGATTTAAGGACGAAATTTTGTCTAGAACTCCTGATGTGCATGTGTCTATATGACAAGTTAGCTCTGTTGAGTTAATAGAGTAGAGCTATAATATTAATTTCTTTCTTTAGAATATTTGCATTATATGGATACTATGCTATCAATTATATCATTTGTTTGCTTATTGCTAGTCAAAATCATATTTTTAATGCACTTCTTTATCAGACTACGATCATCCAACTACCATCCTTGGCAATTCTAAATAAGAAACTTCTCATCATCTTATTTGTCATTTGGAAACTGATGTCAAGTGGTTCCATCTAGGTGCATTGATGTGGCAGTCCTATATATTGTGTGGATCACGTCCAGATTGGTTGAATCAATACAATTGCATGGAAGCTTCTCTTGCTAGCAACTGCCAAAGCTTGAATGTGCAGAAGTGTGGGCTTTGTCACTGCTACATGACTTCTTTATCTGATAATTGGGGTCTCATTTGTCAATTGATGGTTGATAATGGAGAAAGATATAAGCAAAATTGTAATTGTGAAGCAAGACCCTGCAGATTTAGAAGCTATGTTGAAGAAGTTCAGCCTAAAAGACTCAGTTTACACATTGATTCCATGCTTAAGGATGAGGGAAAACGAGATGTACAATATCCTCTTGCATTGCTGCCTTCATTACTTTTCAGATTTTCCTTCTAAGCTACTGGTATGCATCCACCCCCTAGTTTTCTGTCATAGATTTATTTCAAATAGCTCATTTATTTCCTCTTTTCTTTGTGATTTGATTAAATACTACTTCCCCATGGTGTAACTTCAACTCACAAGTCACATCAGTACTGCCTCATTTGGATTTTTTTAAAATTTATGTGGATGAATACTTCAACAGTGAGTAGAAATTTATACCAAACTTGTGTATTTCCTATCAACAGTGGCAGGAAACAATTCAGCACGACTGGCAGGATTCCCTGGCTTCATTTTGAGAAATGATAGTGGAATATTCCGACTTTCACATAGAGATATATTCATGCTAGTCTTTGCTAGAGTCTATGAAATTCCCTCTAACTGCCATCCTTACACCAATCTCGCATTTCTTCAACTGCTCCTCACTTAAAATATTCCCTCCATGAATTCTGGCATTTCTATGACTCCATAAATGGTGTGTTAAAAATCAAAAACCACCTCCCTCTCTCTCTCTCTCTCTCTCTCTCTCTCTCTCTCTAGAAATTTCTCTCTTGCTCTCTCTCTGGAATTTTCTTTCTACAAGACTCTCTTGCACAATTAAAGTCCAGCCACAACTTTAGGATGTCTAGAAGCATAGAGAGAGCAGTTTACTGTAACTCGGCTAGAAATATCAAAGTCGGTAACTTAAACCAACTTGAACCAAGTATAAATGGGAAGTGATGGTGCTATTTGGTGTGTGAAGTGTAAGCACCAATTCCTAGTGTGAGTATATATGTTCTTACAAGAGTGAGTGTGGTAAAGTAAATTGCATGTGTCTGTTGTGCGGAGCAAATGCAAGTGAGTTGGTGTGTGCATTATAAGAATTTAGTTTTGGAAAAGTTTAAAAGGCAAAAGTTGATGTGTGTGTCTATTGTGTAAGCAAAGTGTGGTGTGTGTCTATGCAGAAGTGTCTTGTCTTTAATTTGAAATCAGAATTTGTTTTGGTCTTCATTACTTCTTGTGGTCTTTCCTCAACATGGTATATAACACCTGCCATGCTAACTTACGTAAGGACTAACTTACATAAGGAAGCTTTAAGACTCTTACCTTTTAAACTTTCCAACCCCCATTCAGCAACCTTATTTCAGTTTGTTTCGGGAGAGTCTATGATGAATCTGTTCATAACTTCACTCCACAATCTTTTTGACAAACTGCATTCAGAATATAGTTGGTCTCAACATCTGATACTAGGGAACTTATGGTATTGTTAACATCACATTTTTTACATAGTGAACTAGCTTTCTGAAGGGAGACACCCATCAATCTAGGTACAGCTACTGCTTCTGCCCAAGATGAATAATCACAAACCAGAATAAGATTTATAAGTTAAGGAAAAATAATAAAATCATTTCTCTGTCCAATAAAAACATTTTCCAAATAATAGGTGGTTTCAGAATTTTTCTTGCCAATGAATTCAAAGATTGTTGACTACAACGGATTGATTAGTTTCCACAGAAAGCGATGGATTCTTGAAGTTCAAAAGATTATTTTATCTTACATTAAGCTGCAAAGGTTTAATTTACTGAATGATTAGTCTAAGGCCATTGTCTTGTGAGGCCAATGATAGGGAAGAAGGACCATGCCATGCCTTATTACCTTATCAAGGTGAGAAGGGAAGTCTAAAAATTAGTAGCTCTTGAGCATGTTTACTTGGGTGATAGCTGAGTGTAAGAAGCTTATTATCATTTTCTCATTTTTATTTTTAATTTTCAAATGATAAAATGGGAAATGCTACCTTCTGCTCAATTCTACATACAACATAAGCGTCCCATTACATAGTTTCGACATGTATGATATGTTGACAGGATATCATGGATGCATCTGGTGTGACACTGGTTATAATTGGACCTTACAGCATTGTATAAATGCCCCTTGGCCCTAATATGTCTATCTATTTCTCCAATGTCCTCTAGAGGAGGTTTGCTCTGTATAGAAACCAGAGAATTGGACCTAAGTGGATTCCAGACAAGTATTTTCCTTCAATACACTTAATATTTTTCATGAGTGATGTTATGATCATATATATAATATTAAGTAGATTTACTAATTTAATTAAGATTTATTTGGTAGATGATTCTTGATGGTGTTCAAATATTCACGTATTATTAGATGAAAATAATTATTTGATACAAATCATATAATATCTAAAAATTGAAGCATATCATTTATTACTTCTACGCTCTTGTTGAGCCACATCAGTGTAGCAATTCAGTCCACTTCAATTCAATTCGGTCCACATTGTTCCTGTTTGGTCCACTTTGGTCTATTCGGTCCATTTTAGTACACATACAATTCCATATGACTAAAGTAATGGTCGAATGCCTAAGTTGAATATGCTGAATGAACTTATAGTTTATTCTTTATTCTTTAATTGTCTTATTATTGATCAGAATCATCTTTATTGATGTACTCAGCCCAAACTTTTATTTTATTTATTTAGTTTTACTTGTTAACTATGCAACTATTTTTAGTCTACTAGTGCATCCAGACATGATTCTTGACAATTTGGAATTAGAAACTTCTCATTGTCTAATTTGTCATTCAAAAACCAAGATCAGATAAATGGGCCATGGGATGCTTGACAGCAGAGATGATCGTCCTACTGCCAGTAGTACAGGTTTTGGTGCTACTACCACCACTACACGGTCTTTGGCTGTCTCTGGGGTTGAGGCTGATTATGACGATGGAGTGGAACAGGTTTCAGAAACTCAAAAGATCAAAAAAATCCCACAAAGATCACCTGAAATCATGTGTATGTATACATATTCATCTAAACATTTGTTTTTGTGTATGTGACTATTTCTCTGTTTGGCTGCAAGGAATCTTGAGGAAAATTAATGTAGAAAGGTTACAAAGCTTTGAATTTTATCTCGTTTTGATGTCTTAGTTTTAGGGAATCATAATGCTCGACTAATATGGGCTGAAATAGTGGTGCTGGGCTTAGTTCTTGAGTTCTCAACTTTTTGGGTTTCTTTTGAAACATATAAATTTTGTTTTCTTATCCTGTATTTTTCATAGAAACTGGACAAGTGACAAAATTGTAGGGTATATGCTTTCTTATGGTTTTGTTTTCAGAACACATAAGCATGGCTCCAGCAAGCCAGTTGTGTTTGGCTTTGCTAGAAATTTCTTTCCTTAACATAAAATGCTATTTTTTTTTTACTCAGAAAGTATAACTGATTGTAGCTTATGTCGTTTTGTATATATGTTTTCTGATGGTACTAGTTGGAGCAATGCCAGAAACCTTTGGAGGAGAATATAATTGTTTATTTGAGGACAGTTTGTGGGAAGACCCACATTGCTGTACTGGTTATACACAAGCTGAGTCACTTGATAAGGAAGCCCAGGAAGAAGATATGCATCTTTTCGCCCCTACGGTGGCTCTGGTTCAGCAGGTAAGCTACTATTTACCATGTTGGTTTTGTAATTTGATGTTCAGTTTTGGGCTGTATTTAAGTTTGAGGCAATTTTTCTAGTTTATATGGCTGGTACGTTGCACAGTAATGAAGTTGTGTTCTCCTTGGCTTGGCTGAGGTGGAAGGTCTTCAGGCCGTGAGAAGGGGGCTGGGCTATTGGTTGTTAGTGCTTATGTATGCAATTTCTTATTGTGATTCTAGATTTTAATTATGGGCTTTCTGATTCTAAGTGGTTCAATTTCACTTTGGAAGGGAGTTTGGCATTGAATAATTTGAATCATGATTATACTATGAGCTCATTATTCCTTGAAAAATATTAACAAAATCAAAATAAGGCTGGACTACCAGAAAATACATAAGCATCAATTTCTAGCATTGAGGATTCAATTGCTAGAAATTAGTCAACCTTGATTGTGAGAAGCGTGGGCTTACTCTTCTAACAACATGGTGATATGGAGAGTTTAAGCAAATAATAAGGCATTGCGTGACCTCTTTTATCTGATAATTGGGATCTCATCCGTCAATTGATGATTGATTATAGCCAAAAAATGAAAAGAAAAGCAAAACTGTAATTATGAGGCAAGACCTAGTAGAACTAAAATCTCTAAAGAGGAATTTGACCTTGAGAGACTGAGACAACCCCTTGATCCCATTCTTAAAGATGAGGGAAAACAAGTTTTTGAATAACATTTCCATTACTCACACTGCTGCCTTCATTACTTCTGTGCTCTTCCTTTTGTCATAAATTTATATAAAAGATCTCAATTATTTCTACTTTTCTTTGTGATTTGGTGAGAAATTACTTTTCCATCCCTTTTACCCACATGAACACTGCCTCATTTTTCAAAAATATTTATTCGTTTTAAAATTTCCTTGTAAATCAAATTTTCCAAACTTAGATCTGTCCTACATGATCTGTCTTTTATTTTTTGATTTGATTTTAGATTTGTGCACTTCTGTTAAGGACATCACAATTTGATTTTAGATCATATATAGTTTTTGGCCAGTCAAATTGACTTTGGCATTCTGGCTTACTGATTAATTATTGGTGGGATGTGGATGTTGATTATCGAAGATTTGAAGTTTAAGAAATTTATAAACATGGGGAATTTTATTGCACAATGTGCAACCTTACTTCAGAAATAGATAGATTGACATTGACATTGCCATATGTATATGCTTTCTATTCTTTTAGATAAACGTCATAAACATTTAAAACTTATAAGGTTCGTGAGGATTTTTGTTTGTAAGTTATAGTTGAATTAGATTGGCACAGATAGAAAAGAAAAATATATTAGAATATGTGATTGCCAGCACTTCACATCATTTAAGTGGTCAAGGAAGTAACATATGAGAGAAGCATACTGCTTGTATAGATGATCTGTGTGGGATTGGGTACAATGCTGGTGTCCACAGAAATTTTTATGGGATAATGTGCCAATTTGGAATTGTGTTGATAGATCTCATGTGCATGATTTGTACTGTTCTCTGTATCTCAACCTACACTATAAAATATATTTTCAAAAGTTATATGAGCCCTTATGTATTATTTTTTTTCCTTAAACTTAAACAATGGTTTTTTAATTAAGGAAAAATGATAGAATGAGAAGCTTTTTACAAACCTCAATGCTAGCAAACCACAGTTTTTGGCATTCTTAATGTTCTATTTCTCTGGTGGGTTTTTCAACATACCTCAGTAAATGAAACAGCCAAAGAAACTTTGTTCATAGATGCTATGACTTTCAATTAATTCCCAAGCATCTTTGTGTTTTCTAATTTGGTGCTCCATTTTACTAGACATCAATTAGTTCTTCTGACAGTCATTAAGGATGTCCTTGCTGTAAATTAGAATTATGCTAATATATTGGCTCTCAAGTTGTCAATTTTTTTTTTTTGTTTGGGGGGTGAGGGGTGTGCAGATTATTGTGGACACTGCGTCTCCTGCAGATCATGCTCATGTAACTGGGCAAATGCCAGTAAATTGAGTGTTATCTTCTGGAGGTAAAGAGGACTTGCTGATGACTGCAGAAATGGTGGTTGGTTCTGCTTCTGCTGATGACTGTGCTGTCCTTTGATGGGTTCAGCTGCTAGTGGGGAAAGAGGCTTTTCATAGGATGTATTCCAATTGAAGCTACTATGGATAATGAGCAGTTGCATTTCAGTCAGTTTGGCCATGCTTTGGACTTGTATCTTCCCATGGTAATAGTAGTGGATTTGCATCTAGGTTAATTGAGAATGGTGTAGAGGGTTTGCTGATGAATATTACTTACTGCATTTTTTTCTTGACAACTATTTCAAAATGCTTAAACCATGGCCATGCAGCATGTAGTTGGATGTGTTAAACCTTCTTGGGTTTGTTCAAGGTTTTAAATGGGCTTGCTTGCCAAGAGAGACTTTTACCACCTTATCTATATAGCAAAAATTCAAAATTGCACAAGACTAGTAATGGCTAAAGTCAAGATGGTGAGATGTGACTACAAGGTGGAAAATGAACACATTATTGGGGGTAGCACTAAATGGAAAACAAATGAAAAATATTCTGAAAAATTCATCCTGGGATGCAAATTGAAATTTAGTAACTGTTCGGAGGCTTTTCCTGGTGCTAATTGATTGCATGGTTTTTTCACGTTGCTATTTGCACATCATGTAAACTGATTTTGTACTGTAATTGCATATGCTTAGTAGTATGTATCACGTCCTTTTGGGTGTTGCCCATATGTTTTAGGCATGACTAATATCATGATGCATTTTTCTTCAGGATGAAAGAATGGGCAGAGGTGTGTCCTAGATGTCATCATGATATGCCTCTTGTCGACTTTGGGACGTGCTTGGGCCTAATAGGCACTCATGTGGGTAGCCGGAGTATCAAAGGAAAAAGCCTCAGAAATTCCTTATTATCTTAGAGAAACTCAAGAATTCTTGGAGAGGTCAAAACAGAGGAAAGCATATGAAGAGTTTGAGAAAAGATGTCAAGTTTAGGTTGATGTTTAAAGGAAGTGGCTGCAACTTTATCCTAAACAGAGTTCTCCGTTGTAACTGGTTTGTGCCTTGTTTCATCCTTCATGACCTCTGGTTAAAAGTTTACTAGTAGCTGGGTTTGTGATTGTTTTGTTTGTGAAAACAAGATGTTGGGTATGATTAGCACCAATCAGGGGCTGTAGTTTAGTCTAAAGACTTGCGTCTCTGTGTAGAAATGGGTTGGGATGATATAACACTGTTTTCATGCTGAGAAAGGAGTTTATGTCAGGGTAGATGCCTTTGTTGTAGTGGACTAGCTAAACCCTGAGTGTTCAAGTGTTTCTGTTTGTATTGGTGTGTTTCATATCAATAATAATTTCTGAATTATCCAAAATGATAAAAACAAGAGTCGTTCACAATTCCGTTGTGTATATGCAACAATTTTTGAGTCTTGAGGAGTAAGGAGATGCACCTAGACTAGGCGCTTGACACTATAATTTCTTAACATGTTTGATGGTTGCATTTGTCATTGGCTTCCCACTTTAGCACCTTTGTATTTCATCCCTCTTTTGTCATTGTATTTCCCACTTTAGACCAGGAATATAGCTTCTGATTTGCCACACATCAAACCTTGTTCACATGAAAGTCAACCATTAAAATGAAGCCATTAGCACTAGGCAATTATTATGAGAGTGGTATATACGAACTAAGTTTTTCAAGGAATTTCAAACTTCAACAAGGAATTCCAAATTTCAAAGAACATATGATGCTGGACAAAAATAAAAGTAACAAGGAAAGTAAAGATAAACTTAAGAATCAACACTTAGGGTCACTTGGAATCAACACCTAAGGCGTTAGGAATCAACACCCAACTATTGAAAAATATTCGATATGAATTTCATTAATCACGTCTATCTTCCAATACAAATAAACTAGGCTCTTTTATAGAGCTAGAGCTCTCAAGAAATAAAGAGATAGTAAAAGATAAAAACTAATGAAAACTAATCTTAACAGAACTCAAATACTAATCCCTATCTAATCTCAAATTTAATCCATATCCGAATAAAAGTTTATAATTATCCAATTTCCTATGAGATAAATAAAAAAATCTAAAAATGTAAATTCTAAAATAATTTTGGTTTTTCTCTTGCATTAACATAGTTGCATCCTACGCGAGAAAGATTAACTAGCCTATTGGCATTTGAGTGCGGATTAATGTTGCATCTTGTGCATTTGTTATTGTGTTTCCACTTTAGCATGTATGCTCTTAGCATCTAAATTTGTTGAAGCTACTAATGGACACACATTCTCACATTAAATTTCATAATTTATAGACTTGTGTGATTATGAGTGGTCAATGAAAAGTGGCATGTAGAAAGTGTCCACTTATAAACGCACAAGTTAGCAATTATGAAATTGGGATACAATTAGGTATGTCCCTAGAATTTTTCAAATTTTTTTGCTTGGCAGTTACTGTTTGGACCTGATGGAGTCATGGAAGATTAATATGCTATTATTTTGCAAATTCATCTATTCAAGAATTATTTTATTAGGTTCTCGTGTGAAGTCCAATTGAAGTGAAAAAGTGCCCTTTTAATGGTCTAAGTATGAGTTTTTTAGGGTTGAAACAATTTTTAATTTACCTTGCAAGTCCATTTAGTTTCTTCTCTCTCTTTCTCTTCTTTCTTTCTAAGGTTATTGTTCATGGGTACTATTTGCACAGCCCCTAATTAAATAGCCTTAACTTCTCTCTAATTCTTCTTCTTTCTTAACTCTAAACCCACCGCAACTAAATGTAGACAAATTCCTAATTCGTTCTACATCTAGACCACTTTTCTGTACTGTGAGACAGGAGAGAGAAGAAAAACAATTTAGTAGTGAAAAAAGAGAGAGAAGAGAAAGTGACGGAGATAAAGAAGAGAACCGTCACTCAATTAGACTACAAATATAGCTTTTGACATGCCAGATCCAACATTGTTCACAAGAGAGTCACCTTTAACCATTATCTTCCAAGCAATTGCTCAATTAGTCTAGGAAAATTGCTTCTAACATGCCACATCAAAACTTGTTCACGATAAAGTCATCAATAAAACAAGGCCATCAATGCTAGGCAAATCATTATAAGAGCCACCGTATATGTGGGTTAAGATTTTCAAGGAATTTTTCTTAAACTTTTAGAGGATACTAGTATTATGCCCGTGCGATGCATGACTTAATAAAAAAAATTATATATAAATTTTTAAAAATATTTTTTTGATAATATATTTAAATTTAATAACAAATAAAATAGTAAAATTATTTTAAAAATTATGGTAAGTTTTAAATTTCTAAAAGTTCTTAGTAGTAAAATTGTAATTTGCTTATATATATATGGCACTTAAAAATCTTTCCATTATACTTGTTAACATGTAGAGTAGTAGAAGTGCTAATCATATATAAGTTTCTTTCATATATAACCAAAAACAAATCCATAATTTACAAAAAATATAAGTATTAGAGTTTCTAGATTGCAATGTAATGTAAAAGTTTACATAAATTATTCTAATGTTGCCTTAAGTGAGGAAATAATCAGCATAGTCAATTAAAAACACCAAATCAAAGATGAATTGCATTATCTAAAATTTTTTATCAAAAAAAATCATAGAATTTATGCTATAATTGAATTACGTTAGTATCTAGACCTTCTACGACACCACACTCAGAATAATTTCAAAAATAGATAAATAAATGTACATAAAGAGAAAACAAATATTGCAATGTAAATGTAAAAGTTTAAATATGTAAGACATACTTGCAAGAAGAATAGAGGTTGTAGGCAGAAGAATATAAGAATGGAGAAAAGAAATTGTGTTGTAGGTATTCATTATGAATTATTTGTCTAATGTTAGTAGAGTGTTAGTTGAATAGAATTTTATAAAAGACATTTTTTAAGCATACTATGTTGCTGTTAGGTTGCTGTTTTCTTTTCATATGTAGTAATATAATTATAGGGGAAGAAGATAAGAAAAAAAATTATATCTATTTAAAAAAAAAAAAAAAACCTAAATGTGTAGTTGTGTACCACTCCTTCTTAAAAAAAAAGAAAAAAAGAAACGTGTATAGATTTTTAATATATAAGAATATATATTGTGGGGCCAAAGAATTAGGCGGCCCCGGCTCACTTTGTACTAGGCCCAAAGGCCCACTCTGAGGAGGTAGAAACGTCCGAGGATGAAAGTAGGAAGCCCAAGTTCCCAAGAACTGCCGCCGAGGACGACCCTGTCCTCAGCCAGTTGAGACTATAGAAGGGAGAGGCAACACACCATCAAGGGCGGTCTCCCAGAGCATTCCCGGATGAAGAATAAGTGCGGCGTGACAACCACAGAGGCCCGATGAGGGAGCAATTCATGGAGGAATTGTCACCTCCGCATTAAATGCCCGCAACTAATATTCTAGCCGCATTAATGAGGAAAAGACCCCTGAACAGCGCTGCCTTGGTCGCTGCAACCCACAAAATGTTTGGGAAGGCAGCTGATGGGACGTGCACTCGAGTATTGGCCTGCAAGATCGACAAATGGAGGGCTAAGATCAACTGAAAGGCGGTATAAAATCTAACAGACCCCCCAGAGGGAAGGGGGGGGGGGATTGAGAAGTAATGAACACTGTAGCAACTTGCATCATCTTTGTAACCAAGCACAAAAGAAATAATAAGAATTACATGCTCCAAGGAAATTGCTGAGGAGCCTAGTTCCATACTTTAGCTTGTGTTCTTTCCACCCAACCCGCGTATTATAATGTTTAGTTGTTGCAATCCTCGCTAGGGCCTAGTTCTTTGACCCACTCTTTACAAATTCATTGTATTAGGCTAACTGGGTTTGAGTCCATTCATCCAACAGTGATAGTGCTCAAATCCGGTCCCTACATATATATATATATATATATATATATCATTAATTATCATTCTATTATAATTTCAAAAAAACGTGTACTACTTTTTCTTTTTACGTGTGCTTTTGTTTTTGATATTAAACATTTGGGTTTAAGTTTTTTTGTTGCTGTTTTTTTTAGTTATGATTTTTTTTTTCAACTTATATTTATACTATATATAAGAGGATTCCCCTCTTTCAACTGAACTTTTATGTGGTTCTAAAATATCCTCATTAATGAAAGTTAACTTCATTTAGAAATAAGGTCATAAATATTAAATAAGAAATTTCACTTTGAGTTCAAAAAGAGAACTCCTAAAATTTAGATTTTTTTTTTTATGGTAAAAAAAAGAGAGATGTTACGTCCACAACATTTTTACAACAAATCACAGGTGATTAGTTGTTATTGATTCAAATTTGAACATAACACTAAGATTACTTTTTTACCCCAACAATAACAACCAGTAACAACTTGCCACTTAGAATTTGTTGTAAAAATATTGTGAAAATGTTGTGGATATATCATTTCTCAAAAAAAAAAAAAAAATACACTGTTTATCTCTAAAGTTTATCATTTTTATTTTTTTGCAAATTTAAAATATAAATTTCTAAATCTACGTTTACCCATCTTCCTAAAATTTAGCATATCTCTTCAAATCCTAGGTACACATTCTCCTATTTGAATTCAAATTTTTTTACTCTTAACTTCTAATCATTATCTTTTATTTTTATTTAAAAAAAAATTTAATTGTTCAAAATTTTTTCGTATTCCTTAACTAACCACTGATATTGCCAGCCAAAAAAAAAAAAAAAAAAAGTTAACAATTGGATAAGATAAACTACGATGAACTATCGCTTTAAAAAAATTCTGCCTACAAATTCTCTCAAACACAACTTCAAACTTCCACCCATTATCATTAATAAGTTATAATGTTCTCCCTCCATGCCTATGCTCCATAGCAACAACTATTTTTGTATGTAGCCTCGGTAATTAACATTGTTTTATGTTTTCAGGATAAAAGTTTGCAATCAATGGGTAGGGGACATGAAGTCTGTGCTACAAATGATATGCCATCATTTTGAAGTCCCTCCATATTAATAATCCAGTTGTTAAAGTTCATTATGGAGTCTACATTCCTAACAGAGCAACATCATCTTTGGGTAATTGTTTTATGTTGTCTGGATCTAAATATATGTTAAATGTATTGTGAGAGTTGGATTTGGGAAGTGCTTCCTAAGTTAAGTAAGCCCAGAGTCACATGTTTAGTTTTTTAGTGCATTTTGTGTAAGAGATCAAAAAATTATTAAAATTTACCCAAAAAATAGAATAGCATCTGAGCATGAAATTATAGGAAAAAAATTATATCTATTTTTTTAAAATTTTTGCAATTATAATTATTTTTTTTAAAATCTAAATCTAAAATGTGTAAGATTAATATGTAAGAATTTTTTTTTTTGTTGCTATTTTTTAATTAATATTTTATTTTTCAACTTAGATATTATAATAAGTGTGGGGCCTCAAATATTTAACAACTCCAGCCCATTCCACATCGGGCCCAAGGTCCGCGCCGAGGATAGGCAGAGCTCGAGGATAAGGGGACGAGGCCCACGTGGCTAAGGGACCTCGTCGAGGACACCCACGTCCTCGACAAGCCGATGTTGATTGATGGAAGTTGTCACTCATTCATTAAATGCATGCCACCAACACTCTGGTAGCATTAATGGTGAAGTGACCAGTGAACAGTGGAGCCTTGGTTACTCCAACTAATAGAAAGCCTGCAGAGGTGACTAATGGGACAAGCCCTCAGATACAAGTTTAGATGACCAACAAGTGGATGGCAGAGATCAACTAAACGAGACTATATAACAAATAGAACCTCTAGCGCCAAAAAGAGGCTCGAGGGAATAGAAAGATAGAAGTGGTTTTCTGGGAGTCCGAGGACAACCCTTGTCTTTGTCAGTTCTAGAAGAAAGTGATCCTCGGACTGAGCCAAGGACGAACTTTCTTCATAAACACTTAATGAAAATCACTGTTTTGATCGTCCCAAATACTTAGTCAAATTCCTTCATTGTTATTCCTATGAATCTCATGTAAACCATAGTTCGCTTTGCTAGTGCCTAGCCCTTCTACCCATGCTCTACAAATGTTATTGTTTGGGTCCAAAAACAATTTGAGTCCCTACAATTGGCGCCGTCTGTGGGAAGGACTAGTGCACTAGCAAGTGCGATGGTTGGTGTGAAGAGATTAAGAGCAACACTTTAAAAAAAAAAAAAAAAAAAAAAAAAAAAAAAAAAAAAACACCAAAACAATATAGTGTGCAGCAACAACATTCACTCAGAAGGCAACAATCACAAGAAACAAGAATATGCGAAAAATAAAAGAGATGAAACATGTCTACTTCTTTATTAATATATGAAGAAAAAGTTACATCTTACAATTGATACCCGTGGGGCTTGTTCTAAAGTTAACTACAAAGAAAGACGCCTAACAAGGCTGGTTGAGGAACAAGAGAAGGAGAGAGGAAGGAAGGAAGGCTGGTTGAGGAGTAAGAGAAGAGAAAATGGAGGAAGGAAGGCAACGTTGAAGGTGGAAGAGGCCGCGGCACCGGACGGTTCCGCCTGGTTTCCCTCCCAAACCCATCACTGCCGGCTTGGAGGGCCGATGGATCCAAATCCGAGGGAGGGAGGTTACGTTCTTTCTGGATCCCACTCCAAACAGCAAGGAGGGTTCCACCTCTGGTTAGGTTGAAAAGAAGAAGAATCTTCGGCTTCCTCCTTCTCCAACCCCAGCATGACGTCCAGGGTTAGGGTGCCATCCTCGGCTCCTGAAGGGGGCTAGGCTTCCTCGAGATCGCCCTTTCCAAGGGCCAATTCATTTTGTGGGGCTCAGACTGCTACTTTTGCAGAACCCTTGAACAATGTGTTTGTGAAATTTGGACTCGAACATTTGTGGGGTTTGAAGAAAAAGGTTGTCCCAAAAACGCCTTATATAGAAGGCGAAAAAGTGGTGAGAGCCAACCCGCATTAAATCCTAGGGAGAGATTACCGGAGACAATAACTCCGCCCAATTTCTAAGGGGCTTATCCGCCGTTAGATCCTCGTAAATCCGCAAGGACATTAATGAGGAGGCGTCTCATTAACAAGGAGGTACCGAAGCGTCAAAACGCATTACTCGAACAGCCCAAAGGACACCTTGTAATCAGAATAGGCACACCAAACGAAAAGGCCAGACCAGAGCAAGGTCCCTTCCTCGGTGGAGCAAATCAAAAAACTAGGTACTGGACAGAACCAAGGCCTTGCATGGTCCTCGGACTCAAGCCTCTGGGGAAACCAGCTACTTTAGACCAAAAACTAAGGGTTAGACAGAACCTAGGTATTGTATGGTCCTTGGACACCAGCCTCTGGGGAAACTAACTACTTAAAATCAGAAAACTGGGTACTGGACAGAACCAAGGCCTTGCACGGTCCTCGGACTCAAGCCTCTGGGGAAACCAGCTACTTCAGACCAAAAACTAAGGGTTAGATAGAACCTAGGCATTGTATGGTCCTCGGACACCAGCCTCTGGGGAAACTAACTACTTAAAATCAGAAAACTGAGTACTGGACAGAACCAAGGCCTTGCATGGTCCTCGGACTCAAGCCTCTGGGGAAACCAGCTACTTCAGACCAAAAACTAAGGGTTAGACAGAACCTAGGCATTGTATGGTCCTCGGACACCAGCCTCTGGGGAAACTAACTACTTAAAATCAGAAAACTGGGTACTGGACAGAACCAAGGTCTTGCATGGTCCTCGGACTCAAGCCTCTGGGGAAACCAGCTACTTCAGACCAAAAACTAAGGGTTAGACAGAACCTAGGCATTGTATGGTCCTCGGACACCAGCTTCTGGGGAAACTAACTACTTAAAATCAGAAAACTAGGTACTGGACAGAATCAAGGCCTTGCATGGTCCTCGGACTCAAGCCTCTGGAGAAACCAGCTACTTCAGACCAAAAATTAAGGGTTAGACAGAACCTAGGCATTGTATGGTCATCGGACACCAGCCTCTGGGGAAACTAACTACTTAAAATCAGAAAACTAGGTACTGGACAGAACCAAAGCCTTGCATGGTCCTCGGACTCAAGCTTCTGGGGAAATCAGCTACTTCAGACCAAAAACTAAGGGTTAGACAGGACCTAGGCATTGTATGGTCCTCGGACACCAGCCTCTAGGAAAACTAACTACTTAAAATCAGAAAACTAGGTACTGGACAGAACCAAGACCTTGCATGGTCCTCGGACTCAAGCCTCTGGGGAAACTAGCTACTTCAGACCAAAAACTAAGGGTTAGACAGAACCTAGGCATTGTATGGTCCTCGGACACTAGCCTCTGGGGAAACTAACTACTTAAAATAAGAAAACTAGGTACTGGACAGAACCAAGACCTTGCATGGTCCTCGGACTCAAGCCTCTGGAGAAACCAGCTACTTCAGACCAAAAACTAAGGGTTAGACAGAACCTAGGCATTGCATGGTCCAAGGACTCAGGCCAACAGAAAGACCATTTCCTCATGAAATACTAAGTGCTAGGAAAAGCCAAGGTCTTGCATGGTCTTCGGACTCAAATCTATGTGGAAACTAGTCACTATAGGACGATATAAGCACTGGGCAGAATTAGGGTTTTTGAATTGACCGTAGGCCCAGACCTACGGTAAAACCAACCCCTTTAGCGCTAAGTAATGAGCCCTGCTAGGAATGAAAACCAGGTAAAACTGAGCGCTAAAGCGCAACGACTTAAACCTACCCATCCTAGAAGAACTAACAAGGAGCTCAGGCGGAGAAGTATAGACTAGAAAGAAGAGAAGATTTACAGAAATAAGGAAAAAACTCCTCGGGCGGGCCCTTTGTGCTAAAGAATGTTGCATGGCGGTCGAAAGGATGGTGACACTAGCAAGGAGGTAAGGTTCGACAAGCCAGGACAATAGGCCCGAGAACGTCAAAATCCTCCTCCCCACCCGAAAGGTCGGACAGCAGAATTTTGAGGGGCTATTGTGGGGCCTCAAATATTTAACAACCCCGGCACATTCCACATCGGGCCCAAGGTCTGCGCCGAGGATAGGCAGAGCCCGAGGATAAGCGGACGAGGCCCACGTGGCTAAGGGACCTCGCCGAGGACACCCACGACCTCGACAAGCCGATGTTGATTGATGGAAGTTGACACTCATTCATTAAATGCATGCCACCAATACTCTGGCAGCATTAATGGTGAAGTGACCAGTGAACAGTGGAGCCTTGGTTACTCCAACTAATAGAAAGCTTGCAGAGGTGACTAATGGAACAAGCCCTCAGATACAAGTTTAGATGACCAACAAGTGGGTGGCAGAGATCAACTAAACGAGACTATATAACAAATAGAATCTCTAGCGCCAAAAAAAGGCTCGAGGGAATAGAAAGATAGAAGTGGTTTTCTGGGAGTCCGAGGACAACCCTTGTCTTTGTCAGTTCTAGAAGAAAGTGATCCTCGGACTGAGCCGAGGACGAACTTTCTTCATAAACACTTAACGAAAATCACTGTTTTGATCGTCCCAAATACTTAGTCAAATTCCTTCATTGTTATTCCTATGAATCTCATGTAAACCATAGTTCGCTTTGCTAGTGCCTAGCCCTTCTACCCATGCTCTACAAATGTTATTGTTTGGGTCAAAAAACAATTTGAGTCCCTACAATAAGAAAATGATTAGATGAAGAATTTGGATTGTAATCAAATTATGATTTATATCCAAAATTTTTTTTGATTTTTACCAACTTAGAAATTTTATGAGAAGAAAAATTATATCTATTTTTTTTTAAATTTAATAAAATTTATACAATTTGGTAAAGCCACTTAGCGCAACCACGACCTCTAAACCCAACTTTTATTGTATAGTATATGATATTTAGTTGCATCTTGTATGAGAAAGAATAACTATGTCTAAGTCTATTGTGCATGTGAATGCAAATTAATGTTGCATCTAGAGTTCCTCCAACAAATAAAGAACTAAAGAACGATCATTTGCCTCAATAATAATACTAATGTTGATCTAATAAATTTTTTTCTTCATGGGAATAAAGTACGAATAAAACGCTACATAATGTTATGAGTCCAATTTATGTATTTAAAAATTAAGGTATAAATAATAGATGACTAAACTTTAAGTATGCAAATGGTTTTAACAAAAAGAAAAAAAAAAGTATGTAAATGATAGACATATATATATATATATATATATTATAGAATAATGTAAATGGTAATTTAATGGAAAGGAAGACTGCTTTGTTGACTTGACAAAGACAAAACCACACATTTTACAAATTTCCAAGTAGTGAATT
This sequence comes from Quercus glauca, assembly GCA_023736055.1. Taxonomy (NCBI): domain Eukaryota; kingdom Viridiplantae; phylum Streptophyta; class Magnoliopsida; order Fagales; family Fagaceae; genus Quercus; species Quercus glauca. The sequence goes on from CM043323.1 coordinate 1,451,954, forward strand.
CCAAAAAAAAGAAAAAAGAAAAAGAAAGAAGAGCGCACCAACTCCGACAATCTCTTTTGTTAATTTGTTTTCCTTCTCTCTCTCCAGCACTGCAAGTCTGCAATGTCATCATCCTCATGCTAACCTCACCTTTATCTTTATTCTTCTTTCATTTCTTTGCAGCTGAACGCAAACCCAATTCTCAATTTTCAACCTCACTTGCTTTCATCTTCAAAGATTTTCCCATCAACAGCTTTTCAGTTAACGCACCGAAATTTATTTCTTGTTTTTTTTTTTTTCTCTGGTTATCTTAATTTGGCGGTGTTTTACGGGGAAAGTGACTGAAATTTTTGGTCATTGATCCAATTTCTTCCATATCCTTCTATGTCCACTCAAACAGCTTCCTCCTCCTCTTCTTCTTCTTCTTCTTCTTCTTTGAAATACGATGTGTTCCTTAGTTTTTGCAGAGTTGACACCTGCAAGAATTTTACAGACCATCTCTATATTGCTTTGAGACAAAAGGGTATTATCACCTTCAGGGATGATGATGAGATACTTGAGCAAGGAAAGTATATTTCTTCACGGCTCTTGAAAGCAATAGAAGAGTCCAAGTATGCAATCATCATTCTCTCAACAAACTATGCTTCTTCAAGGTGGTGCTTGATTCAACTAGCTAAGATTGTTGAATGCATAGAAGAGACCAAGTTGACAGTTTTGCCCATCTTTTACCATGTTGATCCCTCTGATGTATGGAACCAGACGGGTACTCTTGCTGAAGCCTTTGAGAAGCATGAAAAAGATCCCAAGATTAACAAAGAGGATGTGCAAGCATGGAAAGCTGCTTTGAAAGAAGTGGGCAATATCTCTGGATGGGATTTACATGATAGGTAACATTTGTCTTTCGCTAGAATACTTTTTGTTCACATTATTATCAATATGGTAATTTTTCTACACTAAAGCTTTGCTAAAAATAAAATCTTTCAAGAAAACAAATTCATTGCCACTAACCTAATAGGGGAAAAAAATGGAAATCATGTTGTTACTGGTATAATTCAATGACAAAGGTGAGGAGAGGCCCGGCTACCTCAGATTAGTCAGATATTGTTTCTTCTTATTCCATTTTCTTTTCATTAGTATGGGAGGGATACGTAGTTTTTTCATTGAATCGAAACTTTTTCAGTTGGTGGTGGAGGAAGGAGGGAATTTCTTTGCGTTACGAATCTTTGAACGGGGCAAATACTTCATGAAATCAGTGTTTATGGGTAAAAGTGCGGCATTATGGTTGATGAGAAATATAGAACACACGGTGATTGGGGTAAATCCCAAACAATTCTTCACACTTAGGGAAGGCGATACTGCCTACACCTTGCAACGGGGATCAAACTCTTTTGGTCAGTTCCTGCTAGTGTCTGAACTCAAAGTTGGTGGGCTCCGGAGGTCTGTCATAATCCCTGAAGGGAAAGAAAAACATGGTTGGAAGGTATTTGGCCTAGAACTGAGGAAGATGTTAGAACCTAATCAATATGCTTCTGGTCACTTAGGCCATGCAAAGTTTATCCCTCAAACACAAAAACGTAATCCAGTGTTTCATCCATCTCGGTCCTTTGCTGAGACAGTGAAGGATACAATGCAGGCAAAAGATGGTATTCAATTGATCCATAAAACCAAGGATGCAGGACAGAATATTATAGATGGGACGGTGGGAGAGAATCAGCAGAATAGGCCAAAGGAAACGATGGCAGTGGCTCTTAAACAATACCGGAATCAGGTTGTGGATGTTCCGGTGGGTCAGCCTGGTACAACAGCCGTGAAGGGAGGGGAGGGGAGAGATAGAAGCATTAATTTGGGTATTAATGTAGGTGAGAAATTATCGGTGCAAAATAAAAAAAGATCCCCTTTAAGGTTCAGTTTGAATTCAAATAAAACTGAGAATGGAAAGGGGAGTGATTTGAGGGAGTCACGTTGGTCTGGGAAAGGATTAATAGTGGTGGTGGCTGAGAATGGGAAAAGGAGGGTTTCTTGGGATAATTCCAAAGGAGGAAAATCTACTTTTAAATGGGTGATACGGGCCTCCACTGAAAAGCAAGAGGAGGTGGGTTTCAGTTTGGGCCCAAAACACTCGGAAGCCCACTGTGTATCTAATTCAAGCCTGATGAGCACTAATATAAGCCCGATGAGTACAAGCCCATGTCACTTTGAGGCTGGGGAATGCTCCAACTCATTTTTAGGCCCTTCTTCATCTTATCCCGATGGGCTGGAAGAGAACCCCACGGTCTCTCCATCTGGTTTAATGGAGCCGGTAAAGATGTCGAGGAGCGAGAAAGATGGAAGCTCCTCGGTCTCTCAGTTGCATGTGGGTTCCCCGGCGACGGCGATGCAGACCGATGCAGGTGGAGGTGTGCTTGCTCAGCCGGGGTGTGCTTCGCCGGTAGGAGTGTCGGGTTGCACCGAGAATCTTCAGTGTATGGTTTTCAGGTATAGTAATGACCGGAACAGTATTTTGGGCTCAAATAGGTTGTCGGGTGGGTTGGTTTTCGAAGATATAAGGTCGGTGACTCTCGAATTTGTGCCGCGACTGGTGGGACTTTCTTTCCCCGATCTTTTTCTGGAGTTTTTGTGTGCAGGGTCAATGGGTTTTGGAGTATCGGGTAAGGAGGCAAATTCTTCCTGTTGTAAGGAACTATTAAGCTTTCCTAGGGAAGTCATGATTGTGGAGGATGCAGCTGATTTTTTTGTGGGCTCTGGTGCAGCAGAACTGTCGGATTGTTTACCTTTACAGGTTATTGCTCCCAGTGCATCGACAAATTCGGCGGAGTTGGAGGAGGTCACTGAGGTCTTGAGTATTGAGGCTAAGTTGGATGTTTCCGGGTGGGTGAAACACAGAATTCCTGGTTTCAGTAAATTGGTTGGGCTGTCAATGACCCGACATGAGAAGTTGTGCATTGCTCTTTTACAAAGGCTAGAAACTGAAATGGAGGCAGCCAATGTATTACACCGGAAAGTAACAGGTAGCCAAAAAGTGGCTAAGTCCAAACATAAGGGACGTAGAGAGCTACGAAACTTGATCTCTTCGGTGAATTATGATGGGAGATAGAGGTTTGGTTTTGTGCTGGTGTTGGTAGGTGGGGAATTTTTTTGGTAATGAAGATAAAAATGATTTCGTGGAATGTTAGAGGTTTAAATGATCCTCGGAAACGACTTGTGGTGAAGAATTTGTTGCGGGAATGGAAGTGTGATGTTGTTTGTTTACAAGAGACGAAAATTGCTAGAATGAATAGACAGCTGGTTTGTAGCTTGTGGGGCTGTCCATATGTGGATTGGGTTGTTCTGGAGGCTGATCGGACAGCTGGTGGTATTTTGATTATGTGGGATAAAAGGGTCTTGGATAAGATGGAAGTTATGGTTGGTACATTCTCAGTTTCGGTTAAGTGGCAAGGGGTGGGGGATGGTTTTATATGGGCATGTTCAGGGGTTTATGGCCCAAATGAGAATATTGAGAGGGGTCACATGTGGGATGAGTTGGTGGGTATTCAGCAGTATTGGAGGATACCGTGGTGCTGCTTGGGGGATTTTAATATTGTTCGCTTTCCTAGTGAACGTAGGGGTGAGACAAGTTTGACACTGGCTATGGAAAAATTTTCTGAATTTATTGAGGATCTTAACTTGATTGACTTGCCTTTGGAAGGAGGTAGCTATACCTGGTCAAGTGGTACTGATCAACCAGCTATGTCTAGGATTGATAGAGTTTTGGTCACCCCAAACTGGGAGGAACATTTCCCAGATGTTATTCAAAGGATTTTACCTCGTCCTATCTCAGATCACAGTCCAATTCTCTTGGAGGCAGGGGGTATGGCAAGGGGGAAAAGTCCATTCAGATTTGAAAACATGTGGTTGAAGACGGAGGGGTTTGTGGATAGGGTTCAGTCTTGGTGGAATCGGCATTCTTTTGTAGGTACACCTAGTTTTGTGCTTGCGAAAAAATTAAAGGCTCTGAAAGAGGACATTGTACAATGGAATCGTAGAGAGTTTGGTAATGTAGAGCGTCAAAAGAATCAATTATTGGAGGAGTTGAAAAAATTAGATGCTAAGGAAGGGGATTTTGGTCTCACTGATAGGGAGAAAGATCATAGGGTATATTTGAGGTCCCAAGTGGAGCATCTTCTTTCCTTGGAGGAAATTTCCTGGAGACAAAAATCTAGGATGTTATATATCAAGGAAGGGGATAATAACACCAAGTTCTTCCACAGAATGGCTAACTCCCATAGAAGGTATAATCATCTGAGGACTTTGGAGGTGGATGGGGTGGTTTTTGAGGAGGAATCTGAGGTTACTCATCAGGTAGTCCAGTTTTATAAAAATTTGTACAAGGAGTCTGAGGGGTGGAGGCCTTTTGTGGAGGGTTTGGAGTTCGATCATATTGGGGATATGGAGAGGGTTTGGCTTGAAAGGAAGTTTGAGAGAGAGGAGATACTTCAAGTTGTAAGGGAGTTGGAGGGGGACAAAGCTCCAGGTCCGGATGGGTTTACTATGGCGTTTTATCATCATTGTTGGAGAGTAGTGGAGAAAGACGTGTTAGCGGTCTTTGAAGAGTTTTTTCAACACTGCAAGTTTGAAAAATCTCTCAATGCTACTTTCATTGCTTTAATTCCTAAAAAGAATGACGCCTCTAATATTAGAGATTTCCGGCCTATTAGCTTGGTGGGGAGTGTGTATAAAATTTTGGCTAAGGTTTTGGCAAATCGTTTGAGAGTGGTTTTAGATCAGTTGATCTCTGAGACTCAGAATAGCTTTGTGGGTGGGAGACAAATCCTTGACTCGGTTCTTATTGCGAATGAGTGTGTGGATAGCCGAGGGAAGAGTAGGGTTCCTGGAGTCATTTGTAAACTTGATATTGAGAAAGCTTACGATCATGTGAATTGGGAGGCTTTGTTGTATTTGTTAAATAGAATGGGCTTTGGAGTGAAGTGGTGTAAGTGGATCCGTACTTGTATTTCCACAGTTCAGTTCTCTATTTTGATTAATGGGTCTCCAGCTGATTTTTTTGGTAGTTCAAGGGGGTTAAGACAAGGGGATCCGCTATCTCCTATGTTGTTTTTGATTTTGATGGAGGTGTTCAGTAGGATGTTGAGAAGAGTGGAGGGAGCTGGCTTGATCCGTGGCTTTAAAGTTGAGGGTAGGAGGGGTGGTGGGGAATGTGTCTCACATCTATTGTTTGCAGATGATACTATCTTATTTTGTGATGCAGATGTGGAGCAAATTCTTCATATTCGGTTGTTGTTACTCAGTTTTCAGGCGGTAACAGGTTTGAAGGTCAATGTACACAAGAGTGAAATGGTTCCAATAGGGGAGGTTGATGATGTGCATGCCCTGGCAGAAATTTTGGGCTGTAGAGTGGGAACTTTGCCAATGTCTTATCTTGGCATGCCGTTGGGGGCTTCACATAACTTCCCTTCAATTTGGAATCCTATTTTGGAAAAAATTGAGCGGAAATTAGCTGGGTGGAAGAAGTTGTATTTGTCTAAGGGGGGTCGATTGATGTTACTCAAGAGTACATTATCTAGTCTTCCTACCTATTTTCTATCTCTATTCACCATTCCTACTTATGTGGCTAACAAGATTGAAAAGTTGCAAAGGGACTTTCTATGGGGTGATAGCAAGAATCATCTGGTAGGATGGGATAAAGTTTGTGCGCCTATAGCTAATGGTGGTTTGGGGATAAGGAAAATTACAACTTTCAATAAGGCCTTATTGGGGAAATGGTTGTGGCGGTTTGGGAAGGAAGAGGGTCGGTTATGGAGGAGGGTGATAGTGTCAAAATATGGGGAAGAATGGGGGGGATGGACCTCAAAGCTAGGTAGGGGAGTTCATGGTTGTGGTTTGTGGAGAGGTATTCGTATGGGATGGGAGGATTTTAGCAAGAACTGTCAGTTTGTTGTTGGGTTGGGAAATAGAGTGAGATTTTGGCAGGATGGGTGGTATGGGGATCAACCTTTCCAAATGGCTTTTCCAAGGCTGTATGGAATTGCCATTGATAAGGAGGCATCTGTAGAAGCTTCTTTGCCTAGGCAGGGGGCGGAGGATAGGAGAATTTGGGATGTTCGTTTTATTCGAGAATTTAATGATTGGGAGATGGATGAAGGGCTGCATTTTCTTCGTATATTGGGAGGTAATACTCCTCCAATGGATGTTAGAGACCGGATGAGATGGAAGTTGAAGCCTAATGGGGAGTTTGACATCCGGTCGTATTATAACAAATTGCGGGATTCTCCCTCAATTGTCTTTCCTTGGAAAGGAATATGGAGAGTAAAGGCTCCTAGGCGAGTTTCTTTTTTTGTTTGGTGTGTAGCTTGGAATAAGATCCTAACGGGTGATAACTTGAGAAGATTGAGGGGATTGGACTTTGTAGACTGGTGCATTATGTGCCGGCATTGTGGAGAGACGGTAGACCACTTACTTCTACATTGTGAGATGGCCTATCGATTGTGGAGCTTTGTCTTAATAACTTTTGGTTTGTCTTGGATTATGCCTAGATCGATCCCAGATTTGCTTTTTGGCTGGTGGAATTGGTTGGGGAAGCATTCATCTCAGATTTGGAACTTAGTTCCGTTGTGCATCTTATGGTGTATTTGGAAGGAAAGGAATCGGAGGACTTTTGAGGATTTGGATAGTTCAGGTGTTCAGATGGTTGCCTCTTTTAGTGGGACTCTTTTTGATTGGTCTCGGGCATGGGGACTCACGACTAGTGATTCTCTCCCCTCTTTTCTTAGCTCTCTTTCTCTTTTGTAATTATTTCGTTGTTTGGTTTTCTTTTTTGTTTTTTCTGTTTTCTTCTTCTTGTATTTTCTAGGTTTGCTCTATGTTTTTCATGCATAGAGTAGCCTTTCGTATATATAACATTCTTACTTATCAAAAAAAAAAAAAAAAAAAAAAAAAAAAAGCTTTGCTGACTTTTCCGTGGAAAAACATGACAGATTTTATTTGCTTTTTCTAATCTGATTAACTAGAGAAAATTTCTGTTTGTCCCTTGTCTGTGTATTATGACTTAGGGAATTATAAGCTCAAGTTTGACTTTGGTTGAAGAGCCTTTGCATTGTATGAGGCATGATAGTCTCTATTACTGAATTACTCAATATGGACCAAAAAAAAAAAAAAAAGACTTGGTAATTCACATTATATAAATGATTTGTTGAGTCAATGAGGCTTTGCTTCTTATAGTTGGCCTCAGTTCAAATGCTTGCCTTCTTTTAGCTTAGAATGTCTAATACCTTTCAAAAAAAATCACAAAGTGGCATATTAATGTGTAAACAAATCCCTAGTAGATAAACACATTATAACAAATATGTTATTGTTATATTTTTGTGCGTGCACACATGTGCGTCACTCATACATTTTGCCCCCCCTAAACTTAAATTTTGGTTCTGCCCAATTAATATCTATTATTTCGTAACAGGACTCAAGCTGGGTCCTGATCAGGACAATTGTGTTTAGACATATACTTTATCAATATGCTTGTAATTTCCAAAGTTTGTAATATGCAAGGTCTAATCCCATATATACTTCTATTCATAGTAGATTTCTCATGTGGTCATACCTATATCATTTTGCATTTGGCTCACCTACAGTTTAAAACCCTCCCATTCTGTCCAATTTTTATTTTGATGGATGACGCGGCAAATAAATGATATAAAGGTTAGAAAAATGCCATGTCAGACACAATTTATTTCTCACTACATCCTCCTCTTCTTTGCCTTTCTTTCTTGCAATTACCAAATTTTAATTGTGGTCATGATTTAGACCCCAAGTTGTAATTAAGGCTAATTCAAATTTTTAGCTAATCTATCAATTTATAGCCCAATGGTGTATGATGAGGGAAAAATTTGCGTAAGCTTAAACGGCCTCTATTCCTGACGGACCTGAACTCTGACGGGCCCATATCTTGTAAACTGGGTATGGTTGGTCCAATTGAGTTGGAAAAGCCCATAAATGGAATATCAGCACCAATAAAGATTCTATGGGCTATATCCATTATTGAGTTTTCTTCATTAGGAAAAGCCTTGTCCACCAAGCCTAGGTTTCCATGAAGAAGAGTCCAATGAGGAAAGGATTCCTATATGGAAAAGACTTCTACTCCAAGTAATAAAGGTGAACCCCCTACTACTATAAAAGCCCCAATACCCCCACAATCAAGGTACGCATAATTTACCCTCTCTAGCACTCTAGAGTTGTGAGAATATTTCTGACTTAACCTTCGGAGGGTATTCGGCCGGCACCACACCGGTGCTCTTCGCAAGGTTTTCTCTTCTCTTTGTTGTGTAGGTTCACATTCGTGCACGTAGGTACCGTGAGGCTCATTGGTGAAATTCTTGACTTCATCAGTGTACATCATTAGCCAATTAACAATATAGCAATATCAAGCATGGATATTCAATAATAAAAAAAAAAAACTCAATCACAAAAAAATAAAGAGCACAATACCACACAATAACACTGCATTTTCATCTAATTTTTATTTCTTGTAGAATTTCTTCTTTGAGCAGTTAAAATGTTCTGGGCAAATGAATAGGCCAGAAGCATAAATATATAGTAAATAATTAAATACTTCAACTGGTCTATCTGTTATATCTTTTTTCTTATTGTGAAGATTAAAGAAATAGAAAAAAGGAGTATGAAAATTAAAATCTGAGAAACTTACCAAAAATGACATTAAAATTTGTCACACTCTAACTATCGGCTTATAAAAAAAAAAAATTAGGAACACTCTTAACTCATTAAACTATTACAATTAGAAGGAGACTCACTGATAAGGCTGCTAACATCGCCATATCAGGTCCAGTTTCTGGTGAAGTTTATCTCTCCCCCAAGCAACTACTATTTTTTGACTTCAAATGGATTCCAACTGCTTTAAGCTCCTTCACATTGCGAAATGATTGCCATTCTTTGTTGTCAGATTTAGGACTAATGTCATGAGGGCAGCCTAGAAGTCTGTTCCATTGTAGATCCAGCAGATGAATTGGTTCTTTATTGGGTGGCTTTTCCTCTGTTTTTTCTGCACATGGTTCTCACAGACTGTCCGATGTGACAAACAAATCAAACCTCAATTATGATGCTATATTATGCACTTTTTGGATTCCCCTTTTGTTAAATGAATCTAAGTTTGTATTTTGAATGCTCAATCTCCTGTATTTTTGCTATATATTATACAGTCATCAAAGTTCTTGTTTTGCTACCTTCTTTGCAGGCATGAATCAATAATTATCCAAGAGATTCTTGAAAGGATATCTGGTGAATTGAATCTTATATTTCAAAGTACCATTTCCAAGGAACTTGTTGGAATAGAATCCCGTGTGATGGAAATGTTGGATTTATATTTAGTTGAAGGGTCGGGTGGTGTTCGCTTTGTTGGGATTTGCGGGATGGGTGGAATGGGTAAAACAACTCTTGCACTAGAAATTTATGAAAGAATTTCAGGCGGCTTTGAAGCTAGCAGCTTTATAGCTGATGTAAGAGAAAAAACTAAAAATCATCATCTAGTTTCTTTACAAGAACAACTTCTTTCTAACATCCTTAAGGGAAGTAAAAAAAATATATCGAATGTTTTTGAGGGGATCAATGTTATAGGGAATAGACTACGTAATAAAAAGGTTCTTATTGTTCTTGATGATGTGGATGGAGAAGAACAACTAGAAGCATTAGTTGGGAACCATGATTGGTTTGGTTCAGGGAGTAGAATAATTGTAACAAGTAGAGATAGCCACTTGTTGAGAAGACGTGGTATGGATGATATATATATAGTCAAGGGATTGAATAACAACGATGCTTTGCGGCTTTTTAGTTGGAGAGCTTTCAAGAAACCCTATCCTGAAGAAAATTATGTGGATTTGTCTAAGGACTTGGTGAATTATGCCAATGGCCTTCCTTTGGCTCTTAAAGTTTTAGGTTCTTTGTTGTTTGAAAAAAGAATAGATGAATGGAAAAGTACCTTTTATAAACTAAAACAAGAACCTGATAGAAACATTGTAAATATACTTCAAATAAGTTTTGATTGTTTGATGGATATCCAAAAAGATTTGTTTTTGGATATTGCATGTTTTTTCAAAGGAGAGAACAAAAATTGCATAAGAGATATACTAGAAAGTTTTGGATACTATCCAGACTACAATATTGATGTTCTTATGGACAAATCGCTCATAACCATTAATAGAGAGGGAACTTTGTTGATGCATGATTTGCTACAAGAAATGGGTCAAGAAATTGTTCGTCGTGAATCCCCTGAAGAGCCTGGTCATCGAAGTAGGTTATGGCTTTGTGAGGATGTCCTTCATATATTGAAAAATGATACTGTAAGTTGTTTATTCTAGACCTAAACTTATAGAAGTTTATATATTCTTATGATTTCTTCTAAAGATTTGCCAATTACTCTAATTTCATTGTTCTTTTCATTAGGGAACAGAGGTTGTTGAAGGCATAATGCTAAACATGCCTATTGAAGCAAAGGAACACTTGAGTGCTGAAGCCTTCTCAAAGATGAAAAATTTGAGATTGCTTAAAATTAATAATGTGAAACCTCCACAAGGCCTTAATAGAGGTCATGTCCAACTTCCACAAGGCCTTAGTTATCTTTCTAATGAGTTATGTGCTATAGATTGGCATGGATATCCCTTAAAATCTATGCCGACTAGTTTCCAGCCAAACAAACTTGTTGAATTGAGAATGCATTACAGCGGCATCAAAAAACTATGGAAAGGAATCATGGTAAGATTTTTATTGATGCAAATGTGTATTTCTTTCATTTTCATTAGGGCTTTAGTTTGTTTAACTATTTATTGGTTTATAACAGATTTTAAACGAGTTAAAACTCATTGACTTGAGTGACTCTCAAAATTTGATTGAGATCCCGAACCTTAGTGGAGTTCCAAATCTTAAGCAACTGATTCTTCGACGTTGTACAAGGCTATATATGATTCGTGCATCTCTTGGAGATCTCAAACAACTTATTCACTTGGATTTGAATGGTTGCAAGGGTCTCAAAAGCCTTCCTCACAAGATCAACTTGGAAGCTCTTGAAATTATTGATCTTGGTGGTTGTTCAAGGCTAAAGAAATTTCCCGAGATTACGGGAAATATGTCACGTTTGTCAGAACTTTGTTTGAGTGAGACTATTATAAAAGATCTATCATTATTATTGGAACATTTAACCAACCTTACAAAATTGGATCTAAGAGAGTGCAAAAACCTTTCAAGTCTTCCTAATGCAATTTGTAGTTTGATGTCTCTAAAGACTCTTAATTTATCTGGCTGTTCAAGACTTGACAAATTGCCAGAGAACTTGGGAAATGTTGAGGGCCTAGAGGTGTTAAATGTGAGTGGAACTGGTATAAGAGGGCTACCTTCATCCATCATTCTCTTAAAAAATCTCAAAAATCTATCTTTTAGTGGATGTGATTTTCTATTATCTAAACCATCCAATAAGCTCCTCAATTTTCCTTTATTTCAAAGGAGTCCAGATGCCATGGGCATGCTAATGCATACTTTATCAAGCTTATCCTCTTTGAGAGATCTTAATCTAAGCTATTGCAATCTTCGGGCAGTCCCTGATGTTATTGGCTGTTTGTCCTCTTTAACTTTTTTACAGCTAAAGGGAAATAATTTCGTTAGTCTTCCTAAAAATATCATTCAACTATCTCATCTGAAAACTCTTTATTTGTGTGGTTGCATGGATCTTCGATTGTTGCCCGAGCTTCCATTGAATATTATGTATATTAATGCTGATGGTTGTATGTCATTGGAAACATTACCCATAAGACCAGAAGATGATTTTCGTCCTTGTCTCTCTTTACGTAACTGCATCAAATTGATCAACAATCAAGGTTACAATGACATGTTCTTAACAATGCTAAGACGTTACATTCAAGTGACTCTCTCTCTCTTTCTCTCTCTCTCTCTCATTAAGTTCTAAACATCTTGATTTGTATGTTTCAGGGAGCATATTTGGGTTATGAATATTTTCTTATTCCTAGAAGTGAAATTCCAAAATGGTTTAGCCATCAAAGTGTGGGGACTTCACTTAACTTGCAAGGGCCTTTAGATTTTATGGGAATCGTTGTGTGTGCTGTTTTTATATTTTGCAAGCATCGTCCACTTCCCACAACCCCTTGGAGATTTACACATTATCTTCATTTTTCCTATAATGTTACGGGATCTGAAATTTCTGATAGCCATGGCATTATTTTTCATGAACAATCTAGTAAGATTGGTTCATCTCACATTTGGTTGAAATATTTTCCCTTTGAGAATTTCCAAGGGAAATCAGGCAACGAATTGAGTCAAATTGATGCTAATGGAATTAGTCAAATTGATGTTCAAATTGAAACTGAAGGTCCTGGCTTGGAGGTGACGAAATGTGGGGCCTATTTGGTATACAAGCAAGACATTGAAGATCTCAAACAAACTATGGCTGGGAGCAGTAGGTGCAGCATCAGTCCTTATGAGGATGATCTTGATGATTCAGCAAAAGATACAAAAATTAAGCGCAGTCGTGATGACTTTGATGGGGATGAGGCTGGACCTAGTGGAGAAGCTGCCAATAGTGAAGTAGACATACCACACCCAAAGAGGATACGGCTCCCTAATCTAATTGAAAGATTCATTCCACATTTGGGAAATTGGATTGGGAACTCAAGCACACAAGAAGAAGGTGACTCTGATTGTGAGGAAGAGAAATCCCAATAAAATTGATAGATTTGATGAATCTGTAAGGCTGATACAATATTTTTCTCTCGATCTTTTTGTAAGTCACCATCTTTCTTCTCTCTTCTCTTATTAAACTTGTTTGTGGCTGTATACTTCTTTTTTCTTTTAGTTCCTTGGCATTTCTTTTCTTAAATAGGGCCTAAGGTTGTTTGATTGTTAATCTAGCAACAAAACTTGCCCCTTAGATTGATGGTCTTGCAGAAGGATTTTGCTGTCAGCTATGTGTGTGGGATGGTAGCCTCTAAATATTTGGTATAATAGTTTTCATCCTTAGAAGTTGCTTAGGGCCCAAATTTATCTAGGTCTTTTTAACAAGTACTGAGAATTAATGAATATGATGATGACCCAATGAGTACTGAACATACTAAATTTGAATGCCATGTGATATACCTTTTGGTTTGCCATGCATGCAGCATTCTCTTTTTCATTATTTCTGAGCCTAGCTAGATTATGAATTTTCTTAGTTTTTGTTAGGTGCCGTAACTTTCTATAATATTTCACCTTGCTAGTTGTCTATTGGTCATGGTTACCTAAGTTTCTACCTCCATCACTTTTCAGGAGACTAATATTTACATGCATTGGTGTGATGAGAAATCATTGAGATCACTTTAGAGTTAAATGTTAATCCTATCATGCCTTAGATGGTAGACATTCATTGTGTTTCCACATTAAACTGTATATGGATGGTGGGTTTCTGCAGCTTTGTGGCTAATTGGTGACCTTCTTGTGGATTTGGCTATATCAGATTAAGCTTTAGAAAATTCTTAGGTATTAAGCTTGAAAGCTCGAAAATGTGTTGAAAACACACGAGCGGTTTAGACCCCCAAATTCAAATTACGGCTTGGTTGATTTTACACTAACTTACTATCAAGTGCGGAATAGTGTAAACACAAGCGTATAATCAAAACAACTACTCTAATTCATATTTAAAGCAACACAGCAGTAAAATTGAAATGAACAAGAGTAGGGAAGAAGGATGCAAACATAAATAACACCGAGACGTGTTATCGAAGAGGAAACCGAAGAACTCGGCGAAAAACCTCTCCGCCGCCCTCCAAGCGGAAATCGATCCACTAGACAATCAGTTGGGATACATGGATTAGCAAAAGACCCTCCAAGCCTAGTCTACCCGATGTACCTAAGCCCTCCAAGCTCCTACTCCAACAAGGCTTCTCGGAACCGTGTCTTGTCCTAGTTATCCGGATCCCGCAACAAGTTCCATGTTGCATCTGCCATTCAAGGCTTCTTCCTATGCTTCCCAGCAGCACCAAAACGTCACTCAGCACTCTCAAAGGTGTGTCAAGTGTTTGGGCTATCAACCTCTCAAAGATATGGATAATGGAGAGGGAAGGGTTGAGGAGATACCACAAGCAAATTGTTTAGAGAAGGTGGGGAAGACAATCTCTAATTACCAAGGTGTTTGGCTAGGGTTTTCTCTCTGAAGCATTCCTCAACAATTGTGGGTAATGATGATATATATAGGAGGGGTGCAAAAGGTGTGACTCAAAGAATACAGGCTGGCAGAACAGCTAGTCTCGCGGGTGTCTCGCGGGAAGGCCTTACCCGCGAGATACTCGCGAGACACAGTTGTCTCCACCTGGCATGACTCTTCGCATTCCATCATGTGCCTGGCACATGTCTCACTTCGCGGGAAGCTTGGTCGCGAAATACCCGCGAGATACCCGCGAGAATCCTTTTCTTCTTCAGATGCTTGAGTCTTCAACACTCTTTCTCTCACACACCCCTTACATCAAGTCCCACAACAAATACAGGGTTTTAAACGATTGAACACAATTACAATCAAATTTGGCACGGAATAAAAGCCAACAAATACACAGTTGTAAATTACAACTTTACAATCTCCCCCTTTGGCTATTCCGTGACAAAACCCTAAAACAGACTCTAGACTTAAACGTGAGTTTGGGAACAAAGGCAAAACTCACTCACACCTAATTCTAGATTCTGAAACGCTCTTGAACATATGAACAAGTATCTCCTGAAATACAACAACACACTAATATCATTGCATGTAGAAAAAAAACTTGAAATGCATATGGAGCAATAATAACATGATCAAGCTAAATGAAATAGAAACACTAGATCATGGTAAGATCAAACAAGTAATCACTATACGCAAGTAATTACTATGCTCATTTACACATGAAATGAACATCCAGATATGCAAGATGATAAGCTCATTCGAAGAGAATCATTTGCAACTCCAACACTCAACCAATGCGAAATACACGAAGTATTTGCATCTAGGAACAATCCTACTTGGGCACAAGAGTGATGTACTTGAAGTAAAATGCATAACATAGAACAACAAGCAAACATGCATAAAGGTTGCATAAGCATGGTATAGCAAATGCATGGCACAAACCACAAAGACCTACAAACTATGCATGAAACAAACCCTTAAAGCTTACATAAGCAACATGGGTACAAACAAAGATGCCACATAGCACATATGCCACAAAGCATAGAACATAAGCACAAATTTCTGAAAATATACTGAAATTAATACTAAAGTTAAAAACATAAGTGTCAGAAGTATAAACTTAAAACAGTAAAACATTAACTATAAACCAAAAAAAACTTAGTAAAAACCGTCTGAAAAACCAATAACCAATAGATAATGTAGCTATGTTTCTAAGCTATGCTCCCCCTAAGGCTGTGCAAGCTCTTGTTCATCAGCTCCCCCTCAAAATTTTCTCCCCCTTTTTGACCGGAATGGCCAAAGGACTAGAACTGGTCGGAGTCGGAGTCTGAACCCTGTGTAGGGGATAAGCTCTGAATCTGAGTGGATAGTGTGGTGATCTGCTCCTGGAGGTAAGCAAACTGATCGGCTGTGTGCTGTACATGAGTGTCAAGCACTGTGGACATGTGATCCATCTTTGCTAGGATCTGATCAAGCTTGCTTAGACCTTGTGGTTGTGCTGGAGCAGAAGATGATGGCTGTGCAGTCTCTGGAGCAGAAGTAAACCTCTCAATCTCCTCCTCAGTATCCCCACCCTCCTCTGGGATATCCTGAGGCACACTCGTAGACGGTGGAATGAGATGAGGACCTCTCTTGGGGCGCTTTATGTGTGCTGTGCTCCGAGTTAGAGTGTTCGCACCAATGGGATAATCCCTCTGAACAACTGTCAGGCCACTAGGAAACTTCAGCTTTGTCTTGGCAATAAGACCCATGATCAGTGAAGGAAAGGGCATTATGGTTCTGGAGTTTTGCTTCGTAATACTCTTCTTCAGGATGTGGAAGATGTGGCTGCAGATGTCAATTTCCTTGTGAGTAAAGAGGTCGTAGAGGAACCTCGTCCTTGGAGCCGATAAAGTAGTGAGGTTGGTGACCGGGTACAGGTTATGGATCATGACATAACTGAGAGTTCTCATTTCTGGAGAGAACTTGAGAGTATCCATTGAGGATTTCTTTGGAACCCCTCCAAGGGCTGATATCATCTCCGTGATATGCCCTAGTCTCTCATCATACTGAACTGTCATTGGCTGTGAGGGGGGACGGATCTCCAAGAAGTCTTGAATGCTATCCCTTGTGATCTCAAACTCTTTGTGCCTCACCCAGCAGACTATCTTGTCCTCTTCCACAGCAGCATTGGAGAAGAACTCTCTGATTATCTCTGAGTACACATTTCCAATTGGATTCAGCAGTTTGGTCCAGGTTCGTTCTTTGAGTGCATCCGGAATGCATGTATTCTCCAGCTCTTCCAATTGGACCACCCTTTCCATGACAATGGTTGCTCTCTTGTAGCAATCATTGTACTTCATATCTGCCTCTGCGGATTTGAAATGATCGGATTCAGTACGAGCACGCTTGGGACCCTTCTTCTTGGTACTGGCATGCTTTGTGGGAGACATCTGCATAAGACGACACAACACATAGAGCACAAGAGCACATAGCACAAGAACAAAACTTGATTAGATTCAAGTTAGTTTACATCAAATGAGATTCTTCCAAAAACAGAGTAACACTCAAAAACAGAGCATTTCCAACACAATAGAGCAAGCTATATCACAAACTACATTAAACGATAACACAAATGCAATGAAAAACAAGACATCTTGTATGAAATTTAAATCACTGTGCAAGTGTGTGTTTGTGTGAATGCATATGTATGTGAAACATGAAATGCATGAGTGTGTGCCTAAGTGTGTGCCTAGGTGTTTGCCAATTGAGTGCAACATGTGCAAAGTGTTATACACACATGATCTAAGATCAAATTTAGACCAAAACATGGTAAGGTATATGAAAACCTTGAAATTGGGACTCACTTGAGACCAATTCGGCACAACAATGTCATTTAGACATTCAATCAAACACCTAATGTGCATAACAACACTTTAAGTATGAACAATGCATGAACATGGTGAAAATATGCCTAAATACACTTTAAAATGCCACAAGGGGCCAACACAGATGCAATAGGATCAAAAGAAACATAACCCAATCAAAGATTTAATACAAACATTGCCCAATTTAGAAAACCAACCCAAAATTTCGAAAATCCCCAATTATCACAACCCTAACTAAAAATTCTGCATAATCTAAGTAAAAACTTAAAAAGGAGTGAATAATCAACATACCTTGAAGAAGAAAATGCAGAAAAAATCTTGATTCGGAGTGGGGTTTGATGGAATAGTGATTTTGGTAGAGAGAGTTTCGAAGAAAAGATGAGAGGGAAGTTTTTATGTTTTGAAAAACTGTCACATCAGCCCTATAAAACTGAAAACACGCGTTTTTCGCGGGATGGGGAGCCGCGAAACAGTCGCGAGACAACCGCGAAAGGTGCCACTGAAGCACAAAATTTTCGCGAGAAGCTCTAAGTCGCGACGCAGTCGCGACACAGTCGCGAGATTCTCTGTCTGATTTT
This sequence comes from Quercus glauca, assembly GCA_023736055.1. Classification (NCBI taxonomy): domain Eukaryota; kingdom Viridiplantae; phylum Streptophyta; class Magnoliopsida; order Fagales; family Fagaceae; genus Quercus; species Quercus glauca. Next base: position 1,469,569 of record CM043323.1, read on the forward strand.
GATAAAATCTCAGTTTTTGCCAAACAGCTTTTCGCGAGAAGCTGTTGGTCGCGAGACAGTCGCGAGACAGTCGCGAGAAAGCCACTGAACCAGTTTTGGTAAAAAACACACAAACTTCATTTTGACCAAAAGAAAACACAAGAAAGTCTAAAATCACTTTCAAAAACAAATAAAACTCACAAAAATCTTTTTGGATTTGATCAACAAAGATTGAGCATGTGAAACACATTTAATCAAGTACAATCACACAAATGATTATGACATTCATAGAACATAGACTTGTGTGATGTGTGTGGATATCAAAAATGAGATAGTCCTTGGTCCAATGTGAAGCTTCAATGATCAATTCAATCAAGGCATACACAACTAGCACTAGATTATGTGATCTATCTCAATTATAGAAACATGCATATATGACCTCCCACACGTACTTGATAACAATTCACTGAAGCTTTTCATTTGGCTCCATTCTTAACACTTCATTTGCGACTTTTGAGCAAAGAGAATCTCATTTAGAGAAAGATGCCTGAAATTTTTGATATTTCAATTTATGAGATAGCCTTTGGCTTTTTGGGCATCATACATTTTATTTTGGTCGCTTTCCCTTTTTCCTAGTCGAATATTAGTTTGTGCGACAGGCTTTTGCAGCTCTATATCTCTTTTCATTTGGAGATTTACATTTAGAGAGCCTTTTTAAGCAAAAAAAAATAAAAGTGGGAAGATATATAGGCATGAGTCTATGCATGTATCAAGATCAACACAACCATTCACTAATCATTCATGACAAGGTTGAAGATCTATTTACAACCGTCACATAGATTTCAGAATTTCTTCCACTATGATATGAGTGCATGAGGGACAAGCTAAGCTCGTTAAATGCACAAAGCCACAAGTACAAAGGTACAAGGCAAAACATGTTTTGAGACAAAACTCAACAAAGTGATCAAACTTTTTAGATTTTATAATTTTTATGGTTTTTGAATTTTTGTAACACACCCAAAACATAACAAGAAAAGAAAGATCAACAAACACAAGTGCACACTATGAAAGTAATGCATGATACAATGCAACCCCAAATGTCCCTAAAAATGGAAAGAATTAATGCATGGACATATTATAGTGCTTATGCATGAGTACCCCTCTTCACCCACACGTCATGTGCGTTTGGGGTGATATCCTTGACGGATTGGGTACGAGAGTTGGGACTTTCAAACCTCCTGGTGAAACTCTCCAAGCAAGTGGTGAAGGCACCGATCATCTTCATCACATCTGTTACTCCGGGATCACGATTTTGGCTTCTTGAGTTCTCACCTCCCCAAGCTCTATTGTCATTCCTTCTTCCTCGTGATCGAGGAATGCTTGCATTATTGTCTGCCCTCAATTTTTGACAGTTGGGTCTGGTGTGTCCTTGCAATCCGCAATAGTGACACACATAATCCGTTCTAGGACCCCGTTGAGGTCTTGAGAGAGATCTTGCTCTGGTTTCGTGTCTACCTCCAGCTTGATTTCGAGGCTTATTCATCATCCGTTGCTCATTTACATTCTTCTTTTCAACCTTGACATTCTCAGGAACGGCCTCCTCTACAATTGGTTCTACGGCCTTCACAAATTTCACTTCTTTGGTAGCTTTGACTGATGAGCTACTCCCTCCGGTATATCCCAATCCGGACTTGTCTGAGGAATGTTTTTGGGATGAGATAACATCATCCAATTTTCTGGAGGAGACCCTCTCTATCTTGGCTTGCGCTTGCACCACCTCTTGTTCAAGGAATCTGATCTTCAAGTATGCTTCTGACAGCTCACCATTCAGCCCTTCTATTTCGCATTTGGCCTCCTTATGTCTGATCATGAGACTTCGATAGTCTTCCTCAGCTTTCTTCATTTTTCTCACAGCTGCCTTGGCTATTCTTGCATATTCCCCTGACTTCTCAAGAAGTGAGGAGTAATTCTCTTGAAGATTAGCTGTATTTTCTTCCTCTTCAGCGTCTGATTCTTCCACAATTCCAACAGATTCTGAATCTGAATGCTCACCAAGTTCCTTCTCAAGTGCACCCAAGTCGTCCGAGGAATCTTCATGAGCAGTGGTCATGAAAGCGGAGTAGTTTCCCTCACCGTCACAGCTCTCTTCCGAATCAGAATTAGAAGATTCAGAATCACTGAGCGTTGTAGCATATGCTTTTCCTTTTCCCCTCAGAAAATTCGGACACTCCTTCTTTAGATGTCCATGGCCATTGCACTCAAAGCACACAATATCTGGAGAAGGTTGATAGTCCTTTCCTTCTTTTCTCTTAAACTCTTTCTTATCACCTCTTGAAGGAGAGAACTTTTCTCTATTGAACGGTTTGCCACTGTTCTTCATTATCAGAAACTTGCGGAAGTTCTTTGCAAGATATGCTACTTCTTTCTCAACTCCATCTTCTTCGGAGGAATCATTTATTCTTTCGGTGATGGTTTTAAGTGCAAGCGATTTGCTCGTCTTGTGGGAAGGCAGTCCCAGCTCATAGGTTTGGAGAGACCCGATCAGCTCTTGAATCTTAATCTCATCCAAGTCTTTGCTTTCTTCTATGGCTGTAACCTTTGCTCTAAAACTTTCAGGCAAGGACCTCAATATTTTTCTCACCACCTTAGTGTCTTCAATCTTCTCCCCAAGATTGAGTTTAGCAATGACAATTTCATTGAGCTTCCCATAGAATGAGTCAAATGGTTCATCATCACTCATCTTGAGTTCTTCAAATTTTGTGGTGAGCATTTGGAGCTTTGTGTCCTTGACTTTCTTTGTACCCTCATAGGTAGTCTCCAAAATCTCCCAAGCTTCCTTGGCTACCGTCATATGAGATATCCTGTGGAATTCATCAGGGGACACACCACAAAAGATAGCATTTAAAGCTTTACTGTTAGCATTTGCTGCCGCAAGGGCTGCCTTATCCCAAGTGGACTTAGGAGCCTCCGGCTTGGTCCAACCTATCTCAACCGCATCCCAAACGGTATCATCGATAGAGCATAAGAATGCTCTCATTCTAACTTTCCAGAATGCATAATTGTTCCCATCAAAAAATGGTGGAACATTGAGCGATTGAGACCGGTCCATCTCAAGAAGGGTCAAGGATCACACTTAGGTAATTAAACCTCAGCAAGTGTACCCGCTCTGATACCAATTGAAAGCTCGAAAATGTGTTGAAAACACACGAGCGGTTTAGACCCCCAAATTCAAATTACGGCTTGGTTGATTTTACACTAACTTACTATCAAGTGCGGAATAGTGTAAACACAAGCGTATAATCAAAACAACTACTCTAATTCATATTTAAAGCAACACAGCAGTAAAATTGAAATGAACAAGAGTAGGGAAGAAGGATGCAAACACAAATAACACCGAGACGTGTTATCGAAGAGGAAACCGAAGAACTCGGCAAAAAACCTCTCCGCCGCCCTCCAAGCGGAAATCGATCCACTAGACAATCAGTTGGGATACATGGATTAGCAAAAGACCCTCCAAGTCTAGTCTACCCGATGTACCTAAGCCCTCCAAGCTCCTACTCCAACAAGGCTTCTCGGAACCGTGTCTTGTCCTAGTTATCCGGATCCCGCAACAAGCTCCATGTTGCATCTGCCATTCAAGGCTTCTTCCTATGCTTCCCAGCAGCACCAAAACGTCACTCAGCACTCTCAAAGGTGTGTCAAGTGTTTGGGCTATCAACCTCTCAAAGATATGGATAATGGAGAGGGAAGGGTTGAGGAGATACCACAAGCAAATTGTTTAGAGAAGGTGGGGAAGACAATCTCTAATTACCAAGGTGTTTGGCTAGGGTTTTCTCTCTGAAGCATTCCTCAACAATTGTGGGTAATGATGATATATATAGGAGGGGTGCAAAAGGTGTGACTCAAAGAATACAGGCTGGCAGAACAGCTAGTCTCGCGGGTGTCTCGCGGGAAGGCCTTACCCGCGAGATACTCGCGAGACACAGTTGTCTCCACCTGGCATGACTCTTCGCATTCCATCATGTGCCTGGCACATGTCTCACTTCGCGGGAAGCTTGGTCGCGAAATACCCGCGAGATACCCGCGAGAATCCTTTTCTTCTTCAGATGCTTGAGTCTTCAACACTCTTTCTCTCACACACCCCTTACATCAAGTCCCACAACAAATACAGGGTTTTAAACGATTGAACACAATTACAATCAAATTTGGCACGGAATAAAAGCCAACAAATACACAGTTGTAAATTACAACTTTACAAAGCTGCTAGACAATTATATTTAATCAAGGTAGGTTGAGCAAGTGGACATTCTTTCCAATTAAATTATCTGATATTCATGTTGTTCGACTCAAAAAATGCTTGTGGCTCAACATACCCTTAATGGAAGGACACTTGTGGTTCGAGTAACTACCCCGAAGGCAAGTTCTGTTCCTAGCTTAAAAGAATTCTTACTTTACATGTATTACCCACTTGTTGGTACCTCCTGTATTATGTTTCAAATCTTTTGGTTTTTCATTTTTATGTTTCCATTGTCTTGTGATATAATTTTCTACAGGGGAAAAAAATGAGACAACAATTATATGCTTGGTCCTTGTGAGTATTTGGTTGAACTTCAAATAATTGTAAATTATGTTGCTTGGTCCTTGTGACCAAGTGTTAAGACTTATATCTACGTGGATGAAGTGTTGCCTAATGTCTTCACTTTCAGTATGTTGATGTTATATTTGTGAGGAGCTCTTGAGTGTCTTTCAAATGTAGTAATTTTGGTAGAACAACCAGAATACCCCATGTTAACTTATAAAATTCACCATCCATTCTCTTGAAGCCGACTCATCGGTATCTATCATGACCAATTTGTTACAAAGATCAATTAAGTTGCCTCTCACCAGATAACTTTCTCTTATTGCTTTTTAATATTATTATATACTATGTCAATGACAGTGAGTTTATTCAAAAGAGAGTATAAAACATATAATGCTAAAGAAAAAGCTAGCCATGAGTGTTCCTCCATTATTGATACAATAATAAACACAATTTAGAAAGAAAAAAGCAGAACAAAATACCAAAATAGTACCACGACATATGAAGGCATATAATCCCCATGGAGCATCTTAGCAGTGAGTGCGCTGCTCTTGGCCAGAAAACTCACCTGCCCTTTACAATGGATTGGACAAATTATGTCTACCAAATTATGTTTCTATGCTGAAAACCTGTACCAAGTATTGATCATATACATTGAAATGTTTCTTTATCTCATGGGAAAATGGCCTATCGCAACAGAATTTGTAAGTTTTTTATTGCTCGACATTCTGTGGGAATTTCAAGAAAAACTCCAATTCTAACTTGATAGCCTTTATTGACATCTACACATTCTCTATGTTATTTTTCCCATGGGAGTATCAGGAAAACTCCAATTTTGACCTACACATTCTCTTTGAGAGACCTCCTGTGACTATTCATACCTCAGGGTATAGATGTCTATTTTCCATTCTTAAACTCAGTCTTGTAGAGTTATTTTCACATGAGGTCTGATTGATGAAGAATTAAATGTCTATGAAATACTTCCACAAAGCCTGATCTATGAGCACCCTCCATTGTCTGAGTGGAGAATTCTCATGGATTTCCCAAACTGAGTAAGAACCATGGAATAAAAGGCTTGAAACTTCTTTTTTATTTATTTATTATATTATAAATAAAAGGCTCGAAACATTAGTGCCTTTTTTAGTGACAAAATAGTTGATTTTCATTTTTCCATTTCATGTTGCATTGTACAGCTACAGCAGTTTGGCTAGGATGATGATAATGTTAATGCACTAATACTTATTTACTCCATGGGGTATGAAGTTGGCTTTTGCCTTGGCATTTTTCTCCCTGGATAATTTTGTAGCTTCGTGGGATGATCTTATTGAAATTGTATTTTACTATAAGTTCATGAGAAAAAGCTGTCTATTATTCCCTTGTCTTACAAAACATTTACTCATTGTTTTCAACAGGAAGAAATGGTATCAGCTTCCGAGGGTAGAACCCAAGTTTTTGTTGCTAGAAAATACCTTCAAGTATCATGAATGATGCTTTTTGCATGTATGAAAATTTCCCTTGATCACATTCACCACATCTTGTGGCAAATCAGCAATATCTAGCAAACCTAAATGATTTTAGGTTTGCATGCATTACTAATTAATCCTGTAAGATTGTAAAATAATTAGAATTTCATGGGTTGTTGATGATTGTTGCAGTTGCTTTATGAACTATAGTTCACTTACAGATACTTAGATATTTAATGTATACAGTATCCACCTACCTTCAATGGTGATTGCAAATTTTTTCTTTTTATCTTAACATTCCTTTTCAGGTTTTTGATTTCGTGGCCAGGTTAACAGAGTTGAGTGTTTTTGTTGTTTTTGACATTTCATTTTCAAGTTTAATAAGTACCTACACTAAATCATCATCTTGTAATCTAATTCGTTAATCTTTTTTTTAGTTTCTTGATTTATATTTCCCTACATGGAACTGCATTCTCACTTTTTTTACATCAAATTGTTGAAATGTGAAGTTGCTTACATGAGGAAGGCTTTTACTTTTTTAACTTTCTAACCACCATTCAACCAACCTTATTCCAATTTGTTTCCAGAGGCATCTCTTCATAACTTCCCTCCATAATCTTTTTGACAAACTGCATTTAAAAAAAAAAGGTCTGAACTTCCTGTGCAACTTCTGCAGAAAGCACACAGATTGTCCCCTTGTACCCCCCACTATAAGAGTTTATCCCACGTATGTAATTTGTTTTTCTTAGCAAGCCAAGTGATGAATCATGTCTAGAAATGGCGGTACAAAACCAGATTAGCTTCCACCAATTAACCTCCGATAACTTCAATCGAATTTTATTCCAGGTTTATTAGCTGGCATAAATGCCCCCCTTGACAGGAACCCAAATAGGTCTATCTACATCTCCAATGTCTGTCAGAGGAAGTTTGCTCTGTGTAGAAAGCAGAGAATTAGACCTAAGTGGCTTCCAGACATAGCTTTTTTCCTTCAATACACTAGAAACTTTTGCCTTAAGACTACTTGCAACATCATACACTACTTTGTAACCATACCCTCAATATAATATATTTTTTCCGTCCCCCCAGAAGATCTTATAAATATTCTTGTTAACTCACTATACTAGAGGAGTTTCCTCCATCCCCAAGAGCATTTTTGAGGGAGTTTTGGTTTTTAGAAGGATAGCTCTTAGAAGATTTTTCTCTTGTCCTAGCCATCCCAATTGAGCCAGCTTGAGCAAAAAATTTCCATCTATGTCTCATGATTGTTGCCTTTTTTGATTCCACAACTCTACTAAGCCCCAAACCTACCTCACTCTTTGTTAGTATATTGAATTCCAAGCTTCTTACTTCATGAGTTATCACTTCAACTCCATTAAATCTGCTAAATTGCTGCTTAATCAACTTAATGACTTTTGTAGGCAGTATGATGATGTTAGATCAGTATACTTTTCTGCTATAAAGCATTGCAATTGCATCCTCCCAGCAACTGAAAGTTTCTTACCTCCTCAGGAATAGATTCTTAAATCTTGGACGTGGTTTTCATTGTTTGATTTCATTTATATGTCATTTTATTTAACAAAAAGAGTGATTCTAGCTGAGTCAATATGCTTGCTTTTGAATTTAAATAGAACTAAACATGATGTTGTAATTAGATCCTAGTCCATTTCTTGACCCACTTTTGTCTATTAACTTGTGTTATTTCTTTCTGCTGATTTTCCCCAAAAAGAGGGGGGGGGGGGGGGGGGGGGGGATAGTTATTGGTGTTACTGGCAAGGACTGTCATTGGATTGATAGGACACACGGATAGCATTTTCATTGATTATGAACTTATACTTCAATGCCTGTAATACTTTTAATATGTTGGAATGGAACAAGATAAATGTATTGTAATGCAGTTTGTAATTATCTTCTGTTTGCTGTGAAATGCATGCTAATAATGTAATAACATGAAAGAGTTTTATAATTGATCTTGAACAGATATTTCCAACCCTTTTACCATATTGAATGCTTTATGGAGAAAGCTGTAAGAAAGTGGTAAGAAAGGAGTGATGAGTTGAAGGAGAAGGGCTATCCTTATTTGTGTACTCTAAGAACTCATAAATGCATTTTACACACTTGCAGAATGTAGCCAAAGTGTTTTGTGATTTATGGTAGTCAAGTGGTTTCAAGTGAGCTGAGTGGCTGTATGGGTTCTTTTGTTCTGTTCTGGAGCTGGCTCTCCCCTCACCCCCCAAAAGTTCTTGCACCACATGGTGTTATTGAGCCACAAGACTTTTGACAAATAAACTCATTTTTAAATACAAGCAAAGTGGAAGAACCTTTACAGTTCACATATATATTTTATGACACTAGTAGTATGCCTATGCATAACATAGATAAAGAAAGGTTGCGGCACTTCGTATTACATACAAAAAGTTTAGCCTATATCTCCCTTTGTTTTATTATTTATTATTTAAAAAAAAGAAAAAGAAAAAAAGAGGGAGGCTCTTTTATAACTATAAATTATGGCTTTCTTTGATTCAGAAAAGAAGTTAAACGCAGCTGGCTGGACTTGGTTGAATGGACTATCACCCATTCAAAGGCATTAGCTTTAGAGCTGCTATTTGTAAATTGGCTTGGTGGGTTGCTGTGTATTATCTATGGCAGCAAGGGAATGCTATCATCCACTCAAGGAAGATAAAAACTGAGCAGAATGTTAAGGATATCAAGAGGGATATATCAAAGGCAGAGTGGAGAGCAAAAGTAGAGCAATTGCTCAGTCCTTAACAGAACATTGTGTTGTAAATGGGGCATTAACCCTGCTTTTGTGTGTAAAAAGCCATTTTAGGCTGTCTGTACTTCCTGCTATGATGCTGCGTGTTTACTGTGTTGTGGCTTAGCTTGTCATGGTACCTTGGGTCCTTGTGTAACACTGTCTGTTTTGAAATAATATGTTTACTGATTGATATAAAAAGAAAAAAAAAATCTATTAAACATAGCATGGGCATATGCTGCATATTTGTTGGTGTTGCATCAATACAGTTGCATTGAGCTTTAATTGCAAGCAGTTGATCAAGCATGACAGTGCAGAAGTGTGGGCTTTGTCTCATAACAGCATAATGATATGTAAAATTTAAGTAAACAAGAAGGCAATTCATGGGTAATTTATCTGATAATTGCTCCTGCTTCAAGATTGTGCCTTTTTTTACTCGACTTCTCCCTGCTCAACAAAGTTGATCTTGTTCTGCAACTTGGTGGTCTCATTTGTCAATTGATGATTGATAATAGATAAATAAATAAGCAAAATTGTAATGGTGAAGCAATACCCAGTAGATCCAAAAGCTGTAATTGGGAATTTCAACCTGAAAGAGTGAGAACATCTGTTGATCCTATGCTTAAAGATGAGAAATCAAGTTGTAGAACAGCCTCTCCTCTTCTTGCACTGCGGCCTTCATTACTTTTGGGCTCTCCATGTCTAAGTTACTGGTATGTCACCCCACCCCACCACCCCCCACCCCCCATCTTCTGCAATAGATTTATTTAACATAGCTAATATATATCCTCGTTTCCTTGTGATTTGATTATAAAAACCTTTCCATGGGTAACTTCAACTTGCATTAGCACTGCCTCTTTCTTTCTTTTCCTTTTTATTTTTTTCAAAAATTCTGAGGATGGATACTTGAGCAATTAACGGAAATTTATACCAAATTTACATATTTTCTCAAAACTTTCCTATCAATCAACAATTAGTAGAAGTTTGTACTGTATAGAAACCAGAGAATTAACCAAAGTGGCTTCCAGACAGGTTTTTTTCCTTCAATACAGTTGAAACTTTTGCCTTAAGACTACTTGCAGCATCATATAGTACGCTGTAACCATAGCTGGTGGCTGGTGTAAAGAATATCATCAGGATGCCACCAATGAGTAGTTTTCTCCATCCCCAAGAGCATTTTAGAGAAATTTTAATTACCACACTCAAATTGAGCCAACTAGAGCAAAAAGATTCCATATATGCCTCATCCTCAACTCTCTTGAGCCCCAAACCTCCAGCACTCTTTGTCACACATTGAATTTCAAGCAACTCAGTAAATGAGTTATTCCACTCCATAGGAATCTGCTAAATTACTGCTCAATCAGCTTAATGACTTTATTAGGGAGTATGAAGATGTTAGATCAATATACCTGTATGCTATAAAGCACTTAGGTTAGCAATTGCAGCCACCCAGCAAAGTGTTTCTTAGTTCCCCAAAAAATTGATTCTTGCATCTTGATCTTCATTTTCATTGTTTGGTTTCATATATATGTTATTTTATTTAACAAGAAGAGTGATTCTAGCTAAGTTGATATGCATGCATTTGAATTTATCGATCTAAATATGATGTAATTAGATGTGAGTCCATTTCTAGACCCACTTTTGTCTACTGACTTGTGTTATTTCTTTCTGTTGGTTTCCAATAGGGAGGACTAAACACTGAAGACATAGTAGTTATTGGTGTTGCTGGCAAGGACTGTCACTGGATTCATGGGACACAAGGATAGCATTTTCATTGATTATGAACTTATACTTCAATCCCTGTAATCGTTACAAATATACTTTTAATATGTTGTAATGGAACAAGATAAATGTATTGTACTGCAGTTTATAATTTTCTCTTGTTTGCTGTGAAATGCATGCTATATAATGTAATCACATGAAATAGTTGTATAAATCTATCTTAAACATATATTTCCGACCCTTTTACCACATTGATTGCTTTATAAGGAGAAAGTCATAAGAAATTGGTAAGAAAAGAGTTTTAAATGGGTCACAATAGGTTAGTTTAACCTATAATTTTTTTTTTATTTAAATTTTACGAGTGTATATATGCGATTTTTTGCAACAAAAATGTTAAACACCCTTACTTGAGAATTACAAAAAGTTAGGTTCAACAAAAATAAGAATAATACAACATTTACAACATTTTCACAATAATTTTACAACAAATCTAATGTGGTAAGCTGTTACTAATTTTAATTTGAGCTCAATACTGATATTATTTTTTTATCCACCAATAACAATTTTTTGCATAAGATTTATTGTAAAAATTTTGTGGACATAACATTACTCTAAAATTAATTCTGCCCCCTAAACATAATCATTAATCCCTTTTATAAAATTAAAAAAAAAAAAAAAAACTTAAATAACAACAATAAATATTAGTCCAAATAACAACAAACATTAATCAAACAAAAACAAGATAAGACCAAACAACAACAAGTGATCTAATTATTCACTAAAAAGCCTACTATAAAACAAAAAGATAAAAATTGCTAAATATTCAAATTTGTAGTTTGTTCAACCTATTCAATAAAAATAATATCTAATTTCAAGTTTCTCTAAAAAATGGTAACAAGAAAAATATTGTGGTTGTTAGTTCTCTTTAATGGTGTTAACAATTAGATTCTTTTTGGCTTTGCAATCACAACAATTTTACTCTCCTTTATGACTTGACTTACAATTGGAGCAAATATTTAAGTTATCGCTTTATTAAATTTTGTACAATTTAAATTTCTTAGTGACCACTCTAATAAAAATTCTTAGAGCCGCCACTCTAGTTTGTAGTGCTAAATTAGGTAAACAAAAGCATAATCTAATGGTGTTAACAATTAGGTCTAAAAAAAAACTAAAAAATTAAACTAAAATCAAAGTAGAAATTTTATTCATATATATATATATATATATATATTTTTCTTTCAAAGTTGGCTAAATTAATAACGTCTATCATGTGTTGGATGGAATTCATGATATATGTAATGGTTAGTGGAACTCATTTGCTGTTTCATATATCAATGTTTAGTATTTTTAAAATAGGCAAATACTTCAATGCTTCATATTTTTATAATAGGCCTTGATGCCTACAATGTCCCATTAAAGATTATGCCACTTAGTATTTTGAAGTGCATTGTTTTCCCATAACGTTGTACTGTAACAAGAATAACTCAAGATGTTGGTTATTGTGTCTTTTATATCACAGAGGTGTAACAATGTATATTTTCTTTATTTGTAAGCAGTCAATTTACATATTTGTAAGCAAATTTAGTAAGGACAAGTGAAATGATTTGTTGGTGGTAATGTAGTTGAGAAGATTTTGGATTCATAAGTCAACCTTTTTTAAAAAAATGTGAGTTAATGTAATTTTTTTTATTCAAGGTTTTCTTATATATTGTTCAATATACATTTGGCAGTCAAACAGATTCATTTTGAATTGAATAAATTTTTTATTTCAGTTGTTTTCAATAACTGAAATTTAGTTTGCTTTTGGACAAATTCTGTCAGTTCATCAACAATAAAATGGTGCAGAAAACCGGGGTACAATGCACAATTAACCACCACAGGAAGATATTTTTAGTAGTTAGGAGCTGCTGGAGTGGGTGCCGTTATAGGAAATTCAGTGTTTCTTCCAATGATTGCTATGCAAAAAAAAAAAAAAAAAAAAAAAGAAGACAATTTGAAAATCCTCTAGAAGTTGAACTGGTAGCTGTTTTGCATTGCTAGAATTTTGCTCATGAAGAACAGAAAAAGGCTTATATTTTAGAAGGTTATTCAGGTATTGTTGCTTTGGTATATAAATGAAAATAATTAATTATTTACTGAGTTTTGATTTTTTTTTTATACATATTCCGGTGTATTTAATAAAACCCAATTTTTGGACACGTAAATTCAAGTGCTATTTGAGAAGAATAGAAAGTAGTTTGTACCAACTGAGAAATTTTTTTTAATGTTGTTTGTGCAGAAATGGAAGTGTTTTTCTTTCAAAGTTATTTTTGATAAGTAATTAAAGTAGAATTAATAGTCTATTTAAAGTGAAGGAAATGTCTATACTTGGTGAAAAGAAGAAATTTTACCTCTATTCTCTGATAGTCTGATGTAAAAAGTTAAGAAAATAGAAAATATCTAAACTGCTTTATGTGCAGGGCCGGCTGGATAAGTAAAGCAATTGATGCAATCACCTAAGGCTCCAAATAAAAAAAGGCCCCCACTTGTTAAAAAAAATTATATATATAATATATTTATCTATATATTTTAATTTTAAAAAAATTTAAGTACGTTTATTGGTCAATAAAATACATTAAAAAGGTCCCATTGTATCCTAAAATGCAAAAGATTTAAAAAGGAAAAACTAAAAATAGACAAACTTCAGCTAACAAAATTAAATTGTAGGAGACAAATTTATTAACTCATTCTTGAAATATGCTAAAATCAAAATTAATAACAGACAAATTCATTAATAATACAACGTAATTGTCTTGAAATATGCTAAATTAGAGATTATAAATTTCAAAAACAAAAGAAATACCTCTCATCTCTTTAACTCTCTGCCTCTCCATCAATATTCTTACGGTCTTACCTTTCTTTTCTTCATCGTCATCTTGATTCTTGATCTTTTTCCATAAACTCAGTCAGTTTAGCTTGAAATTTCTCTTTGTTGAGTCTAGGCTCCAGCGTACCAGTCTACAGTCACAGGTATTCTTCTTCAGTCTCCCCCTCTTTCTCTTTGTCTTTCCGAAAATGAAGACTCATAGTCTTCTTCTTCTTCTTTTTTTTTTTTTTTTTTTTTTTTTTTTTTTTTTTGAGGAACAAGACTCATAGTCTTCTAGACTTCTATTTATTTCAATTAAATTTTATATATATATATATATATATTTTTTTTTTTTTTTTTTTTTTGTTTCACACTTTCATTGTTGCACTGCACAATTGTTTGGTGGGATGGGACACATTTTTTGCAGCTATGATAGCTTTTCTATTCTGCCTCTCTTTGGACCTCTGCCATGATAATTGATAGGACGCATTTTTTCTTTAAAACTTAGCCATAGGATGATAGGAGTAGTGGAGTAGCTGACGGTTTCTCACCTTTTTTTAAAAATAATCTGACACTTTATTTGTTATTATAAATTATTATATCAATTAATAATTTGATGTGTATCATGTCAACTCATTTATATTACAGTGACACTAATTTATTAAATCATACATTAAATTAATTTTTATTTGTGCGAGTTTAAACTTTAAATTGGTCATGGCTTTAAGGTCTACTATGTCACAAGAAATATTAAGTGAATTAGCTATATTATCAATTGAAAAAGAAATGTCAGAAGAACTTAAATACAAAAACTTAATTAGTCATTTTGCATCTCAAAATGCAAGAAAAATAAATTTTAAATAAAAAAATTCAATATATATATATATATATTATTTGATTAATATTTAATTATAAAAAGGCCTCATTTAAAATTTTCGCCTAAGGCCCCAAAAGTTGTTGAGCCGGCCCTGTTTATGTGTTTAAATGTTTTAAAGATGAGATTTTAGATGCAATCCCTCTAGCATGTATGTGCCTCAACTTTGGACATTGGTTTAGTATAATTTTCTAAAGAACCACTTGAATTACAACTTATCAAAAAATAAAACCATTTGAATTACAAGAACTATGTGCTTTTAATTATTTAAAAAAAAAAAAAATCGACACTATAATGCTTATGACCATTACACACTTGAAACTTCCATAGTGGAAATTTGGTGGCGAGGATTGTAAGATGCATTCTTAGAATTCAGTTATGCTTTCTCTTATCATTCACTTACTTTCTACCAATAGAAATTAAAATATTGTTCCTTTGTATTTATACATTAGAATTTTACCTTATATTATTACTGAATATGTTCTCTTTACATGGAGCTCAAAAGGTTGTATTAGTTCCTATTATTTCAAAGGTTACATTTAAATAGGTCTTCATTATGCTATTGCCTCCAGTTGGACAACAATCACCCATTTAGCACACCAAAGAATCCATTTGAGGGGGTTCTACATATGTGCTATAGTTTTTGCAGGTGGCTAATGATGACTCAATTCATCCAAGTGAAACAGAGTTGGCATTTATAGTCCATTAGGCCTAGCTAGAATATGGCTTTGCTCACTAGATGGTTTTTTGGTTAATAAGTACTTAGACTTTATTTTTTGTTATGGGGAATTTTGGACTTTTGACATTGTTATTGAACTTGACTCTACATCGCACAATTGTAATTTTTGTTTTTTGAATTGATTGGCATTATTAAAACAAAGCCTTTAATAAACATATTAATTGTTGTATTTTATTGCATTGTTATGTCAATTTGATGGTATTTTAAAAGTGTAAAATTTTCTCCGCGCTTTGCGCAGGTTAAATGCTAGTTTATATCTAATAGCTGAAGCATAGAGTTTAATATTACTGCGCTCCTGTTGAGCCACATCATCAATCTATTTTCAATATTTTCACTCTCCTTTTTTATTATTTTTCTCCTTATTAATTTGCCACTTTACAATTACACCTTCTCCAACATTTATTTACTTTTACCTTTTTATCTCCCCACTATTTTATACCTTAACCTTACAATTTCTCCATCCCTTTATCTTCTTTTATTTTGACTCTTCTTCTCTCCATTTTTTTATCATAAAAATTTGATGAGATGGGTTCAAGTTATACCTGGTGTAACTTCATAAAAGTTACACATTTTATGAACCATTGATTACTATTAGATCTAAGGGTCAAAAAAACACTCATAGTAGTATCATTATTACTTTCTAGAAATTAGTGATTTAGACATTAACTCTTCTTATTAAAGGGGGAAAAAAAAAAAAAACTCACAGCATTAACTCTTTTTTTTTTTTTTTTCATCCATATCATCATCTTCTTCCACTTGTCTTTCTTTTTGCACTATACTTTCAGGCCTCCATCATCTCTTTATAGAGATTAACCTCAGTTCAAGTAGTAATTCTTTTAGACTGAATTACTTTTCTTAGGAAATTTACGGTTACCTCATCACCTTAATTTCTTTCAGTTGCAATTCCTACAAAATGAAACTTGGAGTAAGATGTCGTCAAGGAAGAATTACCTTCATGTTAATATTACTGAATTTTTCACTGTGTGATTCTTAAACTTTTGAGTTCTTTTACACGTTAGGGCATTTTATAATGAAGAATGATTTTGTGACACATTACAAATATGAAAAATTAAATGATGAAATGTGATTCTAACTTGAATGCTACTTGTTAGGAATTCTATAAAGAATCAAAAAAGAGGTTTGACAGTGATCCTGATTTTAAGGAGAGGGCACAGAAGGCAGTGGTTTGCTTCCAGGTGATTTTTTTATTTTTTATTTTTTTAACTTTTGTAGCTTATGGACTGAGGTTAATCTCTCAGATAATGCAAAATCTTAGGTCACTATTAAATTTTGAATATCTAGGCTTCACATTATGTCTGTTGAGTTTCTCTTTTACTAATTTTTCATGGCTTAATTAACTTTCTACAGGGTGGGGATTAGAAATATCGTAAGGCATGGACATAGGTGAAATCAGATGAAATGAGTTTAACAGGGTTTATCAATGCCTTGGAGTTCAGCTAGAGGAAAAAACTAAGAAATTAGAAACGTAGGAGAAATTGCAAAGAAAATGGAAAGAAAGACTTAATAAGGAGAGAGAAAAAGAGACATAAGAAATATTTAATGAGGAGAGAGATAATGAGGAGACTATTAATTAGGTAAGTATTTAATGTTGTAATGGATAATGGTGTTTTATTTTTATCCGTTAGATCTCTCATAAATCTACGGTTTAAAAAAGATGTAACTCTTGTGGAATTACACCAGGTGTAACTTGAACCCATCTCAAATTTGATATTTTCTCTACCATTCAATCCATATTTCTCTCACACAAAAAGTCTCTCCTTTTTAATTATTTTTCTCCTTATTAATTTGTTACTTTACAATTACACATTCTTCAACATTTACTTACTTTTACCTTTTTATTTTCCTACTACTCTATATCTTAACCTTACAATTTCTTTATCCCTTCATCTTTCTTTTAATTTTTTTCTTCCTTTTAATTTGACTCTTCTTCTCCCCATTTTTTTTATTATAAAAAATTGTTATTTTCTCTTCCATTCAATCCATATTTTGCTCACACAAAAAGGTGAATACTCTCTCTCTCTCTCTCTCTCTCCTCTCTCTCTCTCTCTCTCTCTCTCTCTCTCTCTCTCTCTCTCTCTCTCTCTCTCTATATATATATACATATATATATATATTCTTTCTTTTGGTGGATGTTTAATTATTTAGATTGATGAATTTTTATATTTAACTCTACTTGAGGTTCATAAGAATTGGTTATATTTTAATTCTTTATCTTTTTAATTTTATTTTCTTTGTTTGTTACATGTTGATACCCATTTTCGAGACACATTTCTACAAGCCCGACTTCCTTGTGGGCTTAGTTCATGTATTATATTATATTTTATTCTTTTTTAAGCATGGCCTAAGCCCATGTGACTTACGAGGGAAATTGAAGAAGTGTAGTTTGGAGGGTATGGGTTGATTCTTTTGGACCTTTTGCATGAATCCAGACTAAGCGTGCTACCAAGTAGGCAAGGGACACTAGTAGCATCGCAGGCTCATAGAGGAGGTCTTGTACCCAAAATTTTCA